>SGQK01000128.1:0-61259 GCA_004216415.1 Aeminium ludgeri
AGCGCGGAGAGGGGGGCGGGGGGGGGGGGCTGGAAGAAGGGGTTCTGGCCAACTGCGTTGCTTGGGAGTGGCCGGCTGAACGACGCTTTCCTGATGTGATGTGAGTGCCGACGGGCTGGGTGGGGTTGCTGGATGGGGGTTTTGTCAGGGCGCGTCTAGGACGCTCGATTAGCTCTGGGGGGGTTTTTTTTTTTTCGAGGAAGAGGAGCTAGGCTTTCGCAGTGCTGTGGCTACCGAACAGTCTATCAGCTGCGCGCAGTGGCGCGTTCGGCAAGAGCTGGATTCTGTTTAGGCCGGGTACGAGGGGCGGACGCAGCACGTGTATAGATGTTATATCGGAGAGCAGAGGGTCTGAAAGGGACGTACTACCAATAGGCCAGGTTCGGCTTCAAGGCAAGCGCTCAGCGAGAGCGCATGCAGAGACGTGCGTGCGTGCGTGTGCTCTGATGCTGTGGCAAGCTACTTGGGCATTGCGTCGATCGAGAGAGAAAGGGGGGTTTTTCCTGTTTAACTCTGAGCTTCCATTCACGAGGAGGAAGGCACAAGGGACAAGCAAGAGAAAGTCCTCGCACGTCAAATGTAACGCCCCGATGATGGCTGCAGTAGGTATCAACAAAACCGCACGTCCTGTTCCCGCGCCCACAACGCAACGCCCTCGCCCCCGATTCCCCCCCCCTTACCGCACGCTAAACTTCTCACCAACGGTCAGATCGCGCGAGCTGAAACCCACGCGCACCTCAAACTCGCCCTCAGGCACGACCCAGTTCTGCCTCTTGACGTCCCAGTAACTCAAATCGCGCCTCGTGAGCTGCATCTCGACTTTCTCCCGCCCACTCGCCCCCACCTTCACTTTCTCGAACCCGCGCAGCACTTTGACGGGCATATCGACGGCCGCGCCGTCGCCATCCCGCACGTCCGTGGGGTAGGAGAGGTACAGCTGCACGACGGCGTTGCCCTCGCGCGCGCCCGTGTTGGCTAGCGACACCGACACCGACACGGCAGGGACGAAGAGATCCGGGTTCCCGCCCTCGCCGCCGCCGGCGGGCGAGGGCTCGCGCGGGGTGTCGTAACCGTCCGGGTAGGGGTAAGCGCCCGGCGAGACGTCGTCGCTCTTCGTGATCCAGGGGTAGACGTACTTTTCCAGCTTGCGCAGGCCTTTGGGCCAGAAGGCTTCGGAGGGGCCGGGGATTTCGGTGGAGAGCTGCGGGGGCTGGACGCCGGCGGGACGGGGCTTGGGCTCGGCGCTTAGTTGGCCGTAGGCGTTGATGGTGAGGTCTGAGAGCGAGAAGGTGGCGTAGGATTGGCCGTAGCCAAATTCGTAGCGAGGGGTGACGTCGTACTTGTCGAAGTAGCGGTAGTCGACGTACAGGCCTTCGCTGAAGTTTTGTTGCGGGACGACGCCGTTGGGGTAGTAGAGGATCCCGCTCGTGGGGCCGTAGTCTTTCTCCTCGCGAGCGATTGTGTATGGTAGCTTGCCGCTGGCGTCGACATCGCCGAAGAGAACGTCGGCGAGAGAGTTGCCAGACTCGGAGCCGGGCAGGTGGGCGATCAAGACGCCTTTGACGTTGGACATCTCGATCCATTCTTCTAAGAGGGTGGGACCGACGGTGTGGAGGACGACAATGGTGTTTTCACACTCGGATGCCACTTGTTTCACGAGCTTGTCGCCTCCCTTTTGAGACCTGAGCTCGTTACGGTCGCCTCTCACCCCGTTCCAGCCAATGAAGCCCTCACCTGCATCGGAGTTGATGAAGACGAGGCAGATGTCTTGCTTCGCTGCCGTCGCTGCGACTTCTCCGATGTCGTTCGTCTTCCATTCCGTGATCTCAACGCTTTCGCTGTCGAAATTCTCGTGCAGAGCTTCTGCCGGGGAGATCAGATGCTCCAACTCCACGGCGCCAGATCCCCATCCCATCGTCAAAGTGCCTTCGTTGCATCCGCGGTCCGGACAGGCGTTGTTACCTCTCGGATTGGGAAATGCATCCTCGCCGAAAATACCAACCCTGGTCTTGCTTTCGCCCCCCTTCCTGCTTAGCGGCAACGTGTCGCCACCCTCGTTCTTAAGCAGAACAATGCCCTCGGCAGCAATCTGGCGCGCCAGTTTATTGTGGTCGCCGTCTTCTTCGGTCTGGCGGACAGGCACGTACCTATTCACAATCCCAGTCTCGTGGCTGGTAGGGCTTCCCGGATGCAACTGGCCCACCTCGTCGTCCGTCCACGAACTGAAGTTGACCTCTGGCCAGTCCTCCGCGTCTTGCCCCATCTGGTACCAGGCGGCCACAGTGCGCAGCGCCATGTCGTTCAAGCGGTCCATCGGAACACTGGTGTTCAGCACTGCACGAGTGAGCTCGCTTCCCCATAGTGATTGGCCGTCTGCCCACATCAAACCATCGCCCGGAAATGTGGCGTCCAAGCCCGCCAAGGCAGATGCAACACCGCTGCGTTGCGCCAGCCAGTCTGACTGCACAAATCCTTGGAATCCCATCTCGTCTTTGAGCAGCCCATTGAGGAGCTTGCTGTTCTGTTAGATGCCGGAGCGTCAGTCATGTTCTCGTCGTCTGGTTCGGAGCGTACATACTTGGCAAGCGTAGCTGTTGTTGACCTGATTGTAAGAGCACATCACACTTGCAACACCGGCTCGCACTGCGTCGGCAAAGGGCCACGCATAGAGCTCATGCAATGTCCGGTCGTCCACGTTTGAAGAGATGGAGTTGGGCACCCCATACTCCCACGGCTGGCGGAAATGCTCTTGCTCATTCGCAATAAAATGCTTGATCGTCGCGGCAACACCCTTCTCTTGGATGCCCCTGACGATCTGGGAGCTGGCCACGCCTTGTAAGGTCGGGTCGGGACCGAAGCCCTCCCAGTTCCGGCCGCCTGCAGGGAGACGCCCGAAAGCGCCGACTGATGGACCAAGAATGACGTGGACGCCCTTCCGTTTGGCCTCGAACCCGTGCGCTTGCCCACGCTTGTACATGAGCTCCTTGTTCCAGGTCGCTCCAACAGTCACGCCCGCGGGCCACGCTGCTTTTCGTCAGCGGGGAGAGATATTCAGGATTATGTCGACGATCTTACCTGTAATGTTGTCCGCGAATCGCAAGCTCAATGGCCCATCCTGCAGGCAAAGACTCGGGAAGCCCAGCCGCTCGACGGGGCCCGTGTTACCCACACAAGGCCCCATACTCCAGCCCGTACCCGTCGTGACATTGACCTTCTCCACCAAAGTCATCTGGCCCACCAAGTCCTGTGCCTTCTTGTACGCATCCTTCCACGAGTCCACCGTGCCCCCCGGCGGACTGGGATACCAAGGCTCCGACTGGCCGTAATACGGCTCCCCCGTCTTGTACACCCACACACCCCCGGCGCCGAGCAGCAGCACCAGCGCCGAGGTGAACACCAGGGAGAGGATACAGCAGAACCGACTCGGCATGAACCATCTTCGCCGACTGTCCTGCCCGCTCTGCCCTTCCAGCCATGCGATCGGTTTCCGGCTCGCGGATGTGCTCTTTTCGTGATCGAAGACGGAGGGTATGCGTTGCGCGGCGTCGTCGGTGTAGGGTCGTTTGGTGTTCTTCAAAGGGTCGAGGTCGTCGACATCGTTGGACTGGTCGGAGTCGTAGTCGACCGACTGGCGGTTGTATAGGGGGCTGTCTTCGTGGTCGAGTTCGTACTGCTCTGGTGCCTTGAGCGGCATTTTCGGTGAAATTGTTAGGGCATGTGCTTCCCGAGTGAGGATCGAAAGTTAATGCAAGTGCCGAAGTATTAAATGAGAGCGAGAGCCATGGTCTGGGGATCTCGAGCTTCAACGCGTGACGTCGGCGCCAAGTCTTCCATATTGAAGGCGAGGCCGGCGCGGTTTGCTCAATTCGCTTCGGAGTGACTTCTCCGCAGGCCCACTGACACGGCTGTCCGGGCCTGTGGCCATCAATCCTTCGACGCATGTGTTACACTGCACTTGTGCATTCATCGCGTGGTCTGGTGACCGTCTACTGCGCGGCGTGAAGCTGGCCCGTCGTTTCAAGCTCGCGTCAACCCCCCGCGATGGGCCATGCCGGCGATTCTCGAGAGTCATGTGTACATGGGCTTGATAAGTTACATAGGCTAATACAGAAGAAATTATACTGGCTCGGTGCTGCTTATACCAGGACCGAAAGCTTGGAGTCGCGCGAAATGAAGCACTTTCAAGATCGCAGAATCGCAATAAGCGAAGCAAAAAGACCTCTCACCGCGCCCTGTCAAACAGCGTAGTTCTCGGCATGCAGGAAGACCTCTTCCATCGTCCCGTCAAGCACCTTACTCTGCATCGCCGCCACGGTCCTACTCACGTCCACACGCATGGCGGCAGGCCCGCAGACGAAAATACCGGCCCGCTTGCCGGTCCACTCCTCGCTCAATTCGCGCAGCATGTGTGGGACGTCAGGTCTTCCCCACTCGGTGCTCCAGCCGCTTTTGCGCGACTTGACTGCTGCCGCCGCCGGCATGAAGGCGAAGCGCATCAGGTTCTTCTGAAACTCGGTTGGGGTTGCCGGAAACCCAAAGTCGAAGTTTTGCAGAGCATTGTTATGGTTCTGGGCGTGGTCGGCGCCAGCGGGTCTGGTTGGTTCACTGCCGGGAATATCGAGAGTGAGACCTTTGGAGCGACGCTTCTCGTGGAGGGTAGGGTGTGGTGGCATGTGTGGCGTGGCTTCGGAGATGAGGTCTCTTGTTGGCCCTTGGTCGAGTGAGGCAAGGGCCTGTGCTCGAGCGACTTCGCTCGTCGGCTTGAGGTGGGCCACGGGCAGTGGTCGGATGTGGTCGTCGTTCTCTTCTCGGAGCTGTCGTTCCTTTTCTGGATCTCCGGTTGCTTCGGCTCGAATCAAAGCCGAATGCCGCTTCGTCGAGTTCGTGGAATATCGATTGCTGGCGATGTTCTGGAACACGTTGTTGACTCTGTCATGCAGCATCATGCTCACGGGCCGCGTTGGGGTCTGCGCGCTCACGAGAGTGCCCGTCGTGCCCTGGCGTTTGGCTGTCGTAACGTAGAACGAGCAATGGACCGTATCCGGAGGTGCAAACTCCCTGCAAATCCGCAATTCTTCCTTGAACCACTCCATGGTCTCGGGTCGCTTCATAGCCCATATCAGATGCACTGTCTTGGTGACAGCTTTGCCGTCGCGCATGCGCTTGACAAGTTCCAGCAGCTGCGACACAATGGCAGTGATCCCGGAGCCCCCAGATACTAACACGACGTGATCGAATGACTCCAAATTTCGCCGCATGCCGCCGTATGGCCCGTCCAGGAATACTCGATAGGTGCGCCATGGCCCGTGATCCAGTGCCTTCTCCAAGACCTTCTTCGTAAAGCCGCCGAAAGGCCGAAAAACGAGCATCATGTCCCGGTACTCCTCGCCATAGGCGGAAGGGTAGTCGTCACTGCATAGCGACGCAATCGTAAATGGATGATTCTCGAACAAGGATACGCCAGGCATGCGCAGATAGACGTATTGCCCAGGCTTCCACCTCATCTGAGTTGGTATGGTAAGTTTGATGGCGTCCTCGGGCAGCACGGTCACAGCTGCCTCCTCGCCCACGATGCAAGACATGCGGAACGGGTTCGTCCAGTTGAGGTAAAATATCCGGACGATGTACGAGGAGATCCAAATAGCCATGGTGGCCCAAAGGTAGTTCCACGATGTGAGGTAGTTGTTGCAATGCCAAAAAAGCATGCCCAGAAAAACAATGGAAACTGGAATATGAACGACGACGAATAGCTCGTAGAACCTGTTTCGCAACGGTGGCAGCGAATGTACGCAAAGAACGAGCAGCGGGACCAGAGCCGCGATTCCTGATGTCGTCAGCAACTTTGTTGGAATGTCTTTCGGCGACCAGACTGATAGCTCACCTGATCCATAGATGTAAAAATTCTCATCCTCGAAGAAGCGATTGAACACTTTCTGTCCACCTTGATCCCAGATAGGCGTGATGTAGAACGGGATAGTGTGAATGAGCGACAGTAGCAGGAAGGTGTACGCCGCCCAGCGGTGTAGCACATTAAGTCTCTCGTGTCCGATCCCAGTCAGCATCGAGATGAAGTTCGCCTTCATGCTCAAAGCGACGATCCAAGGCATCATGGCCACGGCTATCATGCCGGACCGCACGGCTATTGGTGGTGAACCGAAACGGATGCTTTGCCAGTAGAGAGGCTGAGGTCCAAAAGAGTAGCACAGCGTGAAAGCAAGAGCTGCGAAAATGACCGCCGTGGCTCCGATAGATGGGAAGACGATAGGTCTCCACCCCTTCTTGGTGCGAATGCTTGGAATGGAGCGATAGGTGACGTATCGGATGAACGCGATGGCGGAGTTAAGTGGTCGACTCGTGGACAGAGACGACTCTTTCTTGCTCAACGGTTCAGCGGGCGCCTCCCGTGGAAACAGCTTGCGGGTGGATTTGTCCGTCGGAAGCGCCGTCATTTCGTGATTCCACTCCTGTGGACTGCTTTCTTTGGCTGCGCGACTGTTTTCTCGATGTACAGCAGTGCGCACTTTGTCGTTCAAGAAGTGGAACCATTTCGTGGAAAACGCCAGCACCAGTAAGATCAGCGCAAAGTAGGTCCACCCGAGGGCGTACTTTCCCGAATCCCGCCATGGGTCAACCGTCTCTGCTTCGATCAGGCCAGGCGGGCTTGTGTCGTTGCAGCATGGTATGTCGATTCGCCTTTCCAGCGTAGCAGTATTGAAAGAGTCTAGCAGCTCCGTATCGAACTCATCGTTGGGTTCTGGGAAGTCTTTCAACGGCAAGCCCGCCCTACGCGCTAGAAGCTGTGTAATGGCGGGCATTCTGCCAGCATTGGCCGAACGTGATCAATGCTCCTGGTTCGTCTGGATCCAACACCGAAACAAAATGGTCGACCGCGGAGGCCCACGTGGCTGACAGGGCGGGTTACTGTTAGAGCATCGGCGTCAAGACCTGCGTTTCAACTCGGTCTGTGGAAAATGGATCCGTCGCTGAACTCCAGGTGTGTTGATGTGCGCTTCGTTTGTCAAGTCTCATCCAGACAGAAGAAAACAATGTCACCGTCGTTTCAGATGAAATGGATCAGCAGCAATAGCGAAGTGGGGACGACAGGATCAAGACACCAGCGGACATGCGTAGTACTTACACAAGCAGCGCGGGGTTCTAGTGTGCAGGTCCCATGCATGGTCTCCTTTCCATCACAACCACAACGGCATTGCAGCACGGCGTTGAGATGATCAACCATTCGTTTAACGCGGGCACAATCGGTTGCGGGGCCTAGGACTGACTAGCAGTTACCTTCCGAGCTGGTGAATAGACATTGAGAGCGCTACGCAGGTAGACGAGATTGGCTCAGCAGGATGTGCGGAAGCTTCTTCCAGTACGCTTGCGGCACTTCATTGCGCTGCGGATACCAGCGAGCGCCCTCGCCCGCATGGCAATGTCAAGTAGATCCTGGGTCTGGAGTGAAAGGATGCTTCACGCGTGGAGATGCGCCTTTAGCGAGATCCACGTCGTCCAAAGGCTTGTGATCTGAGCCGAGATCGATATTGATCACATTGGCAAGCACGGCGTTTGACCTCGCCCCGTTCGTGCGGCGTCTCGCCACATGCTCTCGAGTCCAGCAGGGGAGAATAATTGCTTCCGAGTGGCTGCGAACCCCGTGAAGCTAGCACATCGTTCCGCCCATATCGCCCTCAGAGCAACCCGATCTGGAGAAGAAGTGCGCTGTGGTGCGTAGCACTCGCTGCGTGGGAGGACACCGCGAGGCTGGGGGCGAATGAGATGAAGTCTTTAAGCGCTCGAGGCTGAAGCTTGGCGGAGGGTAGCAAGCAATAGCCGCCGAAAGCCCTGCCAAGCCCTACTCACACAGCGATACATTCAAAGGTACATGCCGTGATGTGTGTCTTTGCCGCAGCCAAGCGCATTCACTGCTTTCGCAGCTGGCTCGCCTGGTGATGGGTTGGTCGCGAGGATTGGAGAAGCTGACGAGACGAGGAGAAATCGAGCCTCAAGTAGGAAGAGAAGCCGCGGCCGTGCACGTGCCTGTTCGGAACCGACGGACGGCTTGGTCAGCAATAGCTAGCTGCTTCAGCTCGGACATTGATTGGGCTTCTTTTCGGTAATCTATTGAACTGACCAACTCCTCGAACATCCGTTACTTGCAACGATGCCCAAGGAACGCTCCTTCAACCCCGCAGCGCAGCAGCGCAAGCAGGACAAGCAGAAGGAAATCGCAAAGAACAAAAAGCAAGTCAACGCCAATCGCAATGAGAAGCTAGCTCGACGGAACCCGGATCGCCTTCAGAAGCAAGTCGACGAATTCAAAGAGCTTGAGAAACAGCGCGCCTTACGACCCAAAGAACAGGAAAATCTTCGCCAGCTCGAGCGAGATTTGAGAGGCGTACACGGAGCGAGAGATGCTCTGGGTGATGCTGCGCCCAAGTTCGCGGAGCGAAGTGAAAGGAGAGACGCGCGGGACGAGCAGGCGCAGCGAAGGCAGCAGCACCTTGGCAAGAGACGGCGGGATGATCAGGATGCGCAGGACAGTGGGAGTGATACGGACCCGGAATTAAGAGGCATTCCAATGCCCAAGGATACCCCGCCGCCTATTCCACGCGAGTTTTTCATTGACCCGCAGATCGGACATGACGGAAATCGCGCTCCTCATGCGCTGCCGTCAAAGCCTGCAGCGCCACCGGCTCCGGCGCAGACTGTCTACAGCTCAGCTCCACAGATTCGCGACCTCAAGAAGGAGGCAGTGCGGTTCATGCCCAGCGCCGTCGCGCAACATAAAAAACGCGCGCAAGGCGGTGGGCGCCTTCTGGAGCCTGAGGAAGCCGACCGACTGGAGAAGGCAGGGTACACGGCTGCGCAGAAAGCGACAGAAGAGGCGGCAAAGGAATCAGAACACGACCAGATAGCAGCAAGAGTGAGGGCGGAGCAGAGATTTGCGAAGGGAGGAGACCTCGAGGAGGAAGCTCGAAGATTTGATGAAGAGATCAACAGCATCTACGACATGGAGGAAGCTACCTCCGGACCCAAGGGTGGGAGAATGGAAGAGGTGAAAGATGATGGTGATTGATGTGACCCCATGTCATGAATGACAAGGTTATCTTTCGATTAAGCTCAGGGGAGTGTTCTACGGTGCTTTCGACCCGACCTGCTCCTCAACTCTGACCGCAGGACACTCCTGAGCTTTGAAGAAGACAGTGAGGCGTCGATCGGCTTGAGACTTCAAGGACCGAATGATGAAATCCTGGCCTTCTTGAGGTGCGCACGGCATGACCGACAAGATGCACCAGTAGAATCCTTGACACGTGACTAGATCCTCGCAGCATTGTTTGGCAGCTTGGCTTGAAGTGAAGTTGGCGACCCAGCCGCGCTGCAAAGTCATCCGCTGTTGGTCAAAGGAAGTGAAAGTGAGCATCCAAACTGTCGGGGTCTGGCTCGCAGGCCCTGTTGTTGTTGCCCTTCTTGTCGGGTCTCATGGCTGAGGGTGCTGCCGCTGAAGGACGCTCCGAAGAGCTTCCAGATGAGACGGTTGAAGGATTGTTGGAGGCATCCACGGTGGCCCAACGACAGTGGTTGGTGTGTCTTTCAAGCCCTGGCTGTGATCTTCCACCGGAAGGCCGTAGTTGGTTTCCGTCGATTCCTTTGAACGCGATCGCCTTGGGCGACCTTTCTTTTCCTGTGGCATAGACATGGCGCGTGGCGGGATGAGCCAACAATTGAACATGTTGGAGAACGGCTTTTATATTAACTTCTGGTTCAGGTTCGAGCCCGAATAATCTTGTTCGACCCCGCCAGTTTGTTCCGTTGTACCTCCAAGCAGATGTTAGTGAGATGCCGCATATCGCTTCGTTGATCTCGCACCAGCTGCGATGCGATGATATCAATACGAGACAATCCATCGTTCCTTGGCGAACGCAGCAAGCCAAAGATCCAACCGCAGAGGGTCCACGTACAATTCTGTCACCCACCCAACAACGGTTGCGAGATGACAGCCGGCAAACTTGAGTCCATCGATGTGACAACCTCGGGAAGAGTCATTCAAGCACCCCTGAGCGCAGGGTTTTCCTGCTATAAGCATCGACATGCATGTTCACTTGAACGGAGGGACCTTGATCAAAGTTCGGGTCGCAATATTGTTGTCTCATCTGATATCCTACTGTGAATGCCAGCTCCTTCCCTTTCGGGCGCCCTACGGCCCCTGCAAGCTTCAGCCCTGCGCGCCGTACGTGCACCAATGGCCGAACACATGGACCACCGTTGTAGCGCGGCAACGGCAGCATCTCCAGACTCAGTCCGAGTCAACTTGAAACTCATGAACCGCAAGCGCCACGTTTAATCAGGCGCGCGCCTCTGCCCCGCGCCCAAAGCGAAGATCCCCTGCCAACTCCGGGCCACCGCGCTGAGCTCTCAGGTCATCTACACACTCGTGCAACTACGGGCAGTACCTTCCTCAGCCATGGCCTCACAGCACCACGCTCGCGCACAACCACGCCCCTTATACCTACGAACGCCCCTCTGCCGACGACACCAACACCACCGCACCGCCCTTTCCCACGATGCCCGCGCCGTCCTCCGACCGACATGAATAGCCCGCCCATGGCGCCCGCGCCATGCCGTCTTCATCCCACCACCACCGCTCCTCCCACCACCACAACAGCGCCCAGCAACAACAACAGCCCCACCCCGCCGCGGCGTCATCACTCCACGCCTCCGTCCCCGACAACCGCCTCGGCCTCTCCGCCGAAGATGTCGCGACGCTGCGCCAGCACCAGCAGCTCGCACACGCGCAGTCGCAGAGCCCCGCCGGCTCCCAAGCGAGCAGCCAGGGCCGCCTTCTGCTCGACCCGGGCAGTCTGCAACTGCTGGCGCAGCACTTCGACCGCGTGATGCGAGCCATCGGCGCGCGGCTGGAGCAGCTGAACGAGGCGACCGAGACGGCCACGCGCACGCAGTACGATCGCGCCGGGAATGCGCTCCAGATGGCGGATGCGGAGATCGCGCGCTTCCGCGGGATTCTGCATCAGATCGATGAGTTGGAGACGGAGTTTGATAAGATCAAGAGGATCCGGGAGATTGTGAGGGGGTTTCGGGCGAGGGTGGAGCATATGGAGAGGAGGCTCGGGTGAAGAAGTACTCAGTCGTTGCTTCTTATACGCCAGGGTGGCGATGGAGTTTTGTGGACAAAAGATGGGAGAGCCTCACGGCGATTTGAATACCCTTTGATCAACGGCGTGCGCAGTATCGCTGTTTCGTCTTCACACGGCGGAGAGACACTGTTACGGTGGCAGGAAAGCTTTGCTGTTACATTCGCTCCTTCATTCAAAACGGTCATTCCTCGTAATTACACAATTGCAAATGAATCTACAATCGACCCATCCGGCGAGCCCTGCTCGTCTAGTCATGCCATCATCTCTCGCTTTTAGCGTCAACCTTTCAGAGGTCCGACTTGGGAATGAAGGGCTCAAGACGTTCGACGAGGTCGTCGACGCTGAGCTCCTCACCCGTCCAGTACTGCACTTCCTCCTGCCCAGCAAGGTTCTTCGGGGGAATGAGAACATCGCCCACGACCTGGATCACTCCGTCCTTGGTGATGCCGTCCTGCACAGTCACGCGGCTGAACCCGTTGATCTTGATGTCGATGAGGCCGCCGTAGCGCGCAACGTCGACGGACAACGCACGGTCCTTGAGAAGAGTGGGCAGGTCGGTGTGGAAGTAGCCCTTGGGCACGCCCTCGGCCTTCGAAGATGCCTTGTAGTAGGCGTCGGAATAGAGAGTGTTGTCCGGGACGACGTGGTAGGTCAACAGCGCACGGAGGTACTTCTGGCCGTACTGGGAGAAGAGGAACGCGTTGATCTTGGGACCCAGTTTCTATGCACTCGTCAGCGATTGGTTGAGATGATCCGTTTTGATGAGCTTACCTGGAACGCAAAGTTGCTAGGGGTGAAGAAGGTTCCGCCGTGGTGCGCCGTCGTGTTCAGCTCGTCCAGCAAGCCAGTTTTGGCCAGGCCAAGCTCCAGCGTGCTAAAAGCACCAGGGAAAAGATCAATGGCCTGGATAGTCTTCGGGGGCGGAATGATGAGGCTGTCAACGCCGTGGATCACACCGTTGGTGCCGTAGATGTTGACGGCGACGATACGGCTGTAGAAGTTGACAGTCAAGCCCTTGAGGTTGATTTTGAAGGCCAGGCGCTGGGGTCTGGGCTCCGAACCAAGAGAGTCGCTCTCGAGGAGGGTGGGAACCGTGTGCGTAACCAGGACACGCTGCGCAGGGTAGAAGTCGGGCGAGACATGGTACTTCAGAATGCTCTCGATCAGCTCCTTCGACGGCTCGTGGTCCGGATGCTTCGGGATCTTTTCGAAGGCCTTGTCAGTAGGCGCGAACACAGTGTAGTTGGCATGAGTGCTGTTCAACTGCATAGGCGGTCAGTACGATCCCAATGATCCACAGAAAGTTTGAGGAGCCTCACTGTCTCGACAAGATCGGGGTACTTGTTGATCAGCTCGCTGAGCCTGGTCGTGTACTTGCTCTCAGCAATGAGCTGATACACGGTTTGGTTCGGTGGGTGGTGGCCGTGATGGCCGCCACCCAAGGCACCGTACACGTCTTCTGTAGCCGTGTCAAGCCAAGACTCGACATCGAAGGCAGTCTCTTGGAACTTGTCGCTGACAGTGCTAGCCGCCTCGCTGCCGGCCTTGAATCCCTCGTCAAGAGCGTTGTTGGTCGATTCTACGACTTCCCTCCAGGCTCCTTTGGTCGAATCCGTGACCACATCGATGAATTCAGTCAACGAGTCCTTCGAATCAGACACAACGTCATCGACATCTTCAACCCAGCTCTTGTGGTGGTGGTCTTCGACCTGGATTCCGCCCAAAGCTTCCTCGGATGGGAGTACCAGGGCGAAGCTCACTGCAGCAAGCGAAAGAATCTGGAAGGACCTCATACTGTTGATAGAGAACAAGGGAATTGCTGGTGGCGAGGGAAGGAAGAAGGAAGAAGGAAGATGCTCGTCCTACATTCAAGTAAGCTCGTGAAGTAGGTCAATGATGACGACATCTGGGCCGCTGTCTGCACCGCCGCGTCGACGGGAACGGCGGGCCTCAGAACCCCGCCGGCCCGCTGACAAACTGTCAACGACGGGAACCATCAACGTGTCGGGGGCGATTGAGACGTCATCCTTTCGTCTTCTGAGCTACATTTTGGGCCTGCTCCAATGTTGCAGTCTGACGGGTGTGTTGAGCATCTGCGCGCGGGAGTGGCGGGTAGCAAGACTGTCTTCGTTTGCTCACGCCACCGCAGCACACGGGCGACAGCACGTGTCTCCATGTGTACTACATGTTTGTACCACAGCTTTGAAAAGCTCCTCCCATCTCGCGAGAGCGAGCAACCCATCGATACAAACCAGAAACAGCTCACTGTCACAAATACACCGTCTTGATGTCACATTTCACCGGGGTCGACAAGAGGCCCGAGCAGTGGAAGACCACCCGTCTCACATGGCCGCCGTCGTCGGGACAGACGCGCACAAAGCCTGTGCCCACTGCCATTCTATTTCTCTTATTCACTGTCGCGATATGCTCATCGTTAGCCTTGTTATACTCCTTTCAGCCGGGAGGGATCTCTACATCGGTGCATCGGCCCCCTCAGCAGGCAAGTTACGAGGCTAAAGGCAGCCTGAGCCCCGAAGATCTGCCCTGGTACCATATCAAGCCGGCCGAGAAGTTCACACGTGTCCCCTGTTACGATGACTTACGGTGCGCGAGACTTCAGGTCCCAATGGACTGGAACGGAGCGTCTGGCGGCCTGCAAGTGGAGATTGCTGTACTTAGGATTCCCGCCAAAGTCGATGTCATTGACCCTCGACATGGAAGTGCATTCATCATAAAGCGAGCATATCGTGCTTCGGTGCAGTGGAAGAAGCTGATTTAAGAGAGCCCTGGAGGTTCTAGTGGTGTCGCGAAAATCCTCTCCCAGGGCTAGCGAATGCAGATCACTGCTGATGCAACGGAACATCCGACGACCTTCGGTCCTGCCGGGGAAGAACAGAAGTACTTCGACATCTTGGGATTTTACCCTCGAAGCGTGAATCACACCTCACCTTGGATGAAATGCTTTCCTACTTCGACTGACCGGCGTGCTTGGGTGTTGCATAAAAAAAGCAGAAGGGATTCTCGGTGGCCCTGGGGCTCCTCTTGACCTGTGGTGGGCGAGATACGAGTCGCTTTCCAAAGCCTGCGTGTGGAGGGCCAAAGAGAGTGGAAATTATTCTATCGCCTATCACATGAATACGACACCAGTCGTGCGGGGCATCATCGAGATCGCTGAACGTCACGGAGAGTGGCGCGAGAGGGAAGCGCGCGAGCTCTGTTCGAACTCGAAAACTGCCGACGATTCCCAAGAGCGGACAGTGCTGTGGAGCGATGAAATGCTCGCGCGAGTTACGTGGAAGCGTGACAAGGAGCTCGTCAACTTCTGGGGCATCTCTTACGGTACCTTTCTGGGGGCGTCGCTGGCGACAACGTACCCTGACAGGAAAGGCCGTGTTCTACTGGACTCCGTGGTCGAGTCCTCGTCCTGGCAGAACAGGACTTGGTTTTCACTCTTGACCGATAGTGACAAGCTGCTTACCGCCTTTTGCGTCTACTGCTTTCGTGTGGGCCCGGGCATCTGTCCATTCTACCGTGATCCCCCAGAGGAGATACGGGACGCGTTTGACAATGTTATGGGGCAGCTATGGGAGAACCCAGTATCTGTGGCCACAACTAACACGCGTGGTCCGGATTTTGTCGCGTACGCTGACGTGTAGCAATTTTTTGCCTGGGCTATTTATCACCCGATCGAAAGCTTTCCCCCATCGGCTCGCATTTTCCAGGACCTTTCCTTGGGCAATGGCTCGTCTTTTGCGGATTAAAAGGCTGGAAGTCATGGATTGATGCTTCCGGCCAATACCGTTGATGGTCTCTCCGAGGCTTGCATGCACGATGGCCCATACTCAGCAGCATGTCAACACCCAGGAGAACGGCAGCACGAGACGCCAGGAGCATTTTTCTGCCTAGACGGCTCGAACAACTGGGAAAGCGGGAAGGCGAGCTTCGACAAATTTCGGCAGCAGTTGGCGAAGCAGAACTTCGTACTTGGAGACTGGATGGCAGAATGGAGCTTGATGTGCGCGGGCCGCGAAATCAAGCCTGAAGGGCGCTTCGATGGTATCGCGACCCTTTGCGTCAAATAAAAAGATCTCGACTAAACGGCAACAGGATCATTCACAGCGAAGACTGCGAATGCTTTGATGTTGGTGAACAATTGTTTCGACCCTGTGACTGCTTTGCAGGAGTAAGTATCGACCGGTGAGTCGTCTACCAATCTTCTACTGACACGTTTGTAAGAGCACATGCGGTGTCGGCAAATTTCGAGGGCTCGGTTACCTTGGAACAAGATACGTATGGAGTGAGCTACCTAGATGGCTTGACTGCGTCTGTTAGTGTTAGTGGCTAATACAGATTTGCTTCAGCACGAATCGCTCACAGCACCTTCGAAGTGCACTAAGTACCACCTTCGGCGCTACTTCCAACAAGGCCACGTACCTGCTCACGGGACAGTTTGCTCCGTGAATGAAGTTCCGTTTGCTTTTTCACCGGAGTAAGAGTATGAAGTCGGCTCACTGTTGCCGTCGAGCTCAGACCGAGTGCTTTCCATGCCAATGAAAATGATGGTCCAGGGATGGAGTGTCTGACCCGTGTGCAGACAAGTCTTAGGTACTCGATCTTGGACAGTACTACCTGTCTGCTTCGAGGTTGCCTTCTTTTTACTTGCCGCCCTTGGTCCTTCATGCGCGTTGACTACATCCCGTGATACTCGCCCTTTCACCGGTCAGGCGTCCCTGCCGATAGAATCGTCTGCATGACCGAGAAATAGATATACCACGAGAGTCCAGCTTAAGACTTTGAAGAGCTTCAAACCTTTCGTCCTATCAACCCATAGAGATCCGACATCGTCCGTAACGTCTCATTCTTCCTGCTGTTAACATATCACATCCTCAGCGCACGCTTTATTCGCTAGAATCCTCTGAATGTCTTCGGTATCTTTCATCCCCTGAATTATTAGAAAGCACTAGAAAGCACAAGATTAACTCCAGGTACCTGTTAGTACAACAAAGCGGATGAGTCCACCTCTGTTGCGGGCCCTTAAGGCCCCAACGCCTTTTGCCCGTACGGGCGCTTTGCTCCTCAAAGGTCAAAGGCCAAGACCCCGTGCAAAGGGTAAAGGGCTCGAGCTTGAAAGGGATTTGGCAGACATCACTTGTAGCTGCCTACACGACTACTTAAGGTACGAGCGAAGAGCGCGTTCGACACCCCACTGTACAGAAACATTGCCTTAACAGCCGAGTTTAGCCTGAGGGAACATGGGTCTCCGGCGAGCTTGTGAGGGCCGGGCAAGCGCCCCCGAAACCTTCCTTTTGGACGCCTGAAGAGATCAACAATGGGGAGGAGAGTCCTCTCGGCAATGCGTCAGCATAACGTGGGCTTTTCTGACTTCCTCGTTTTCGATTTATGATTGGCGTTCAGCAGCTCTTCGGGACGTCATTTTCGTGGGATTCTCATTGCGTCACTTCCAGATGGACTATACTGCGTCCTGTGGCAGGGACGCAGGAATCCATTCGCCACGACACATTGATTGATTGATGCGTAGGGTACACTTAATGATTTTTTGGAACCTTCGTACGTACATGATCCCATGCTCAGGCCACTGCTGCAGCGCGAGGTCTCTTTTCCGAGCACCAGATGTCGGGTACTGGCTACCAACGTAGACGCTTGCTTGAGTACCCCAGCGCAAGGCGGCCCAACAGTTGCCTGTCGCATGCCATGCCGTTGTTCAACCACTACTCTTCCGGCCAGTACTGTCTTTTTGCCAGATTGTGGAAGGTTCTGGAGGAAATACTTGCCGCCATGCCTGATTTCACCTTGATAATCGACGGAATCGACGAGTGCAGCACAGCTACTGACGGCTCTGCTCGATTGTTCGAGTGCTTGCCAAATATTGCAGCTCTACCTGCAGCAAGAGTGATCGTTCTTTCAAGGAGTCATCGTTCCTTTGAGACTTACGTGGCACCATCCATTCCGCTCGAGATGACCGTTGATGGCGTCGCCTCGGATATCCGAAAGTACGTCAATGGAAGGATTCAACGAACTCCTCGTCTGGGCCCACTCGAATCGGAGGTTCTCGACAGGGTAGCAAAGGATTCTCGAGGAATGTTTCTCTGGGTCGAAATGCTGTTGGACTACATCGGGCACGTACCGACCAACAGAGTCCAGCTGAAAAGTTGGAGAAGTTTCCTCTCGGTCTCGGCGAAATTTAAAACGAGTTCCTGATGGAAACGGCGTCGAGGCTCCGCCGCGACGAACTACGAGACCGGAGAAGCATTTTCATGTTGCTCGTGGCTGCAGCACGATCCCTCTCAGTCCAGGAGATTTCAACATGTTTGGCTTTGAAAGGACCGGGGCGTCACCCAAACGAAGACGACCTTCTCATCGAACCCAAAGATCAAATTCACCGGTTTTGTTGGCTTTTGGTCGCATTCGAGGCCGGCGACAATCTCCAGATAATTCCCGCTTCAGTCGCCGATTTCCTCACGCAGCAGCTTTTAACCGTGAACAGGGCCAGTTTCGCTACACAGGAATGTCACGCATACATGGCACCGTTGTGTCTGTATCGACTGCTGCACATCGACTTCGCGTCACTGTCTACTATTCGTCCGCTTATGGGGGCAAGCGTGGACGGCTCGACCGCTAGTGATCTCGCTCAGATCACTCCTGCTTTGCAACAAGTGTTTTGGTTGCATGCGAGCAAGTACTGGCACAGCCACGTCATGCACGCGACACCGAGCAATGCTCTGATCACCTTAGCTGGTCGTTTTTGTACGAACAAGGATTTCATCGCCGAGTCAGAGGCTTCCGCACTGCCTAGAAGAGACCTCGGCAACGTTATTGAGGTCAGATCTGATGTACGACCTATGGACGAAGCTGACCGTAAAACAACGCGGAAGACTACCATTGGCTGCCTTCTTCACGGGCCCCTACGATGAATTGCACGAGGATGCGTTGCAAGGTGGTGCCGGCTTGCTTCGACCGCGTTCTTGGCCCATCAGATCGCCAGCTTGCAGCATGAACTGACTGGGTAATCGAGCAACTGGTAGACGGCCACTACAATGAGGTGGAAGTCGTACTGATGAGCACAAGCGCAAAGCGACTTCGGATCATCGGGCCTGACGTTGCGGACAGCTTCTTCAGCAAACAATACGGCGCTTTGACCATGTATTACCTGGGCAAACTTCTATGGATCCGTCTCACACTCGCCAACATCTTGCGAAGGGAACAACATTCCAGCGCTGCTGCAAATCTGTTCCGCGGCATGACGCAGCCTCTGGCCAACACAGGTGCTCTTCTCGAGCTGCCAGACCAGCTGCTTGCAGTTGGACAGGCGTTGCCACTGGTCAAACGGAACTCGTACGAGGAGGCTGATCCACTACTTCGATTCCACAATGTCAAGTGGCGGCATAGAGAGACGCTATGGGTGATTACCGGCCGTCATTCTGTTGAGACACCATTGTTTGATTGACGATGGATGGTGCAATTACTGTTCTGTGGCTTCAAAGCCATGTACGATACACAACTCAGACCCCCCAGTCTCCTCTTCGTCAGCCCCGCGACTGCGCTCGTCGCTATCCCATTGCTGCCCATCAGCATAGCTCACCCGTTCTTTCTCATGGCCATCAAACACTCAATCGCCACCCCACTTGATCAAAGCCGGCCCAAAACCCTCCCTCATTCCCCTTCCGCACCTCCCTCAACCTACCTTCCTCCCATGCCATCACCCGTGGCTCAAAGACCTACTCCTCGATCCCCCTCCTTTCGCCCCTCCCGCCTCCGGGCCTGACCGCATACGTTCTTCCCTGGGGATATGCGATCACCGGGTTTTGGGCAGGGTTTGTTGACCACTTGCCTGCAAAACTGAGTAGGCGTGCCTTCAACTTCTTGTCAACGGCTACTCAGAAGTACTCAGAGTCGCTTGCGAGACACGCGTGCCTCTCTCGTGTAATGTCGTTGTCTCTGTTATCATTCGTAGAGCGACAGCGGTGGATAAGATTGTGTTTCAATCAGGTACTGGTGAAGGCGTCTGGGAGAGGCTGTCGTCTACCCTGAGAAATACCCATTTATACTCGCAAGGACTGCCGCTTTCGCTGACACCAAAACACAGGAAAGGCTCAAAATCCGGTGTAGGCAATGATTTCTGTAGGTTCTCCTCGAACGTATCAGGTCTCAAAGCGATGTGAGCGGCGCCGAAATCGTGCTCGTAAAGCTTGTCGCGGAAGCCGTTAGGGAAGCCGTTGTAAGAGATCAGAGGCGAGCGGATCCATTCTTCTTTGTGGTTCTCGGGCGGTTCGTCGTCCTCGGTCGCGAAGCGGAAAGCATGTGTCGATTCGCCGTCTTTGTGGTAGACGATTTTGGCGTGGCTGTCTTCCCAGAGTACCTCCGATGTTGGTCTGCAGTAAAACTCTCCGTGAGCGGACGCGCAGACCCACCGTGCTTTGCCCTCCAACGTCCATACGGCGATGTGCTCCCAGTCGTGTCTGTGGCCGTGTGTGCCGCTCGCGTCCGCAACGTCTTTCTCGAAGTAGTAGTCGTAAATGTAGGCGCATATCCCGCGATTGCAGTGCCGGCGTGAGTAGACGTTGGCGCTGTTGTCGAGGTCGCTTTCGCTTCGGCAGGATTCGGAAGGGTCGCTCCCTGTTGCTTCGAGGCCTTCGGATATGGTGCCATTGGGGCCGATAGCTGCAACGTTGTAGCAGCTGTCTTTGTCGAAGTCGAGTGTTGGCTGCCAGTATAAATCGCCCTCCGTTGCACTTTGCGGGAGTGACGAGGGTGGATCGGGAAATTCCTTTGATCTTTGGATTGTCGGTCGAGTCTTCGAGACCACGACCTCGATGTATAAGACTATCAGGGCAACGATTCTCAGTGTTGGCATAGACGTCCAACCTAAGAATGGCAGCATTGCGTTCGGTCTAAATGAACAATGCGAAGAATTGGAAGTGTACTGATGAGGATTGAAAGCGAGCGAATGAACAACATAGGAATACTTATTCCTACCTGCCACGGAAACTCAGCTGCTGAAACCCAGATGTCTGCAAAGTACCACCTGACAAAGGAGTCTAGCTTTAGTGCCACCCTGGTTGCCCTGAATATCTGCTCAACGGAGCCAGGGTGGACCTCACTCATCGCCGCAAAGCAAGTAAGCAGCCATTAGGAATGATGAAAGCCCCAAAAGCTGTTTTAGACCTTTGGAACGCTCGTCAGTGAACGTTGGTTCCGACCGAGCCCGTGGAATCTTCCGGCAGCAACCGAGCGGCAGTCAACCGTCAAAACTTCAAAGGTTGTGGTACAGCGGTGCACTTGGGATTGAGCGACGAATTTTCTTTTCCGATCACTCAGCTGAATCGTTATTGACTTGACTGTTCGGCTCGCTGAAACAGAACAATTGGAGACTTGACATCTTCGCGAGGCTGCGACCCATGATCCACATTGTTGGATCTCTCAGATAGAGCAGTGGTCTTTAGTGTGGTGTTTGAGCTCGGTCCAAAGCGGTCCGCCGAGAGTGAGGAATCTGTCGCCGAAAGATAGTAGTCATGTGGAAGTGGAAGCAAAGGACGAAGTGAAGTCGGCTCCGTCGGGTGCCACGCCGTTCACGCCAAGCCTTTGACGGTTCGATCACGTACAGTACAAGCCTTGCAACGACTCCCGTCCCTGCCGACACGCGCCCGACACAACGCAGATCCCGGCGTTTCGAGACCTCGAGCGCTCGTATACAGAAGTCGCTTGGCCCCTAGCCCCCCGGCCAGTGTCTGGCCTTCGACTTCGATGATCCCGATTCGACAGCCGGTTGCCAGCCCCCACACGGAGCAGAAGACTTCAATCTTCTCGAAACATGAGTCCGCCGAGGTCACAATACCTTTAGTCAGACCGGCTCTATATGCAATACCTGTAGCGAGCATGGCCTGCTATAAGACGAAGCTCAGTGCAACGGTCTTCCAATCTTTCCTTGTCCTGTCCAAACATTCTTTGACTTTTCTGTATCACTACTACATCCACGTTCCTTCATTCATATCGCAACCACCAACCCGACCAAAGAAAAATCGCCGGCCGATCTCCCACAATGCAGTTCAAAACACTCTCCCTCTCCCTCCTGGCCACGCTGGCGGCCGCCGCACCCGCTCCCCACTTCAAGCGTGAAGACACCTGGGGCGGCGCGGTGTCGCTGGGCCCCACGGACTTCGAAAACGGCGCCTACATCGACCACGCCGTGACGTACCTCTCGCCGGGCGCGGCGCCCGAGAACCAGAACGGGCTGCTCTTCCTGTGGCCCGGCATGTCGAACGGCACGGGTGATCTTGTGCAGACGACGCTTGAGGACTACGATGACAACTCGTGGTGCGGCGCTGTGGCGGGCGAGTGGTGCGTGCGCGCGTCGGTGTTTGGATGGTTTGGGCAACACGATGGCGAGGCTGGGGTCGTGAAGCCGGATGATACGGTTAAGATCGACTACAAGCTCGAGGGTAACACCTGGATTCAGTGAGTCGCGCCGCGTGGCAGAGTGGACGCGGAACAAGGCTGACGCGCAGTCGCAGGACTGTCACCAACGACGCCACTGGCGAGGTCCTCTCGTCGTACGAGTCCGACTCTGGCCCCTTCATGACTGGGTAAGCCGAGACTCATTCATTTCCAACACCAAACAGACTCATTGACGGCGTGACAGCTACGGCACCGGCACCGAATGCAACGAGGGATGCACTGGCACCGTCAGCCTGCAGACGTACCGCGACACGGTCATCACGCTCCAGGCCTCCGACCCGGCTTTCGGCGACACCATTTCGACCTCGCAAGGCGCGACGTACAGCGGTCTTTCGGCAAACGAGGACAGCACTGTCTGGACCATCAAGGAGATGAACATCCCCGCCATGCAGTAAGGGTTGTCCGGTCTGCCGGGAGGCGCCGGCGTGGTTGTCGGTTTAGACAACTTAGTCGATAGGTGTGTGGTGGTGGATTGAGACGCACTGGTTGCGTCGATCAATATCAAAAGACTGCTTGTGATCGCACATGCTCACAGCAACAGACTTAACTTCCCCTTTCTTATCGTTCCTTCCGACATTCGCACGGCTCCTCGTTGATCTCGCATCTTCGAAGTCAGAAGATAAGTGTCAGTCCAACCTTTCGAGGTCGAGAATGCACGAATACCAGTCATTTCGGGGTGATCGCTTGTGCAAAGCCATGCGAGCTGTCACGCTCAAATGACGCTTCAAGAAGTCCCTCTCTCACATTCAACCAGCGAGCAAGCTGTCCGCCTCCCGCCACCCACTAATCAGCGCCCCATGCACCGTAGCAAAATGATCCCGACTCGTATGCTCCCCCCCAAAGCGCAGCCCACCCCTCTCCCCCCCAGCATCCCCATCCACACGCCCCGCGAGCGTCTCCCTAGCCTCCGGCCCAGCCTTTCCACGCACCACATGACTATAACTCCCCCTAGCCCATGGATCCGTCGCCCAGCGCGTGACGTGCACGGTTGTAGGCCGCGGCGGCTCGCACCCGAACCAGGCCGTCAGGGTGCGGTGCATGATGTCTTCGGCGTGGGCGTCGGGTTGCTGCTCGAGGGCGAGGGCGTTGGCGCAGGAGACGAAGCAGGCGAGGGCGGGCGCGCCGGTGAGGGCGTGCAGGTTGTAGAGGGAGAGGGTGCGGGGGCCGGGTGTGGGAGGTTCGTAGGGGGAGGGGGGGATGGCCAGGCCTTGGAGGCCGGAGGTGGGGGCTGGGCCTTTGAGGTTGTCGAAAGTGGGGGCTGGGGTTGTGGTGCTGGCGGTGGGGATTGGGGTGAGTGGGGCGCGGACTAGGCCCGGGGTCAGGGTGGAGAGGTAGGGTTCGGTTTCCCACCAGGGGTGAGCATAGAGGAGGAAGACTTTGTCTAGGAGGCCGAAGGCGAGGTCGGTGATGGCTTGGTTTTGTGGGGGAGGAAGGGCGGGGTTGAAGAAGTTTGGGGTGTGCTTTTGGTGGTGTTGGAGGACGCCTAGGGGGAGGGTGCAGATGACGTTGCTTGCGGTGTAGATAGTGCCAGTCCGGGTGGATATACGGATGGGGTCGGTATCCCAGGTGATTTGAGTCACTTCTGTGTTCAGGCGGACGAGGTCTTGGGCAAGGAGGTCTTTGGCGAGTTCGTCGGCCACGGCAGTATAGCCGTCTTGGACGAAAGGCTGCTCGCCGTCGAAATCGTCGCTGGCAAACTCGTGCAGGCCCATGGCTTCCGAGTCTTGATGCCCGACAGCGGACTCAGCGACGAGGGGCCCGCCCTCCATGATCTCAATGAACTGAGGAAGCAAGCTGAGGGTGGTATGGTACTCTTTGGGAACGTGGCGGAAGGCGGACTGATAGACGTCCGACTTTTGAATGGCCTCGAGCACCGTGGTCTCGCGGGCTTCCGCTTCAGGGGCGGCGATGCCAGCTTCGTGTAGGTGTTCGATGGTGCCCCAGAGTCCGTCCATCATCCGCTCCGTGACAGAACTGGGGACGACGAGATCGTCCCTGCCGGCTTTCTTTGCCTCCTCACTGAAGATCACCACACCTTCCAAAGTGCGGAGTCGCTTGCTGGGCAGAAGGTCCATCAGGGGATTCGGCTTTCCTTCCGTACCGACGCCGTGGATCCAATTGGCGCCAGTATCCAGGCGGTGGCCATCGATAGTCACGGAGCCTACTCGCCCGCCAGTCCGGTCCCGAGCATCCAGGACGAGCAATGTGTTGTCACCATGACGGTAGGAAGAATGGTTGTAGAGCTTCGAGGCGGCGGCCAGGCCAGAGATTCCAGCGCCAAGCACGATGGTGGTATAATGGGACGAGGCGGTGTTGTCAGCCATTCTTACGAGAGTCCGCTGCATTCAAGTATGGATGAAGGTGGACGAGATCCAGTCCTCTCTCGAGCCGATAGACTTTCACCACACGCTCCAGCCACACGAGCACACGAGTTGGAAAGTGAAACGGACGAGGGGACAATAACACACAACATGACAGCACAACCGACCTGCATACAGTGGAGATACCCAGGTACGACCGTGGTACGGATGTCTGCATAGACGGGGCCCGGCCAGACGGTCGTCCCTGCGGGAGCCCGCGTGGCGCGATAAGCGATCTTATCTCATCCTGGCGCAAATGCCGTCATACCACGATCAGATTCTGTTCCTTCGTCCGATGGGGCTGCACTCCGCTCGAGCCTCCTCCGCTCACTTCATCCCGCCAACGGCCTGCATTTCGGGACTTCGACTCGACGCCAGCCTCCCTTTCCGAAGGGCCTCTTACCATGTTGTCAACCTGAACGACCGCTCAACCCCCTGAGCGCCCGCCACCACGCCTGCCCCCTCTTCCTACCCGCACCTTATCTCCGCCCTCGGGAGGCGCTCTCAGCATGCCCTCGACCCCGACGAACGAGAGGACGGCGCTGCAGAAGCCTTCGCTCTTCCAGCGCCAGTCCTCAACCCTCCACTACCACACCTTCCCCACCGCGCCCCCGCGCAACCCCGGCCGCCAGCCCAGCTTCAAAAAGATTGTCCACACCAAACCCCCAGCCGTGACCGAGTCTCCCGAATCAAACCCCAACGACGACTCGGTTTCGACCTCCTCCCGCTCCTCCGCCAGCCGCCATGAAACGCCCCTCCCCAAGGGCCAGTTGGCCATTCTGGCCGTCATCGCGCTCGCCGAGCAGACGGCGCTGAACAGCATCTCGCCGTACCTCCCTGAGATGGCCTCGCGCTTCCCCGAGGTCGACGCGGAGAATGTGGGCATGTATGTTGGGCTGATCGCTTCGTCGTTCGCGCTGGCGCAGTTCGCGACCAACTTCGTCTGGGGCTGGCTGTCGGACCGCGTGGGGCGCAAGCCCATTGTGCTGTGCGGCACGCTGTCGACGGCGTGCTGTTTTGTCGCGTTCGGCTTCTGTCGCACGCTGTGGCAGGCCATTGCCGTACAGGCGCTGATGGGGCTGGTCAATGGGAACCAGGGCGTCATCAGTACATGTTTGGGGGAGATAACGGATCGGTCGAATCAGAGCCGCGCTTTCACATATCTGCCCGTCATATACGGCTTGGGAGGCATCACCGGGCCGATCGTGGGAGGGCTGACAGTGACTGGGAAGAACTTCTTACATCCGGATCAGCCGAACCCTTACCCTTACTTGCTGCCGAACCTGGTCTCCGCGGCAGTCCTCTTGGTCGACTTCATCCTCACCAGCATCTTTCTGCGCGAGTCGCTCGAGACCGCGCAAGACCTCCCGCCGATGAAGAAGCGCTTCGGCTCCCTTTTCGCCTGGCTGTGGCAATTCACCAACGCGCGCCGCCCAACCTACCTCAAACGCTCCGCCAAAAACGCGCGCCACAAACACCACCACTCCCACCACCACGGCCCAGCCTACCACAGCGTCGGCCACGGCTACATCTCCGACACGGACACCAACACCCCCGACCCCTCCGACACCGAGTCCGAAGAAGGCGAAGCTTCCCCCCCCTTGCCCCAACTCTTCCCCACCCCCGCCTCGGACGCCGCCGCCCTCTCCGCCGCGCAAGTCTTCAACCGCTCCACGACCCTCCTCCTCGCCACCTTCGCCCTCTTCCAACTAACCAACATCGCCTACAACTCCCTCTACCCCATCTTCGGCCAAGCCGCACCCCCGGTAGGCCGCGCACTCACCCCAACCGAAATCGGCCTCTCCCTCGCCTTCGCCGGCGCCATCGCCATTGTCTTCCAACTCGGCGCCTTCGGCCGCCTCCGCGAACGCGCAGGGAACAAATCCACCTACCGCGCCTCGCTCGCCGGCCTCGGCCTCGCCTTCGCCCTCATGCCCTGGATCACGCACAAAGGCCCCACCGCCTCCACCTCCCTCCCCCTCTACGCCCAACTCGCCGCCATCCTGACCCTCAAAACCATCGCCGCCGTCGGCGCCCTCACCTCGGCCTTGCTCCTCATCACCAACTCGGCCCCCTCCCACGCCGTGCTCGGCTCCCTGAACGGCCTGGCGCAGACGCTGAGCGCCGCCGGCCGCGCCGCGGGGCCGGCCGTGAGCGGCGGTTTGTTCAGCGTGGCGGTGCGCATGGGCGCCGGCGGCGAGGTGCTGGTTTTTGGCGTCTTCGCCGGCGTGTGTGCCCTGGCGTTCGTGTTGAGTTTGGGGATTCGGGGGGAGGGGTTGGAGGCCGACGAGGGGGATGGCGGGGGGGATGAGGAGCGGGGTGCGGGAAGGGGGGGGTCGTGATGGGTGGGTTGGGCGGGGGGTTTTTTTTTTTTTCCTCGAGCGTGGCGTTTTGGGGGTTGGTTGGGTTGGCCGGGTGGTGGTGGGGTGGGGTGGGGTGGAGGGGGTTTGTACAGCAAACGCAACCGCCGTGCTCACGCTCACGCGAGGCACGGCGGCTTTGGGGGCACGGGACGGAGAGACGGGGATAGAGGCACGTAGTCTTGTACGAAGATGGCCTGACGTGGCACCTGTGTCGGACCCTTCCGCCTTGTCCGGGTCATTTCCAAGAGTCTCTCTGTGCAAGCATGGTCCGTGTGTATCCTATCCAAACAAAGGGCCTGCCCGCCGCTGTCCGTTGCTATCCAACATCGGCGCGCCGTCTATACAAAGCATCGGATCCCCGGTCCCGTGTCTCTCTCTACACTACACTCTATGCGACCCCTCCCCGCTTCACCAATACCCTCGCCACACTCTACTTATGCTCCTTGGGGGCCAACATCAACTCCGGCCTCACGGTGCGATCAAACTCCTCCTCGCTCAACGCCTTCAACTCCATCGCGCTCTCCTTGAGGGTCAAACCCTTCTTGTGCGCATTCTTGGCCACCTTGCTGGCCATGTCGTACCCAATGACGGGATTCAAACACGTCACCAACATCAGACTCTCCTTCAGGATAGCGGCGATGCGCGTCTCATCCGCCTGCGTGCCTTGCACCAGGTTCTCCCGGAAAGAGCGCATGCCGTCGGTGAGCAAGCGGGTCGAGTGCAGCAGGTTGGCGATGAGGACGGGTTTGAAGACGTTGAGTTCGAAGTTGCCCTGGCTGCCGGCGAAGGTGACGGCGGCGTTGTTGCCGAAGACTTGCGCGCAGAGCATGGTCAGGCTCTCGCACTGGGTCGGGTTGACTTTGCCGGGCATGATGGAGGAGCCCGGTTCGTTCTCCGGGAGCTGGAGTTCGGAGAGGCCGCAGCGGGGGCCCGAGCCCAGGAAGCGGATGTCTTGGGCGATCTTGAAGAGCGAGGTTGCGAGGGTGTTGAGTTGGCCGTGCGCTTCGACGATGGCGTCGTGGGCGGCGAGGGCCTCGAATTTGTTCGGCGCGGTGTGGAAGGTCGTGCCGGTCATGCGGGAGACTTCGGAGGCGATGTCTTCGGCGAAGCCTTTGAAGGTGTTGAGGCCGGTGCCGACGGCGGTGCCGCCTTGGGCGAGCAGGCGGAGGCGCGGGAGGGCGGATTCGACGCGTGAGATGCCGTATTCGAGTTGGGTGACGTAGCCGGAGAACTCCTGGCCGAGGGTGAGAGGCGTGGCGTCCTGGAGGTGGGTGCGGCCGATTTTGATGATGGAGTCGAACTGTTCGGCCTTGGCTTGGAGGGCGTCTCTGAGCGCTTTCAGGCTGGGGAGGAGTTGCTCTTCAAACTCGAGCACGGCGGCGATGTGCATGACGGTGGGGAAGGTGTCGTTGGAGCTGGCGGACATATTGACGTGGTCGTTGGGGTGGACGGGCTTCTTGCTGCCCATGGTGCCGCCGAGGATTTCGATGGCGCGGTTCGAGATGACCTCGTTCGAGTTCATGTTGGACTGCGTGCCCGAGCCCGTCTGCCACACGACGAGGGGGAAGTGGTCGGCCAGCTTCAGCGACGCGACCTCGGACGCGGCCTGCTGGATCGCCTTACCGACCTTGGGGTCTGTATACCATCAGCACTCCATCCATTCTCGAACGTCGAGTCCCGTGCCAACGTCGAGTCCCTCCCTCCACCCCATCACCACCAACTCAAATCAACGAGAAGCACCCCACATACCCAGCCCAAACTTCATATTCACCGTCGCCGCGGCCCCCTTCAAGATCCCAAAAGCCCTCACAATCGGCGGCGGCATCCGGTCCTGCGGCTGATTGATATCGAAATTCCCCAGCGAGCGCTGCGTCTGCGCGCCCCAGTAGCGGTCGGCGGGGACCTCGATCTCGCCGAACGCATCGCTCTCTTTCCTCGGGGCGGGGGCCATTCTCGCGGTGGTGGTGGTGAAAGCGCGAAGGGGGGTTGCTGCGGTTCGGAGGGGAGAGGGTGCGGTGAGGGTAAGAGGGGGGGTTGGTTGACGCCGGGTGTGGGCGAGGGTGAAGCTTCGTCGTCCGAGTGCGGGGAGGGTTGAGGAGGAGGGAGCTGTGGTGGGGAGGTTCCGGCGAGCGAGGCGGACCTCGGTGGGGAGCATGTGCTGGCGGGGGAGGGCGTTGCGGAACATGATGCGCGCAGGGGGGGAAAAGGGGAATATGAGGTATGTACAAGGGTGGCAGAGGGAGGAGGAGTGGCTAGCGATACGGCCGGCGTCGAGGATGGTGCAGTAGCGCTTGGGGGGGGGGAGGGGGGGGGGAGGTGTCGCAAAAAAAGATTCTTGGATGAAGACGTGAGGCATTGGACTCTCCTCTCCACACTCCGGTTTTTCCCGCCGCCGCCGCCGCGGGGATGGGGAAGGGGCTCAGGCGGTGATCGGCGCCAGCTTGCCTCAGGCACCACACCACTACTGACTACGAATTGCCGCAACGCCGACTCTTCTTGACGCCCCCGAGCCAACCCACATCACTCGAGCACGTAAATGGGAAACTCGGAGTCATGGTTTGTGCGAATCGGAATCGTAGAAAGTACTTGGGACAAACTACAGACCAGAACGCAACCTCGTGCTAAGCTAAAAAAGCAGGCCGTAATCGTCGCATCCGCATACGCCGTGCCGTCGTGCCACCCATGCTGTCGTCGTCGAATCCGGCAGACGGTGCTGCAGCGGACCAAGTGGTATCATGTGTCGATCGACGGAGCCAGGGCTCGCCGCTCTACTTGTCTGTCGCGCACCACCGTCGTCAGCAATCGATTCCGGGTTCGCAGCAGAGGGGCTGTCGGCGTCAACTCACTCATCCCGAGCGCGTCCTTGGCCTGGTCGAGCATGCCCTTGCCCTCTTGACCAGACGAGCCGCCGGAGCCCGACACGGTGTCGGTGGCCTTCTGGCCCATCGACTTCTCCGACTCTAGGGGTCACCGTCAGCGTCGACTTCCTCGTGGTGGAAGAGGGGCACCTGTGTGTCGAAGGGATGGGGGTGTGGGAGAAGGTCCACGTACGGGGCTGGGCCTGGCCGGCGACGCTGTCGGCGGCGCCCTTGGCCTGCTCCTGGCCCTTCTCGAGGTAGCCCTTCTCGCTGTCGGGCTTGACGTTGGACTTGACCTTGTCGGAGGGGTCTTGGCGGCTGGAGGGGGGGAACGGAGGTCAGCACGGTGAGCGAGTCGAGGGGGGAGGTGGCGGTGGTGGAGTGAGTGAGGGGCGTGGATGATGGAGTGTTGGGGTGGGGGATGATGGCACGCACAGAGCGTCGGACATGTTGGCGATGGTTGGTGGTGGTGGAAGTCTTAAGGGCGTGTGGCTTGAGTTTGGTTGTTCGGTTGTGGAGGGTTGGTGAAAGAGGTAGGTTGTGGCTGAGAGACGAGAAAATGGTTCTGGAAGGGCACGAGCAGGCTCTTATACCAGGTCGAGATCAGGCGGGGAGCGAGGAAAGCAGGGTGGGAGGACCAAACACCCCCCGAGCTCTCTCCTCCCCCGCCCCTGACACACTCCTCACGTCATGGTCCGACAGACTCGCGGGGCAACGAGGTGCACTGAGGAGGAGGAGGTGGTTGTCACAAGCGACTGGCCGACAGCTGGCCAGAGTAAGTGGCGCACACCAGAAGCTGCTCTCGTCCAGCTGCGACCCACGTGCCTGGGCCGCGTGCAGTGCAGACGGCGGGGGGGGGGGGGGGGGTGGCAGTGGGTGGTGGGTGGGGTGGGGTGGGGTGGAGTGGCGAGGATTGGCGGTGCTGCCCCTCATCGGTCGGTCTGAGAGGGGGGCAGCTGTTGGCTGGCTGGACTGATTGATGTGCCTGGAAAGCCTGAAAGGTCATCGCAAGATGGCTTTTTGCCTTTTCATCCGCCCGACTCACCAACAACGCCGCGTAGCCTTCTCCGTGAGAGACCCTGTCTCCCAGCGTCCAATGCATTGTTCCCTACCGTATGCGGGCTCCGCAGCTTCCCGGCCTCGTTCTGCCTTCACGTGCCTTAATCGAGCGAGCAGTAGTCACGACACCCCTCCCACTACTACAGTCCCTTCCACCGCGAGGGACTCGACGCACAGCCCTTCTCGCCCCTCCCTCCTCCGCCACCTCCCAGCACGAGTCCAGACGCAACTCCCGGACACACACGCCCCATGACGGCACCGCTCATGTGGCCCCCCTGTCCGGCTTCCAGGCGCGCCTCTCCCCGAAGCACCTCCAAGCCAGCCGAGGCCGCTCGCGGTGGGGGAGCATCACCGATGCACCATACCTACCATACGACGCGTCGAGCTGCTGCCCGCTGACGTGCTGGCCTTCCCCCCCCGACTTTCGCCGCCGGAGCTCCCGACCTACCTTATTCTAGCTCCCCTCTCGCTCCCCCTACCAACTACGCTACGGGGGAAGCGAGACCACGACCGCCACAACAGCCCACTTCCCCCCTTTCCCACTTCAGCTGTGGCGGTCTCGAGATCTGGGAGATCTCGGGCTCGAAGGCTAACATACGGTGCTTGCTTGCTTGCGGCGGTGGCGCGTGCAGTAGTGGCGTGGGGCGGTGGGGGGGGGGGGGGGGGGGGGGGGGGGGGGGTGTCAGTGTGTGTTCCAGGTTGTTGGTTTGGAGAGACGGGTGGGGGGGTAGATCGATATACTAGACTTTGATGAGACTGGTGGTTTCTTCTCCCCGTCGTTGTCCAACAGAGGAGAAGGAGAAGAACCCCGACGTGGAGAAAGACGATCCCCATGCTCGCTTGCACCGAATCGACGACGGAAACGACGTCAGGGGCCCGCAACCCGCAGGGTTAAAATGTAAGCTCGCTCCTCGTTCGTAAGTGGAGGGGGGTGGTGGACGTCGCACGACGATCAGCCTTTCGCGATGACGCGCAGCTCGAACGCCCGGCGCCCCCTCGGGCCCCAAACAGGGCAACGCCCAGGACAGGGAAAAAGTCGTGCCGTGGCCTCGCCAAAACGGCAGCGCAAACAGGTCCATCCCACGCAGGGGTGAGAGAGAAAGAAAACGACCTTTCTTCTTTCCCGCGCGCAATTGCTGCCCGTGCGACGCTGGCCGACGACAGCTTGCTCTCTTCACGGGGGAGCTTGGAGGCTTTATCGGCGTTTTTACGAAGCAAGGGACTCTCTGATGTTTTGTGGATAGACGGAGGGTATTGGGACGCCGTCGCTGGCTTTCGGACGGTCTCTTCACGGTCTTGGGGGCGGGAAGGTTGTTTGTTGTGGACTCAAGACTGCTCTCACACGACAAGACGTATCAAGCGCCGCAGAGCAGAGTAAGACAGCAGCGACATAGCGTCCCGCCCATCGAGACCCGAACAGAAGAAGAAGAAAAAAACAAGGGGGCAACAGCCAGCTGTCTCCGCACCAGACATGTGTAGTAAATAGGTAATGTGTACAAGAACCCTCGCCGTCCCTCCCGCCATCAAACATCAAGCGCTCTCTCCGCCCAAACATCGTGTCCGAGTACCTCCCCCCCCCAAGCCCTCCCCTTCGTGTTCCAAGACCCTTCCCAAAACATGCGCCCCGGTCCCGCCAGGCGCACGCGTGTGTTGTTCCCTTTTTTCCGCACATAACATCCGTATATCCGCCCACCCACCCCCCCCCCCACCCCTCCCTGCACCATCGCGACGCCCACGTGCGTCCCTTGCGCCGACCCGCGAGCCCCCCGGACAAGCCTCCGCGACCGTCTCGCTCTTGCGCTTCCCGGAGCCGAGCCTGGTGACATACCAGATCGCATCCGGCTCATCCCTCCTCTCGCGCCCCGCACCGTCTGGCGTTACACCAGACGACGCCTCGAGCGGAGGATTCCCCCCCTTCCTCCCTGTGCCCGTGTGGGAAGGGGGGAGGTTCAATCCCCGTGTATTGAAGGCGGCGCCGACCTCCGTGCAACGTGGCGTCGCGGTGACACACGCACGCATCTTCTCCGGTTGTCCGACGCTTCCCCCCGTCGAGCGCACATCCCTTGCATCGTCACCGCCTCTCCAACGCGCTTTCCAACGCACCTGCGCTGCGTCGTCCTGTCGGGTGAAGACATGAAAAAAACAAAAAAACCCTTCTGTACTGTACTCCTGTATCAAAATTTGCTGCTGCTGCTGTTTGCTTGTGCTGCTTGTTGTACACTTGAAATCCCGCTTTTCGGCGCGTCTCCGTCTGCGTCTCTGTGTGCCGCGGCGCGCGGTGTGGGGAGTTTGGCTGGTCGCGCATTCCAGGCGCGTCTGCAAGGCGTGGCTTTGTGCTTCGCGAGAGTGATCTGTTCGGGGGGGGGGGGGGGGGGGGGGGGCGGCGCGATGCGGTTCGGTGGGGGAGCGTGGCGGCCATGGGTCCGGGCGCGCTGTTGGACGCGCTCTCGAGTGGCATCGCGGTGCCGTTGTTGCCGTTACCGTGGCGCGCGCGGTTCTCCCTCGCCCCTCGCCCCTGGCCCCCGCCTCCCAGACAGCCATCCCACCGCGATCAATCCACCCCCTGGCCCGCCCACGCCCTTCCCCCAACCCCATCCTCGGCCAACTCCTCCCCTCCCGGATACCAGCCCTGCTGCTGCTGCTGTTGCTGCTGGGGCGTCCCGTGCCCATGCCCCTGCGGGAAAACATTCCTGGGCGCCATACCCGCCATCCCGCCCGGCTCGTAGCTGCTGTGCAGCACGTACGGATTCGCGGCGCCGGCGCCGGGCGCGGGGTCGAAGAACTGCGGGTGCTGTGGGATTGGGGCGCTGTGGGGGGCGGTGGAGGGGTTGGGGCCGGGGGCGTGGGGGTGGTAAGGCGTTTGCGGGCTGGGGATTGAGTGCGGGTGGTGGTGGTGAGGGCGATGTTGTTGTTGCTGTTGGGGTGTGAGGGCGTAGGTGGGGTGGTTGACTGGGTGGGCGGGGTAGGGGAGGGGGGGCTCCGGGTGTTGTTGTTGTTGTTGTTGTTGTTGCTGTTGTTGTTGCTGGAAGGGCGTTGGCAGCATACGTTGTTGGTCTGGCCAGGGCTCGTCGGGGCGCGTGGGGAAGGTCGGTGTGCTTTGGAGGCTGTGTGGGTGCGGTTGATGGTGGTGTGGGTGTGGTTGTGGGGGTGAGACGGGGAAGGGCGCGAAGTCGCCGCTGTTGGCGTTGGGGTCGAAGGGCCAGTACATGGGGTTCTGGTTCGGGGCGGCGGTTGTCGAGGTCGGAATCATGTTGGGTTGCTGGCCGCCCGGCGGCGGATAGGAGGCGCGCATGTCGGGGTGTTGGTTGTAGCCGTAGGGCATCTGCGGAATCATGCCTGGTACGGGTGTCAGCATTGCGCGCTCTCTGAGAGCGTGGTCTAATGGGCCGGGAGGCTCACCTCGCCCGGGCAGCGCGCTGCCGGGTTCTAGCGGTAGGTCTCTGAAGCCACCGCCTGGCGCGTTTGACTGCAGCGTCTGGAACGCGCTGGGATCATGCTGCTCGTCGATCGGCCTTCCAGAGCCCGAGTCAGTGGAGGAAGTGGACACGGCGGACGAGGTGACGGACTCAACGCCCGCCTGGCCGCTGGACGACTGCGAGCGGCTGTCGCCCGGGCCCGTTTGGTCGACGGGGTAGAAGACGCATTCTTTCTTCAGGCGGATGCAGTTCTGGCAGCGCTGCGCCGAGTCGTTGTCGGCGAGAACGCAGCGGATCTTGCGGCGGCGACAGTGCGCTGCGAGGGAGGGAATGGTCAGCACGCGGGTCGCAAACTCGCCGGATGCGGTCGACGTGACAAGACACGGGCTGGCGACGGGGGATGATGGCGTGTAGACGCGGCCGGACACGAACGGCTGGGTCGCTGGGAGGGGGGGGGATAGCAACTCACCACAGGCAATGGAGATTCGTTGATAGCCAAGCTTGCTTCGCCGCTTGTCAATCTCGGACTCAGACATGACCATCCCCCGTATTTGCGGCGAAGAGACAGCTTTGGATAGAAGCTTGCCGCCCTTCGTCTTCGACGGTCGTGGTTGACTCTTGTTGACGGACGGGTGATGACCAGCGAGCGCAGGTGCGGCAGCGGGTGGAGCTTGCTGCACGGGATATGCATCACTGGCGCGCGCCGCGTTGAAGTGCAGGCTGGACGTCGAGGTTGCATTCCAGGTTGCGTCTTCATTCATGCCTTGGCGAGACATTGTGATTATGGTGACCCGGCGGCGCGGATGTCGAAATTGGAGTGTGGCGGCCCTGAAGACTCTCCCACCCCAACGTTGGCGGCGCTGGGAGATGGCCGCGCCCGCGCTTCGACTTGCCGAAAGGGCTGGAGGATTCGACGGGAGAAGTGTTCGTCCGGGAAAAGTGCCACTGCGCAGTAGTCCCGTGCCGCAAACGGTCGATTGGCAAAGCTGGCCAAAGATGTGTGGGAGCAAGGTTGACCCGGGCAGCAAGTACGAGCAAGTGGCTGATTAAAGAGACACGGCAGGCGTACGGCGCAAGGTCGTCGCGCAGGGAGTACCGAGACTGTGGTAGCGGTTGCGGTAACGCCTAGCCCAGCACGACCGGTGGCAGAGGTGGCAGCTCGTAAGGCGGAGTGGTAGTAGTGGTCGCGTAGTAGTGATGGCGGTGGTAGCTCGGGCGGAGTGGAGGAAGACAAGTTATTATTGTGACTTCACGGTAGGTCGTGTCTCGAGGGATCGTAGGCCGAGACAGCGCCAGAAGTCAAACGGCAGTAATGTTTGTGGGGGGGAGGAGGGGGGGGCAGGGAAGAGCAGTGAGAAAGTGGTCTGTAGGAGGGTTGGCGCAGGAGAAAAAGTGAGCATCAGAGGACCCCCACAACAGCGAAACTGTGACAGGCGGAAGCCCCGGGCAGCGAGCGTCGTTGGAGGTGTTGCTGCATGTGGGCAGCGATCCACCATTGGCAGTAAAATTGCAGTGGCGAAGAAGGGCAAGAGGGCGCTCCACTCGCACAACTGTGAGGGCAATCCGGGGACCTACAGCGTTCCTCCGCACGGGGATAGTGGCTCTGGGTGACCGAGCACACTACCCTCTCCTCTCCACCGCCTGCCCTCGCGACGGGCAAGGCCTAGGGAGTGGTAACGAGGTAGAGATTGGCTCGTGGATCATGGGCGAGCCCGGGCCTTCACGCGCGGTGGCTTGACTAGCAGATCCAACGCGAAGCAATCAACTCCGCTCGTTGACCAACGGCCAACGCCTGCGATGCCATACCTACCATACCGGTCGACGACCCACCAGGACCCGAAGCCGGTTCGGAAAAGAGATTTTCGCATCCGTCGTCGTATCGTTCATTAGTCGCGCCGACTGCTCCGTGACGCAACCCCCAAAGTCACCTCTCTTGCAAAAGCGAGAGCTTGCGTGCGCGCGCCATTGATGACGTTTTTCTCCGTCGTCCTCGGACGTCGCGCGAATGAGGCCTCTCGGACCCGCCGCCGCCGCTGTTGGCCTATCAGGCCTTGCACGCCGGAGAGGGGAGGGGAAGAGGAAGGCAAGCAATAGTCAGGGCGGAAGGAAGCCGTGTCGACGCTGCAGCAGCCTATTTCGCTTTCGCGTGCTCGCGCGCCAGGACAGATTGGATGATGATTTGGGGGGTTCGCGTGAGGTGGGTGGGTTCGGCGATTAGCGCCAGATCCCCTCCATGTGGCACAGCCGCCCGGGAAGAGCACACAAGGGCACTTTAGCATTCGCAGCTCAAGCGGGTCTCGGCCTTGGCGGCCTGATTCCCTTACAATCCCCCCCCCCCCCCAATCTGCTGGGTGCGAACCAACAAGCAACAACCTGGTCCGCCGCTGCGCCTGATGTTGTCATCGGTAATAGTAGTACTCTTTGTCGCTTGCGAGTCGTGATTTTCAGTCCAACGCCGCAAGCACCACTTCCAACGTAAAGATAGGAGACAGCCCCGTCGCCGTCTCGAGTCCTGCTGCTGTCTGCACCCTCCACCGCCGGTGAGGCGCTCATGCTGTTGGTTGCCAAGCAGCGCCGCGCAGGCCTGCACGACTGGCTCGAGTCTGGCACCTCTCGCGTGGATTTGCCCCCCATCCACCTGGGAAGAAGAATACGTACCTCGGTACCGTTCAACGCATATGTACAGGTACCGGAGGTGGGTCGTCGCAGCAGGAGTCAGTGGCTTCGCAGGCGCAAAGCCAGTCCTGAGGAGACGCACGCCTCGGCTGCTGGACAACCGGCTATCCACATTGCCCTGCCCTCATGTGATGATGATGATGCAGACGATAACCTCTCCCCTCCCAAAGTTCCACTCACCGCGCGACAGTGACATTCAACGTCCCGGCAACCTCCAGGCGCGAGTGAAAGCTCGGCGTAAACCCTTCATGCTTCGTTTCATCAATGCAACGAAGATGGAAAGTCAGTCCGTGATTCCAGTCATGCGACCAATATTGAAGCCTCCGAAGGACCTTGCTTAAATAATGGCGAGCCTCTTGCACATTCGAGACGACTACTTGCACCAAACTTGCCCAACAGCGGCGTCGATATGGCGAATCTGGCCAGGAGGTCACTGGGAGCATTCACCGGATTCGTTCCCACACCTGGGTTTGAAAGAATAGCTGTGCAGGAAGCCTGCTTCGATCGAAGTCCTCCAGCAATGTAACGTCGAATAGTAAGCAACCACGCCAGGGCTCGCTCCAAGTCGGCATCGAGATCCTCGACATGGATGAGCCTCTCTGGCCGTCTGATGAAAGTGTTTGGTGAGTTTCGGAGGCGAAAGCACCGAGTCGCATCGCTACAAGAGGAAGGCGAGAGCAGCAAAGTGCAGAGCTTCCCAGCGCGACGCGCACGCGTCCCCCGCGACAGAGTTCGACGAGAGAGGCTTCGACTGCGGTTCGTCGGCGAGAAACCATCGCGCTCTCGCTTCGGCTGTTCCTTCCGCCATGTCGCATCCGACGCCACACAACAAGCCATGGGTGAATGAACATGCTTCCTTCGGAGCCCCCGTGTTAGACCTCGCCTTGTATACACCACGACCACTACTACTACCACCGTCCACTACTATCCACCACATGGCAAATCGTGCAGCCGACTGCAGCCGCTCCTGTCGCAGGGCACGTGCCCGTAACCATATGTACTCAAGCCCTCGGCTGGGTGCATCCGACAGCAACATTATTATACCTTACTTCCCATGTGTGCCTAGGTTGATACACTACAATCACAAAGAAATCCCCGAGCCAAGGCAAGTGACGATGACGCAACTCCCCCCCGAATCCCCCTCCCCTCGGGCCCCCCGTCATCTCCTCAACCCCCCCCGACCGCGCCACACACCCGCCGACCGGCCAGTTGCCCACTTCGTCCGATACCGCGAACTCTGCACACGCCGCAACAACCAAACCCACACGCGACCACACACACCCTTCTCCACCGAGCCATCCTGCTCCTTCTCCTCCTCCTCCTCCACCACCACCGCCACCTCGTGCCCACCCAACCCCCCCCGGCGACACCTCCGAAAGCACCCCCAGCCCACCCACCGGAACTGCGCAGACACACCGCACCACCGCACCAAGTTACTTTCTCCGCCGCCGCGCCGCCGCCGCCGCCAGACGCTGCCCCGCGCTAGCGCGGGCCCACGATGCCTGCTTGCCACGCGAGGCCGAGACGCGATCGGCGCGCTGGGCGCTCGCTTCTTTCGCCTGCCAGGGTGGTCGGCCGGGAGGTTGAAAAGCCCGAAAGTGCGGCGTTTGTGGCGCTGCTGCGAGGAGGGGCTGTGAGGGCTGCTGGAGAGCGAGTTGTGTAGAGCTGCTGGGGGGGGCGCGTGGCGCTTGGAAGGCATGAGAACTTTTACGGATGTGTGTTTGGATGTACGGGCGTTTTTATGTACGGTTGCGTACGTTTTTTCGCTGGCAAGTAGGTGTGTTGTTGGAGGGCGAGGGAGAGGGATGGGATGATGATGCGGCGTGATGTTCCGGAGCTCGAGGAGCTTGTTGGTGCTCTACGGGTATGTTGGTTTCGCGCTGCAGTGATAAGAATACCTTATTGTTATGCGTCGAGTGCGTGTCGTGGATGCTTTATCCTGGATTCCCGATCGATACGGCCAACACGGTCTCGCTACGGCGAAGGCAGTCCCAAACATGCTTTTGGCAGCTTTCGCGTCGTCGCGATTGATGAGATCCTGAGGATCGCGATCTTCGGTCGACTCTCTTTGCTGTCCGGAGTGACGCAAATGAGTAAGCGACGAGAGTAGTGAAGCCTTAAAACGACCACGGTGATACCTCCGAAGGTAAGGTTCAACGACCACAAGCTCCGAGGCTCGCGACTACCCGACCTCCCATCGCCAGCAAGTGCAGGCCATCGGGGCGGCGCCGTCACCGACATAGATTACGTAAGGTCAGCAAGTCTGCCTCGTCCGCTCAGTCTCGAGAGCGAGATCTTAAGAGCCGAGCCCACGAACTCTCGACCCCAGCGCAGCGAAGCCCGTGAAGATCCTCATCATCGCGCCCACCCAACCACGAGGCCGATACGCCGCCCTCTCGAGGCCCCGGGTCCCGAGTGGAGCCGCAAAGCAGTGGAGAAGGACGACATGCGTGACCCGGATAAAACTGCCCGCCTGCCCACGGGTTCTGTGGCCTGCGTGCGAGACGGAGACACCAAGCCCTCGACCGAAAAGCACCGAGCCCGCTCGCCCACCTAAGCGTCATGATCGCCCGACTCAATGCTGCGCTGTGGGTGGAGCCTGGGGGGGGAGGAGCACGCCGAGGCACGCGAGGCACGCGAGGCACGGCGCAACGACGCAGGGAACCGCAGGTGATCGAAGGGAGTGAGAGAACGACGACGTCCCCAAGCGGCCGTCGTGCGCGTGCTCGCCAGCGCGCTGCAGGGAGCGATTACTACGGCAGTGCCCACGTCCAGCAACATATTCCCAGGCCTGACCACGACCCCGAAGCGTCCTGTGAGGTGAGAGTCGAGCAGCCAACACGATCTTGTACGTCGATCAAACACGTTCGTGGCCTTCGACTGCGGCTTCGGGAAGGCTGCGAGAATGTTGTAGGAGGTAGGGGTGAAACGTCAACGCGCTGCCGCGCTGTGTTGCTTGTGAACGTGAGTGAGGTGTTCTGGGTTGGTCGCGAGGGATCGCTGTCTTGCACGAAGGGGGACTAGACGCATGGGCTGTCTGTCTTGCACAAAAGCAGATTCGAGGAGAGACATCTGGAGCAAGCGAACGGGGGTGAAAAGTCGGTGACGGATAGATGAGATGCTCCAGTGGGTATTGTATCGGCAGCGCGGCACCCACACTCGCAGGTCCAGTCGAACACCCACTACAAACCGCGCACCCAACCTACCCAACGGCACCAATCTTCCTCTTGACCTCGAGCGCCTTCTTCGCAAGCGCACCGAAATCCAACTCGCGATGGTCCTCGGGCATATACTGCCCACTCGCGATGCAGTGCACACGCATCCCCTCGGCGTACGTGAGGCCGTTCAGCAACTTCGGAGTGATGAGGAAATACTGGCTCGTGTCCTCGGCGCAGGCGATCTCGACCATGCGCGAGTGGACGAGGCGCTCGTTGCGCGGGTCCATGCCCTGGTTGATCTCGTCGACGACGCGGAAGGGTGCGCGAGAGAGGGATTGTAGTGCCATGAGGTAGAAGATGGTACTGACGGCGCGCTCGCCGCCGGATTGGCGGTGGGAGTCGAGGATGGAGAGTTGTTCTTGTTCTCTTTCGGGGATGTTAGCAGCTGTGGTGCGTGTAGGGAAAGGGTGATTTGAAGGGGGGCTAGCTGCGTACCTGAACTTGACTTTGATCTGGATGGCCCATTGGTCAAAGTCGTCATCCTTGTGCACGGCAACCTCGCCGGCACACTGGATTTTGGCGAAGTTCTCCGCAAACGCCTCAGATATCTGCGCGACAAGGCCGTCCAGCTCGGGCTCCCAGCGTCCGCGCACGTCGGCGATTTTGGCCTCGATGCCCTCGAGTTCGCCAGCGAGGTTGTTCATCTTCTCGCGTCTCTTCTCGATGTCGCGCTCGCGCTTCTCGTATTCGCGAATCGTGTTCTCGCCGCCGCCTCCGGCGACCATGTCGAGTCGGGCTTGTACGGACTCGATCTCGGTTTCTAGCTGGTCCGGGGTCCATTCCATAACTTCTCCGTGCATGTCGCGCTCCTCGTCGTCCAGCTGGCTGTTTACCTCTCTACATCTGGTGCCGAGAGCATGTGCGGTCGCTCTCAACTCTCGCGTCTTCCCAGCCAGCTGTTGCACCTCCTGCGCTCTTTCGCCCAGCGCCGCGCTTTCGTCTCTGTGACGTTCTTCTAACTGGGCACAATCGGACTCGGCTTCGACGGTCAAGATCCGGGCCTCGCAGAGCTCCTGGAGCTTGACGCGCAGCATGTCTACTAGGTTGGCGTAGTCCAGAGCCAGTTGACCCTTGTCCAGCGTCAGCTTGTCGATGTTGTCGATGATCTCCTTGCGTCGGTCTCGATTCGTGGCGATCTTCTCTTTCGCTTGGCGGAGCTTGTCCTTTGCAGCGTCAAGTTTCACTGGCAGCCCTGCGAAGACGGATTGTGCTTTTTGTTTCTCGGCTTTGTCGTCCTCGAGTACCTTGACCTGCGCCTTCAGTTCATTAACCTGCTTCACAGCCTCCCCGCCTTGCTGCTTGAGCTGCTCCATCTGTTCCCTTATCTCGGAAATTTCCTGCTGCGCGTTTCGGATGCGCCCGTCGATCTCCTCCTCCGCCTGTCTGTCAACAGGCGCATCTGTGAAGAATCTGGCCGGCTTGATGGGAGTGACGCTCGTGCTGACGGCCAGAGGACCATACTCGCGTCTACGCGAAATCTGGTAAGTCTCTTTCGGCGTCACCCATGAGTTGAGCCCGCTGTCATGGAGACGATTGAACTGGTCTTCCGAAAGATCGCGACTTGTGAAGGCGACCTGGTGGATTCCACGATTGTCGCACAGCATTGACAGTACCGGATCCGGCCCGTCTATGAGGTCGAGGATCCAGCTCTCCAGCCCATACGACCTCAGCTGCTCCGGGGACATCGGCGCTTTGAAACGCTCCAGGTTAATTTTCGTTGCAGTACGGATGTTGATCCCTCTCAAACCAAGGCCCTCCTTTCCTGTGAGCGCGGCTGCAAGAGCTCGCTGGTCATCATTGTCGGTCACGGTGAAGGCCTGCATTTCACCGAGCCCCAGGCTCATCTCGACGGCGCTCGCATGCTGGGGGTTTTTGACGCTGCACTCCACAATCGGCGGACCGTAAACCTCCTTTTTGAATTGATGACGGTTGTTTTGGAGCCATTCCCAAGCCCTGAAAACGTTTGGATAAAGTCGTTTCAGCTTGTTGTCTTGCTGCCCTGCCTGCGATTGAAGGTGCACCTTTTCACGATCGGCAGTGTCGATGATCTGCCGACGCTGGCCTTCTTGAGCCTTCAAGTTGCCGACTTGTTCCAGAAGTTCGCTCCTCTTGTCTGTTTGCTCCGCAGTGTCGCGCTTTTTTTGCCGGATCTCCTCATTCATGGCAGCCATGTCAAATTGCTCAGGGGGATTTTGTATCGCGCGCTCAATGTTATGAACGTTCCGTTGCAATCCCGGCATGCTCTGCTTGCTCGTCTCCACTGCCTCCCTCTCGCGTTCAATGTCCTTCTCGCGTTCTTTGATGGCGGCGTCCGCAGCCTCTAGCTTCGCTCTGTGTTCGGACGCGACCCGCTCGCTCCTGTCCACCAGTCCTTGACGGCGGGTCATCACCTCCTTAACTTTTTCGTGGTAAGCTTTTTTCGATTCTAGGGCTCGAAGATTAGGTTCCAGATTCTGCTGCAAACGGGTGAGCTCCTGCTGTGCTCGGACTCGCTGCTCTTTGCTTCGCTCGAAATTCGCTTTAGCAACCACGTACTCGGGGAAGGGTCTGAGTTTCTCCAGTCCCGCCTTGCGCTGCTGGAGTGTCGAGCGCTCGCGCAGACGAGCGACGTCCGGCGCTTGCAGCCTCTGGCGATTCTCAAGCTGCTTCAGCACGTCCGTCTCGACTTGCTCGTTCTCCAGAAAATCCTTCTGCTCCCGCCGCATCTCCTTGAGGCGGTCATGCCACTCGCTCATGTAGTCTGGCGCAGCAGCCCTTTGGGTCTGGGTCAGCAGGTCAACGGGTGAGAGCGCAGCAAATTCGACCACACGGTCTTGAGGCAGAAATTGGCACAGGTTATCGATTTGGATGTTGAGAGTCCTTGCAAACGCTTGCACGCGAGTCTTGTTCGATTTGCCGCCATTGATGGTGTAGTCGGCCTTGCTCTTGCCGCGCGTGATCTTCGTCACAATGACAGGGTTTCGCTGGTGCTCTTTAGGATCCGCAGCGAGCTCGATCTCAATCTCTCCCCCCCCCGCTCCATGCTTGATGTATTCCGATATGTCTTTTGCGCGCCCAAGATGCTTGGTCTCCCAGCCCAGACCCAAACACATGGCGCACACGAGGGTGCTCTTTCCCGTGCCGTTCGGACCGATAACCATGTTGAGGTTCGGTGAGAGCGAAAATGTCGTATCGGTGTAAGTTACGAAGTTGCGAACCGTCACTCGGACCAGAGAGCCAGGCTTGAACTCCTCGCGTCGGCGCGCAGTGGTGAGTCCGTTGGTGATGCCGTTCGTGGCGCGGTTCTTGCCCTTTGGAGATCGACGAAAGCTGTCGGGCAGAACTAGACTTCCAGTCTTGTAGCCTGTCAGCCTTGCAATTCGAGCCTCTGTGTCTTGAAATACGTACATCCGAGCCTGCTGCCTCACCGTCGTCGCCCACGCCAATGTCGTTGCTCAACCGGGCGCGTTTCCTCGGACCCGAAGATGCTGGCTCGTCGCCGTCCACCGAGGGCTCCCGATCCTCCTGCTCCTGTTCATCGTCTTCGCGCGCACGCCTTGAGGGCGTTACGCTGCCCGCCATCTTGTGTCTGTCCTCGATCGATTAACCTTGGTGTTTGGCGTGGAGCCAGCTGTAGAAGTGAAGTGGTGTCGGCCCAGGCGCGTCGAGGGGCGTCAGTTACGCGTGGGTGTCGCGTTCCATCTCGACCCTTGACACGACGGGCCAGCCCGGTCAACAAATACGACTCTCATTGTCCCTCCCTTCCACAGCTCTACTCGTGCGCGTCTCGCAATACTACATACTTCAATTGATTGCCCGCAGCTCATGACTCTTCCCAACCGCATGATGGTTGTTCGAACGCGCCGTCGTACTGGTCCGCTCCCCGTGCCTCCACCCCCCAGGCCGGCTAAGCGGGCGTACAACGCTCTCTGGCGGGCTGACTGCACCAGCAACGTCGACGCTGTCTGGTCTGCGCCTTGCTGCTCGTGCGACGGTTGCCGGATGTCTCTCAGCTGCCTCCAGATGAGGCCATCATGTGCTCTCCCACACGAGCTTCCTCGAGCTTCGTCTGGCACCGGGGCGTCGCTGTCGACAGGCGAGACAGGGTAAAGCGCCCGGGCTGCCCGCGGCCAGCTGGGCATTCAGGCAGAGCGGTCCGGTCGCCGACAGCTTCTCCACACCCCTCCGTGCCCCACGGCCGTCTCGATAGCGGCAAATACGGACCTACGCTCTCCGTAACCTCATCGGTACTTCGAGCGGTGCCCGGCCAAGCTGCTCGCCATACCGCCCTGTGTGGCTCCTGGATGCGGCTCGACATCTTTTTCTCGAACTCGTGCTTGTCTGTCTCGTCATCTCACCTCCACTGTCCCTCTCTCCAAGCCATCCACCGCTCCGATCGTTGAACCATGGCCCCGCTGAGTCCGGATCGACCGAAGAGCAAAGAAGATGAGAATGACGACGAAAAATTCCCTCTCGGCCAGATGATAACGCTGGGTCGGTACATTCCTTCATTCTTGACCCCGTCAAGCCCTTGCCACACACGTGATGATGTCTAACGACCGCCTCCAGCAATATGCAAATTCAGCGAGCCCATTGCCTTCAACTCGGTGATTGCCTACACATATCTCATGGTACAGGACCTCAACGGCTCTGATGCAAATGCCTCATTCTACGCTGGGCTTCTCGTGTCTGCCTACGCCTTCGGTGAAGTGCTCACCGCAGTCGTATGGGGTTCCATCTCCGACCGCATTGGCCGGAAGCCCATTGTGCTCCTGGGGCTATGCGGCGTCGCCTTGAGCTGTGTGATGTTCGGGATGGCTACTAATTACTGGATGGCTCTGGCTGCGAGACTCATTGGTGGGGCCTTGAACGGCAATGTGGCCGTCATGCAAACCATGTTGGCGGAAATGGTAAAAAAGCCCGAGCACGAACGTAAGTCTCATCTGTCCGGTATCTTCTCTCTCGCTCGCTAACCTTTCGTTCAGCCACTGCCTATGCTATCCATCCATTCGTTTGGTGTGCTGGAGGTATCATTGGCAGCGCGATGGGTGGCTACCTCGCGAAGCCGGCTCACTTCTACCCGGACACGTTCTCGCCCGATGGACTGTTTGGGAAATACCCTTATCTCCTGCCAAATCTCGTCGCTGTGGTCGCAATCACTATAGCTGTGCTTCAGGGGATCGTTTTCCTGAAGGAGACGAACCCCATGTTGCTGGCAAAGGCCAAAGCCAAGGCAGCCCACGAGTCTGGCGCTCACGGAGTAGACGAAACGACACCGCTCATCAACGGCAACCAATCCCAGCCGAACGGAAACCATAAGCCATCTTTCAGTGTTGGTGAAGAAGGTCTCCCGAGCACTGTGGATCCTCACTTTGACATACGTCGTTCGTCGTTTGGCACGGTTCACTCCATTCAAGTTGGGCCGCAAAACACCCATTCCCAGCAGCGCCATGAAGAAGATCCTCTGATGTCGGAACAAAAGCCTCCATTCAAAGAGACTTTCAACTTCACTGTCGTCATGCTCATCACTTCGCTTGTTTTGACCAGCTATCACTCCATGGGCTATGGCAACATTCTGCCAATCTACCTCCTCGACAAACCAGCCCCTGGACTTGAAGGCCCAGACAAGCTCGATCTAATCGGAGGTCTCGGCTACGATGTGCACCAAGTGGGCTCCTTCATGGCCGCCAACGGCCTCATCGCAGTCCTAGTCCAAGCGATCGTCTTCCCCCCCTTCGTCCGCTGGACCGGCGTCTGGAAAGCCTTCCTCAGCATGACCATCGTCTACCCGCTCGCCTACGCCGTTATCCCCTTCCTGACCCTCCTGCCCCACGGCCCCGTCCGCGCTGTCGGCATCTACGGCATCATGCTCGTCCAGAGCTTCCTCAACATCATCATCCCGCCCTGCGCCCTGATCCTAATCAAGAACGCCACACCCTCGTCACTCGTCCTTGGCACCGTCAACGGCGCTTGCATGTCCCTTATCTGCGCGGCGAGGACTATTGCCCCGCCACTTGAGGGCCTCATCTACGGCGCTGGTGGATCCGCTGTCGCCTGGTTCAGCATGGGTGGCATTGCTATCGTGGCTGTGATCCAGGTCATCTGGGTGCCGCGCGAGCGTGCGGACGTCGATGAGGTGCAGGTGAACGGGAGCAGGAGCGAATCTGCGTCGAAGCCGGGTGAGCAGCGGGAGAGGAATGATATGAGGGAGAGGGGCCACGACGTGGCCGTGGAGGAGTAGGGAACGTGGAGGAGCGGGCGACGTGGATGAGTGGGCTACGTGGAAAATTGAGCGACTTGTTCGTAACGAGACTTCAGGTGAATCATAGATGGTGGGCGGGAATCTGAGCGCAGGCAGGAGGTCTGGGCACGATAATTTGTGGCGGCGGCGTCGTTGGTCTGCACTGCGCCGGTGGTGTTTGGAGGAGCATATAGATTACGAAGATACATTGGCTGTTCTAACAACGGATTTGCGGGGATATTTCTGCTTGCGTCAAGCGGTTCTGGATTGGTATATCGCCATGATCAAAATCACAATCCATGCAGCGTGGTATCTTGCGACTAGACCACCCTGTTTTCACCATTGAGCCATGCCTAACAACTGTTGCAGTCTGGAGAGCATTTTTACAAACTGTGCAAGAATAGCACGATGATGAAACCCATACCAACGCGAGAAGATACCTGGCCCCTCCAACGTAGTCTTAACAAGTCAAGCACACGTGAGTATATGCCCGGACAGTTTGAGAACATCAACAACACTTTTTTCCTGCATAGAAGCACTACCCGAAAAACTTGCCCTCAGCTGCCCCATAAGGAAGGAGCAGACCAATCATTCACGTGACAGCGTGTCTTATCTTATCGCCTCCCTCGCGCCTCGCGACTTTTCAAGTCAGCCTCGCTCGCTCGTCCACCCAACCCACACCTCACACACCCAGCCCATTCGCGACTTAACACCGCCAAAATGGCGCCCGCTCCCGTCCCACCACCGCGTCCGCCGCCATCCAAAAAGCGCAAAGACCCGCCCACGAAACCCACCCACCAACCTCCTCCCAAAAAACCCTCCCATCCCCCGAACCCGCACCAGTCACGCACACGCGACGCCCGCACCCTCGCGACGCAGACCTCGTCCAAAGCCCTTGCGAACGGCGCGCTAGATGTGGATAAATTTGTGCGTGCGCGCGAGTTTGAAATCGCCGCGCTGGAGGAAGGGATGCGGCGGAGTGGGAAAGCCTTGACGCAGAGGGCTTTTCAGTTGGTGCCGTTTGAGTTGCGGAGGAGGGGGGCGAGTCATGATGTTAGGAGGATGCCCGGGAGGTTGAGGGGGAGGGGTGGGAGGGAGGTGAGTTGTTTTGATTTTTGGGTTGAGGGGGGGATGGGTGGGGGTTGGGGCTGACGGGTCAAATGCAGATGAAGGAGGATAAGACGCCGGTGCGGAAGGGGAAGAAGATTACGGGGCATATGCGGTTGAGATTGGAGACGGTTAAGAAGTTGAGGGCTATGGGGGCGAGGAGGAAGGGGGGAGGGGAGGGCGGGGAGGGTGGGCGGGGGAAGATGGGCGAGGCCAGTAAGGATGTCGAGATGGAAGACGGAGATGTTGCGGCGCCACGGAAGAAGAAGGCCGCATCAGAGATCCAAACTCGACCCTCAAAGATCAAGAAGGCGACACTTGCGAATCCGCCGTTACCCAAGGCCAGATTCCGAAAGAGACAACGCGCCAAGTGCTGGCTACCTACTCACCTGTACCACGCCAAACGAGCGCATATGGCGCCCCCTTCAGCTCCGTTGTGGGGGTTTTCCATTCCCATGACCCCCTCCCAGAAGAGCTACCGGCCAACACACAGAGCGGCGAGGGAGCGAGGCGCGGTCGCTTGGGACATGAGTTACATTTCTACGATTGGAATCGAGGGTGAAGAGAGGAGTCTGACTGGCATGTTGACGCAACTGGGCGCCGACCCGACACGAGGAAAGAACGGCACAAGGGCACAAGGTGTCTTTTTACACGCTAGAGACGCACCCCACAAGATCCTGGCGCCTGCGACGATCATCTGGTGCGTCGTCGAGGACGCGGAGAAGCGGTCCGACCGGAGCAAGCGGCAGATTTTCCTCCGTGTCCATCCGTCGAGTTTCCGTGCGGTCTGGGACGAGATCGTCAGCTTGTCCAAGGTGATGAAGCCCGGGCTGAAAGTGGAAGACCTCCGTTATGAAATCGGCAGCATCGAAATTACTGGACCTGGGAGTACAGAGGCACTGCATGGAGCGCTCAAGCTGGCTCCCGCTCCTGGGAAGGCCGCGGGCGCTGCTGGCAATGCTTCCGAGTGTGTGTCTGCCTCCGTCTTCGAGCCTTCATTGCAGCCGACGACTGCTGCAAAGACATGGGGAGAGCTGGTCGGCCTCACCAATCCGGCCGTTCTGCCCGAAGGCGTGGTGATGGGGCTCGATGTGCAGGATCCTCGTCCGCACCATCCCCCTCAGCCAATTCAGATACCCCAGGGTGCAGAACAGCAGATGCGCCTCGTGGAGATGACAGCCGAGTGGCCACTGGACACGAAGCCGACACTGCCTAGAATATTTGACCGTCGAGCGCGTATTGTCGGCTCTCAATTGCCCAGTCAAAGTACCGTTAACCGCCGAAGAGGAGCGGCATCGCTTGATGGGCCTGCTCCTGCGGAGTCTCACGTCAGCATCCCCGTCCTCCTCCACACAGCCACCCCTAGGGACGGCAGAGGCCAACAGTCCAGCTGGACTCTCCTTGCACCCTGGAAGACGATCCAGCCGTTGTGGTACAGCTTGATGTACTACCCACTTAGTACGGGCAAGCAACCAAGTCTCGGTGGCCTCGACGAGCTCCGACAGGTGTGCTACGAAGCGGGACGGCCGTGGTTCCCTGGCGATTTCCCTGGAACAGCTGCAGGTTGGGACTGGGAGCTTTACCAGCGCACGCAAAGATGGACGCAGTGGCAGAAGCGACCAAAAGGCAAGCGCGTCAATTGGGCAAAGGTGGATCTAGGAGGCGGCCGGGTGGGCGAAGTTGGAGACGGTTGGGCGTGCGACTGGTCGCTTCTGCTGCCGGCAAGAGCGCCTGAGGGTGGTGTCAAAACCACAGATGCCCCCAAAGAAGGTGCAAGCACCGAGAAGCCGCAACCGCCCCCCTCCCCCCCCAAGCCGGACATCCTCACGCACATCCCCTCGGAACACGCTCTCGACCTCCTCAAAACCAACACACTCCCACCCCGAGACCTCTTCGGAAAGCTCTTCACCGTCAAACTCACCCTCGTCTCCCGCGGCGTCCCCAACCCCTGCGCGCGAATCTACCGCCTTCCCGCGCGCGACGCGGCCCTCGCCACAGCCTGGAAGACCCTCCACCGCACCACCTCAACGGCCGCACAACGCAGCCAGAACAAGAAGAACCCGCGTCCCCCGCCCTTTCAAGACCTACCGCCGTCTCGCCGCCTCGGCGCAAGTCTGCTCAACCCCAAGAGCGAGCAAGAGGATGAGCGGCCGGCGTGTCCCGGCGAGGAAGACTTGATTGGGTTCGTGACGACTGGGAATTTCAACCTGGCCGAGGGGAAGGGGACGGCGGTGGGGTGTCTGGCGCTGGATAGGGTTGTTGGGGCCATGGGGGAGCGGGAGTGGAGACCTGTGTGTGTTGTGAGGGATGCTGGGGAAGGGGTGGCTAGGATGGGGCGGTGGGAGATCGTTTGAGGAGGGGAAGGGCTTGTTGCGAGGAGGGGGGACTGGGTGAGTGGGGTTCACTGCGCTTTTGGCCTGCGTTGCGATATATTATGTATTCCTACACCCTGTATACCGCGGATTCGGGAATGTGAGGCCTCAGGCGCATCACCGTCAGCCCAGAGGCCAAGACAGCCTCGGCATACATACTTAACCCCTGTCGCCCCAGATCTGTTTGCGGCGCACGTCCCGCCCCCCCACAGGACCCTCTCGCACCCTCAGCTTCCAACGCGAGCGTGTTTCAGAAAGCCAACCGCCCCTTCCTTCCAACCACACCAACTTCTTCCTTCCTGTAACCCACACGCACACACACACACATTCCGGTTTATCGCGCGTCCAAACGAATTCATCACCAAATCCATTATCGCATACGCTGAGCGCCGGCATCTTCCACATTCCTTCAGCCCCCCGCTGCACGCACCTCCGCCTTCGCATCGTATCGCATACGCCTCTCCACAGGGCTCCCCTGTTGTGTTCTCTCGGCCAAGGAGCACCGCCCCCCTCACGATACATTGGCGCGCCCTCGGCGAACGACCGGAGAACCTAGGCGGCAACCATTCGCTCATTCATTCATTCAATCCACGCCGTCAAAGACACGAGTTTGACCGACAAACGACAACCATGGACGCCATCAACGACGCCAAAGAAACCCTCTCCTCTTGGGACAAATGTATGGACACGGACTACTGCAAATGGCCCGTCATCGCCGCCATCATCATCGGCGCCCTCATCGCCCTCAGTCTGATCTGGTGCCTGGTGCGCTGCTGCTGCTGCGGCGTCGAATGCTGCTGCGGATGCCTGAGCTGCTGCAACTCCTGCTGCCCCAGTCCTCGGGGCAAGAACAAGAGTGAGGAAGCAGGCTACGGGCAGGGCGCGCCGGGAGGTTGGGGTGGAGGAGGCCCGCCGCCTGGCCATTGGGGCAACGGCGGCTGGAACGGCCAGCTCTCGCAGCCGCAGCAGTACCAGAGCCATGCGCCGCCGGCTTACACGGGCGGAGGTGCAAGCGCGGGTGCCGGTACCGGTGCGGGAGCAGGCGCAATGGCCGCCACAGCAGCGTACTCGTCTGCGCCGAAGACCGCGACGTTCGAGGAGCCCTCGCGCAAGTACAACGAGGACGCGCTGCCGGAGATGCCCAGCTGGCAGACGGCCATGAGCCGCCGCGTCGAAGAGGAGCCCGCGCAGGAGGCCGTCGAGATGGATAAGCTGGAGAAGTCCCCCGAGCAGCAGCAGCAGCAGTACTACGAGAACCCGAGCCAGAATCAAAGCCAATCCCATTTGCTCGGCCAGCAGCAGCAGGGCCAGGAGTACAACCCATACGGGATGGCCGGCGGCGCAGCAGCCGGCGGAGCAGCGGGTGGAGCAATCGCCGCACGCACACAATCGCCCTATTCGCCATACGCCACGCGCTCCCCACCTCCGCGCAACGCCTACAACGCATCACCTTACGCCGCATCGCCCTACCAGCCCTCCCCCGCGTCCCCTGCACCAAACGCCTTCACCCCCAACCCCTACACCACCCGCTCCCCCCTCCAAAACACCCCCACAGGCGCCACAGACCGCACCTACGCCTCGCCCTCGCCTCTCACAGCCTCGACGCCCACACACCACACCGGCAGCTCCTACGCCGCGGCCCCGAACCCGTACAGCTACACGCCCACGCCCGCGTCGTCCGTCTCGCCACTGCCGCCCGCGGGCTCGCCGGTGCCGCACGCGCACGCGCGCGCGGATACGTTCGGAAGCGCGTACTCGCAGGGGACTGGGGGCTATGGGGGTTATGGTGGGTACGCGCCTAGTCCGCCGCCGACGTACCAGACGAGGGATGAGGGGTTGTTTGCGGAGCGCGGGGGTGGGAACGGAGGCGGGTATGCGGCGTACAATGGTGGTGCCGGGGCCAGGGACTGGAGAGATGTTTAGGGGCTCGTGCGGTGCAGGTTGAGGGGAGGTCATGCTTGATGAGTTAGCGACGGCGTTCTTGTCCGGGAGATTTTGACTTGGGGCTTCTGGAGGGGACTGGGCTGGTACCGACCCTCGTTGAAAGATTTCGTTTTCTTTCACGCTTCTTGCTGTGAGCGTGGCGAGAAGAGGATTTTTGTGTGTGGCTGGGAAAGGAGGACTGAGGTGTGGCTGTGTATACCCCCATAGTACTGCCGATTTTGAATTCAAAAACATCATCTTCCCGATCGAAATTCATTCCTGACATTGACTGCCAAATTCGCCGTGCGATCTTTCGAGCAAGAAGAGAGAGAGAGAGTTTGTCACCACGCGTGAGAACGTCAGAGGAACTGCGAGCGAGAGATGAACAGACGTCGATTTCCATGCATACTAACAACAACACGACAGCCGCGAGCGAGGGTATCAGCAGCACCGCATACATACATACATACAAAGAAACACATAGCAGACAGACAGACATGACCACAAATTAAACCCCCCCTCACCCATCCCACCTCTATTCCCTAATCAACAACTTGACCGCCCGATCCACCCTCCAAACCTCCATCCCCGCCGCCCCCTCCTCACTCCCGGGCACACGCGTCACCCGCAGCGCCTGCCGCGCCTGCGCGGGCGTGAACCCCATTTCGACCAGCCGCTGCAGCGCGGGGTCGCTTTCAGCCTCGGAGGGCTGACGTGTGGGCGCCGGGCGCGGGGCGGTGTCGTGGGCGTGCGCGTGGGCTGGGAAGAGCGTCGGGCCGAGATGCGGGGGGAGGGAGGGGATGCGCGCTGGTGCTGTAGGGGGGGCGGGGGCGGGGGGTGGCGTGTGGCCGTGGCCGGCCGACACCACTTCCCCCGGCCCTTGAGGCGGCTGCGTGGTGTAATACTGCGGCAGTTTGGGGTTGTTGGCCGGGGCGGGGGTTTGACGCTGCTGTCGTGGGCTCTGCGCGTCGAAGTGGCTGCTGGGTGGTTGCAGCCAGGGCGGCGGGTGTGTGGTTGTGTGGGTGGCGTGGCGGTGGAGTTGGGGGCCGGCGTTGTGGGGGTGAGGGGGGGTGCGGTGTTGTGGGTGTTTTGGGGGGGAGGGCCAGGGGGCGACGGGCGGGGGGGTTTGTTGGGGGCGCGGGGGCGGAGGGGGCGGGTGGCGGTGGGGTTGGGGTTGGGGTTGGGGTCGGGGCTGTGGTTGCGGTCGTGTCTGGGGTAGTGGTTGGGTTTGGGTTCGCGGGTGTCGATGCGCGGGATGAGTTGATTGAGGTTGAGGCAGGCGAAGCTGCGAAGAGTTCTGATGCTGGCGCGGCGTCGCGACAGGAATAGGCGCCAAAGACTCCGGCGCAGTCTTCAACTGAGGCAAGACAGGTCTCCTCGGCGTCGGCGTCCCGGTCGAAACAGACGAGTACGTAGAGAAGCAGCTCATAGGCCGCTCGGAGCTCATATCGATCATAGGCAGACGCTTATACGCGCTGGTCTGGCGCGCGAGTTTGATTTCCGCGGCGAGGTTTGCGACGCGGCGGCGGTTCTCCTCGCGCTTAGAGCGGATGCTCGGTTGGGCGGGCGCGGCTTCGGCCATGCGGGAGTGGTAGAGGCGCTGGATAGGGTCTTTGAGGAAGGTGGTGAGGCTGGGGCTGTATTCGCCCGGGGGCGTCCATTTGGTCCAGCCTTCTTTGCGCGCGAGTGTGAAGGCTGCGGTGGGGTTGGTCAGGGCTTTGTGTGCGAGCGGCAGGATGGTTGAGGGGCCCAGTGTGAGGACGTGCGCGATCCATTCTTCGAGGAAGAGCTCTTCGCGGTCGAGATCGCCTTCGGTGATGTCCGGGGCGGCGGTGAAGATCCCGTTCGCGCGTGCTTGCTCCGTGTGGCCTTGGAAACCCTGCAGCAGCGCGATGAGACAGTTCCAGATCTCCGTCATGTCGTACAGTTGCTGCGCGTTCAGGCCGCCGTCCATGTTGCCTTTGGCAAAGAACTCGGGCGGGTTGAGCAAGACGCTGCCGAGCTCGAACTCAAGGTTGAGATTGACCGTGGCGCAGACGTCCTCGTTGTTGGCCAGGATTCCGCCTTTCAGCCAATCGAGCTGGCCGGCAACGTCTTCCTCCCGCCCTTTGCGACTGCCGAAGATGAGGCAGAAGTTCCAGAGCCGCCAGAAGGCGTCGGTGATGCGCTGCGCGTCTGGGTGCGAAGGGGAGGCGAGCGCCGCAGCGGTCTCCGGGCGGAGGAAGGTCTGACATTGCTCAAGTATGAGCGACTTGAGTGCAGTGATCACGGCTAGATCTTTTTGATACCCGCGCGTGTATATCTGTGGGGTTTCCGACTGCGACTCGCTGTCGAGGGAGCACCAGTCGCGGAGCTCAGCAGCAGGCGGCGACTGCCTGTGCATGACCGTCCGCAGCAGCTCCATTTCGTGCTCTTTATAGACACGACGCATGCCCTTGTTGATGGTCGAGGCGTTGGTGAGATCCGTCGTGCTTTCGAGCTGAGACAGAATTTGCAGCAACACCTTCTGAGCAGCGCGACTGTTGTCTTTCTGCGCGTCTGTGAGACGACCCATCGTGATGGGACCTTCGACAACGATCAGCCCGTTGTCGACAACTAGCTGTGAAGTCGTCTCCTCGCTAATGGTACTGGCCGTTTCCGGTTCGCGCCGCGGTGAGCACGACAGGTGTTCCTTTCGAGCCTTTGTGAACGGCTTCCGCTGCGCTGGTTCTCGGGTGCTGCGCCGCCTGCACATACTATGGTCCGCGACTTCGTCTTCATCGCGACTCCTGGTGTCTCTTATGCACGAGTCCGACCGCCTACGCTTAGGCACACTCGCCCTCCCAAAATGCAGCGGGTACACCTCGCCCCAAAGCGTCAACCAATCCCTCTTCCGACTCTTGTTCGGCAGTGTCGGCGGCCTCTCCCTCGGACTCGGCCCATCGCGCTTCCGCCTTATCGCCTCCTCCGTCCGCCTCACGCGCGTCTCCTCCTTCTCCACCAAATCGCGATCTTCCGCAATCGTGTCGAGCTTCTCCTCCAGATCCTGCGCCGCCTGGCTGAGCGTCGGGCTCGGCTTCGGCGAGACGGCGGCGAGGTACGGCGACGCGCTCATGAATTCGCGGTCCATGAGGTCGAGCTGGGGGAGCGAGCGGATGGAGCGCGGGAAGCGCTTTGGTTTGGAGGAAAACCAGTTGCTGCTCGCGAAGGATTGGGTCGACGACATGCGGCGGCTGCCGGCCCCTTGCTTCAGCGAGGGCGGGGTCCACGCGATGGGGGATTCCGAGTCCGTGGTGCTGGGGATCGGGACAGGGATGGGCGGGAGGGGTTTGTTCACGTCGATTCGTGGTTCGTCGAAAATGCCAAGGGCGACTGGGTTGGCGATCGAAAAGGCCTTGCTGGCTGAGAGCTCTTGCGGCCGACGTCGTTTGCGAGACACCCTGGCTTTGGCTTGTTGGGCCTGCGCTTCAGCTTCGTCTACGCTCGTCGCGGAGCTTCTTTTGCTGTATTCCGAAGCGTTGGTGCTCGCGATGGATTCGCTAGAAGATGAGGAGCGCGGCTGCGCTTCCCTCCTGGCCTCATCTTTTTCTTGCTGCGTTTCTTCGGGATCTTCAGCCCGCGCGAGTTGCGGCGCTAAACGCGTGTTTTTCGTGTCGATCGCAGAAGAGGTATAAAGCTCTTGAGCAGCGGTAGAAGGCGTAACCGCAGGCGTTTGATCGTAATACTCCGCCAAGAACTCAGACATAGGTTGTTGGGGCGCGCTCTGCGGAGTTTGCTGCCTTACAGCCTCGACGCGCCCATCTTCTCGGGGAGGAATAACCAGAGGCGACAGATTTGGCCGTAGCGACGTCGCCGACTTCGCCGCCCTGGAAATGTGTGGGCGGCGGGGAACTGCCAATGTGACACCGCAATCCACGACCGCGTCTGGCGGAGACTCGTTCTGCGCGTCCCATTTCTGCACACCATCCGGCGTCCCGCCCATGAACACTCTGCCCTCTCGCGCAACTTCAACATTGCTATCCTGACGCATTGACGAAGAGCTATCATCCCAGAAGCAGCTCGGACGCTGCAGCGGCGAGACATGCGGCGAGCCCTCGGAAAGCGACAGATTCCTCGCCGACTCGCCACTGATGGCGGAAATGCTCTTGCTCGTCGTGCTGATCGGCGACGGCTCATCGAGGAAAGTCATCTTGCTCCTGGCGTCTTCCGGGGGGCCAGGGGGCAATCTGGTCGGAGGCGCGCTGGTCGAGGTGTCTTTCGGCGACCGCGGGCTGAGCAGCGGCGGGAGCTGCTCTTTCTTCTTGAACCAGCTGATGTGCTTCTGCGGCTGTCCTGACTGGCGCGCAGGTGGTGCGGGTGCGAAGGGGTCTTTCAGCACTGTTGGACTGGCGCCGCGCCGGCTGAAGAGCGAGACGCTGCGTCTAAAGTTGTTGCGCTGGTCTTGGGCGGGCTGACGGCTCGTGTCAGCTTGCTCCGCGGCCAAGTTGTCCAGCGTCGGTAGGCGCATTGCGGTGAACATGATTGCGGTCAGAGGAGTAGGCGTCAGCTGCGCTGCCTGGTACTCGCTCGCGGGCGGTGGGCGTTAAGTATGGGGGGATCGGGGTCTGAGCAGAGGATGGGTCCGGGCCGCTGCAAGTCAGTTTCGTTCTCGCATGCCGGTTCCTCGAGGAGTGTCGCAATCGTATGTACGGCCAGCAGGTCTGCGGCGCAGGACCGATGGATGGTCTTAGGAATGTGTCTTTCACTCGAAGCGGCCGAAGGAAGGAAGGAAAGAGATATGAGTAGCGCCAAGAAGGAAGACAGGGAGCCAGACAAGACGAGCGAACTCAACAGCAACAAGAACAGAAATGAGCAGGACACCGCTGCCCGAACTTACCTTACCTCACGATAGTACGTCCAGCAACAACTCCCCTAAACACGCATACACCAACAATCCGGGTCGTCAGTGCAATCCCAGCACCCACGATCGGCCACCAGCCCCAACAACGCCAAAGCGCAGCGCACATCACACGCCTTCTCTCTCCTTCGTCCAAGCCTTCCCGCGCCATGCCACGCCGGGCTCTCGACCAGCGCGTTGGCACCGAACGCATAGCGATGTTGGAAAATCCAACAGGAAGGGGCAACGCGCAGGACAGCCGTCATCCGCACACGCCAGCAGAGGCCAGATATAGAAGCTCGGGCGGCGCTGCGGCTGGTGCTGAGTGAGCCCCCGCTGCGCGCTCGCGTGGCTTGCCCTATGCAGCTAAGGTACTTAGGTATGTATGGGTGGGTTTTTTTTAAAAACGGCGACATGGCGACTTGCATGTGCGCTTGCTGGGTGTGACTACGTACGTGGTACTGAGGGAGGATTCCGCATGGGGCTGAGGAGGAGGAAGAGGCTGGTCGCGCCGCCGGGCGACAGCTGGAAGGAGTCGAGGAGTCGAATGTGTTTCTTGGATACGTGTACGTATACGGAGAGCATGTCCTGCTATCCTCGCCATCTAGCGAACACCAACACTACCCCCTAACGACCTCCCGACGTAGCGTAGCGCAAAAAACTACTGGACCCCGCTGATGTTGGTACCTCCCTTAATAACCCGACAGTCCGACGCAACATCTCGACATCAGCTTAGGTTTGCGCGCCAATCGAGCGCGGCGCGGCTTTCGTTGGCGCTAACTATACGGCACTGCTGTTGGTGGCACGGGGACCTGTTTCAGAGTCTGGGGGGTTCCGAGTTCAGACTTCCTATCCTCGGCGCACGCACGTTGCGGGATTGCAGTAGATCTTGTCGTCGAGCGCAAGCGTCCGGGTCCGCGCGACGAAGATTTTGAAGACAGCAGCTTTCCCTTTCCGTTGGCCCTTATCGGCTTGGAACTGGAGTCGATCGAAGATCCCGTCGGAGCTCAGCTGCGGACGTCCGTCGGAGCTGGGCCTGGTACGTTATTGCGTCTGTAGACGCGGCTGGGGGCTGCGCTCTTCGAGGCACGTCACGGAATTCGCATCTTTCGAGGATGGTACTCGCACCTGTCCGACTTGATGGCTCGTCGCCTCCATGAGGGACAGTCGTGCGGGGACAAGCGTGTCATCATCATTCGCAACGCAAAAGCGCAAAAGGGTATCTAACTCAACCAATCCACGTTGCTTGCTCCGGAGTTCTGGTCCTCAACGGCTCCAAACCACCCGATCGATGTCGCAGGAGCATCTTCCCTTCCCCTCCCCCCCCAACACTCGCAAGACTTCTACCCCCCCTCCCAGCAGACTCCTCACATCACACTACACTCGGCCTCATCCCTCTTCTGATCCCTCCTCGTCAACTTCCCCTTCCCCGTCGAAGGCGGGACAGCCTTCCCGCCCTTCCCACCACCCCTCTTCAACTCCTCCAGCCGCTCCTTGGCCTTGGGGAAATTGCACGCTGTAGCACACACAAAAGTCAGCAAGCCATGCCGGCGAAAACCCCTTTTCAGGGCGAGAAGGACGAATAAATACTCACAAGCAGCCCTCCCATACCACCTCCGCCCCTCATCCAGCGACGCAGGACACCCAATCCCCATCTCAGTAAACCAGCCCATAGCGAACATCGCCTTCGCGAGCGGCGGCTCGGAGCCAGCCGCCTTGCGCGCCCATAGGTAAGCTTCCTGATCGCTCTGCTCCAGCACGCCCTGAGCACCGGTCAAATACCAGCCACTAAGCGCGAGCTCAGCCTCATGGTGCCCCTGTGCGGCGGCCTTGGAGTACAGCGCGATGCTTGCGCGGTGATCGACGGACAAGCCGAGGTGGCCGTACTCGTGCGCCTGGCCGAGGCGGTGCTGGGACGATTTGAGGCCCATGCCGGCGGCGCGCTGGAAGAGCTGGAGCGCGTGCGCATCGTTGGGGGGTAGAAGTGTGCGTACGTCGGCTTGCGTGTTGGCGGATTCGTGGAGGAGGGCGAGTTCGTGCAAGGCGTGCGGGTGGTCGGCGTCGGCTTGGTCGGCGGCGCGCTGGAGTTGCGGGATTGCGGTGGGGAGGTGGCGGGGTTGGTTGAGGAGGCCTTTGAGCGCGATCATGCCGAGTTTGAAGGAGGCGCCGGGCTCGCCGAGGGCAGCGGCGTGGCGGTACCATTGCAGTGCTTTGGGGATGTCTTTGCGCGTGCCGCCGCCGGCGTCGGGACCTATTTCGCAGCAGATGGCGGTGCGGAAGGCAGCCTGGCCGTGGCCGGCTTTGGCAGCTGCTTGGTAGAGGGAGAAGGCTTCGCGGGTGTCCGGGGCGAGGCCGAGCAGGCCTTGGCCGTAGGCGTCTGCGAGGTAGAATTGCGCGTCGGGGTAGTTGGCGGCGGCGAGCTTTTTGACGTGTTTGTGTGCTTCGACAACGTAGGCCTCGCGGTTTTTGAGGGTCGTTTTTGGGTCTGCGCGGCCACCGTCGGAGGCGAGGACGTTGGCGGCCTCCACGAGCTTTTTGGCTAGGAGTAGGGTTTGGGCCTGGTTTTGAGGGTTCGAGGCAACAGCTGATCGCAACTGGTTGAGCTCCGCCTGGGTCACTGGACGAGCTGTGTCCACGGAAGGCTTGCGTGCTTCCCCTGACTGCGACGGAATGGGGCCCTGACCGTGGTTGCGGATTGGTGGGGGCTTCGACGGTTCGGCAGTTCCTCCAGCACCACCGTTAGCCAGGCCGGGCCTGACAGGTACAGGATGGTGGGGCAGCGCGTCCGGATTGCTGTTCTTGCGGTCTGGCTCCTGCCCTGGAGGCGGCATACCATTAGGCGGCCCTTGACCGGGAGGCGAGCGCATCTGCTGGCGACCAGGCGGGGCACTTCCAGCCCTGAACTGACCGGGCGCCGACCTCACGCTCTGATCCGACGGGTCGCGCTCCATGTAAGGCCGTTGCTGTGTGAGGGGAGGGCCACGCATCGACCGGCCGTTGGGCGGCGGCATTCGCTGCCCGTATCCGGTTTGCTGCGGAGGGGCGCTGGGCCCACGGTAGGGGATGGGATGACTGTCGTTCATGGGCCTGCCGGGAGGCTGCCCATTCGGGGGATATTGCATCCCTCGCGACTGAGGCGGAGGTCCGCGCTGAGGAGCACCATACGGTTTCTGCTGTGAGTCGTCCCCGCCGAATCCAAACTCGAACCCTCCAGCAGCAGGCAAGGACTGCGCGCTCAAATTGAGTTGCTGAGGCGGCATGTGTGGCATTTGTGCGGGCGTTTTCTCAGTCTTGTCGACCGACTGCTTCCGCTTGTGCAAAAGCGAAGTCCCGCCCGGAGCAGCGCTGTCAAAGTCAGGCATCTCAGCCTCAATTTCGTCGTCACGGTTAGCAGCAGGTGCTGGTGCCGCAGGGGCGTAGGGTTGCGGCGCCCAAGGCTTGGTGGAGGCCTCTTGAGAGTAGCCGTTCGTGGCGTGGCCCTGCGAATGGGCCGACGTCGGGCTTGTGAGGGGAGGACGCTGAGGAGGAGCTCTCGCGCCACCCGCGGTGTTCGGACGTTGCGGTACTTGCGCGGGGCTCATGGCTCGGTTGTTGTCCATGTAGGGTGGTCTTGGGAGCTGGGATTGTTGTGTGTGGATTGGTGGGACGTTAGGTCCCCGACCGGTTCCGGCGTGCTGCATTTGTTGGCCGTACTCATTGTCCCAAGTGTTCGCTCTTCCACCTCCGTACCCTTGGGCGGGCTCATCGTATCCGCCGTTGTCATAGGACCCTGGCTCTTGATAATAAGCAGGCTGCCCACCTCCATTGCCAGACCCGAACGAATGTGGGTCTTGCTCGAGTGGCGGCCTCCCCTCGGCGCCCCTGGGCGGGAAGTGGTTGCCCTTGCCGTTCGGTCGCCTCATCCCACCACCGTCATGACCGTTGGAGGTAGAAGGCCTCATCTGCTCCTCGCTTTGCCGCCCACCGTCACCTGGGGGCCTCGACTTACCCCTGTTGGCCCCAAACGACGGGAAAACGTTGTCCTGCGAATTCGGGTCTGGAGACTTCCAGTTTACCTGCATCTTGGCCCGCTCTAGAGCTTTCCACTCCTCCATGGTGGGCTGAGATGACACCGAGTCGCCCTTTTGGTGGGGGGCGGTTGATGGACGCGAGGGGTAGCCTTGATCCTGAGGGTGGCGACCGGGACGCTCACCGCGGTGATCGCGAGGCTGCCTCTGGCGTTGCGACTCGGGAGGTGGCATGCGTGCATGAGGATGTCCGGGCGGTGGGTGGCCGCGAGGACCATGGCCTCGGTTAGGCGCAGACGGGCCCCGCGGCTGTCGCTGCTGCTGGTCGTAGCCCTGCGGCGGGCGACCTCTGTCTGGACGCTGCTGGTAGCGAGGCTCATACTGTCGGTCGTTGCGCATCGGCGGCTGTTCGTAGCCATTCGGCGGGCCGCGCTGCCTTCGAGGCTCTGGCTGACCTCCATACCCCCCATATCCTCCGTCATCGTATTGCTGGGCACGTCCTTGGTACGGACCGGCCTCCCGCTCGTAGCCGTAGTCCTGCCCATCCGGCTGCTCATACTCTTGAGCGTAAGGGTCCCCAAACTCGGCATACTGCTCCTGCTCCTGGCCCCTGTAGGCGTTGTGGACGGGAGCACGCTGCGGCTGTTGCACTTTGCCGTAGTAGGCGCGCTGTGGTGGCTCGTAGGCAGCGCCCGCGTCGTAAGCCATGGTGGGGGACGACGGCGGGGTTGAGGGTTGGAAGTGTGTGGAGAGAAAGTGTAAGAGTTGAATGAGAGTGAAGTGGTGAGAAAGCGAGCGGTGAAGCTCAGATGCGGGTTTCAAGCGTCCTCCGCCAGACGCGTGCTGCAGCTGAGACTATTGGGACGTGGGGCGTGTCTGGCGGCCGGGCTCGCCGTCACGAGGTCTGCTCCAAGCCGGCAGAAGGGGAAGTGCGGCGCAAGAAAACAGGGAGTGAAGAAGGGTGGAGGTGGTGCAAGCGGGCTCAGACGCATCAGGCGATTCGGAGGAGCAGTTGTTTCAAAACGAAGTGACGGACGAGGGGGTGGCTGGGCGATTAGCGAGTGGCGCATGCCATGACGGATCCGGGCAGAGGCGGTGGTTGTTCACCTCGTTCAAGCGAGAGGGTGGCGTCGTGCACGGATGTGTCGAGCGGAAGATGTGTGTGTGTGTGTGTGTGTGTGTGTGTGTGTGTGTGTGTG
>SGQK01000129.1:0-60931 GCA_004216415.1 Aeminium ludgeri
GGGGGGGGAAGGGCTACGCGCTATTGAAGTGAGGGAGATGGTGGAGCGCTTGTTGAGTGGATTGGAGGTGAAGCTGCGAGGGCCGGAATTTTTGAGGACACGTGACTTCGCGTCAAATTCGCATCGTCATTACGCGGGTGAGGGGGGCTTCGATATCGTTGGACTCTGAGCGAGTTGCAAACAAGAAGTACCTTAAAGCGACTCGAATACAGGAGATGACACATTCGCTCAGAAGGATGTGAAGACGTTCCATTAACTCGTTTATCTGCATTCCCATTCCCATTCCCATTACTTCTCCAGCAGCTCTGGGAAGATGACCTTCGTGATCTCATCTATCAGCGTAAACACCAAGTGCGTACTATTGTAAAGTCAGCATTCATCCCTACCCACAAGGGCTTTTTAGGGAACAACTCACTTGAGCTTCCGATTGTTCAACACGGCCACGATCTTCCGACTCGCAGCCTGGGCATTCGCCCTCCCGACCACACTCCCCGCCAGATCCGGCACCAGCGCTGCGAGCACCAACCCGGCCTCCTGCCGCGTCCTCGCCTTCTCCGCCAGCGTCCTCAGGGCAGTCGCCTGCCTCGGCTTGCCATCGGGCCACATCGTGTCCTTAAGCAAATCGACATACCGCGTGAGACTCTCGTCTTCGAAAGCATTGCGCACACCCTCGCGGACCTTCCGCTCGATCGTGCCGCCCAGCAGCTGATGCAGCACAACCACGACCGTGCGCCCACGCAGCCAGCTATTGCCCTTGCTGAGCTCGAACGCCTCGAGGAATAAGTCGCAGATGGGCTTGACGAACGGCTCGGCCTCGCGCTCCTCGTACGCATTGAGCTCCGCCTCGGCCTCAGCGGACGTCGCGGGCTCGCGCACCGCCGGATCGAGGGTGTCAATGGGCGCGGCGCCGTGCATCTGCGCCGTAGCGGCGGAGATCAGATTCTGCCCGGCGACAGACAATTGGTCCAGCACGGGGATGTTGCCGAGGAAGTCCTCCATACCGTCGGAGACAGAGTTGTAGATACGGGTGACGAAGTCTTTGGCGTCGACCTGCGAGCCGTCGCGGCCGTCGGAGGCGATGGCGGACTGGGAGAGGAAGGCGCGTAGTTCGCGGGAGCGGCAGATGGCGGGGACGAGGAGGAGGGATTTGAGGTAGCGCTCGAGGGTTGCGCGGCGTTTTTGGACAAAGTCTTTCTGCAGCGTGAATAGCGCTTGGCGGCGTGGGAAGTCGAGTTCGCGGACGTGAGCGAAGCGGGCACGAAGGCGCTTGTGTAGTTCGTGGAACTGGCTGTAGCGTCGTGCCACGGCCCAGGTTGCGGCGGGCATCTGTTCGCCGGCTTGTCGGCGCACTTCGATTACATAGAGGGCAAACTCATGGCCGTCCTGTTCGCGTCCGACCATGACGGACTTGATGTGGACTGCTGCACGACCGTACAAGCTGTTGTCGCTTTCCTGAACTGCGTACTGCTGCTTCTGCATCTCCTTTCGACGGAGCTCACGCTGCAAGCTCTGCTCCGATTTGCGAAGGATGCGCAGCTCAGCCGTGTTGTTCGTCAGCTCCGCCTTTGCGGTAAGCGACTCCACGATCTGCTTCTGGCCCGTCAACTTCTCGACATCTTTGGTGAGCGTATTGATGGCCTCCGCTAGACCCAGGTCGCCGGGCGCTGCTTCCTGGACTGATTCTTCATCGACGCCGTTGGCGGCATCGGCGTCTTCTCGCTCGTCCTCGGGGTACTTCTGAGCTTCTTCACCGAACAGATCGTCTACGAAGACGCCTCGGCTGGAAGGTGCGCCAACAAGCCCAAGCGAGGCGATGTTCTTGGTCTGGTTGCGTTCGGACGGTCTTGTTGAGAGCTCAGGGCGTCCTTTGTCCGTCGATGACCCTGCTGGGCGAGGGTAATTACTCCGCTCAGGCAGCTTGCCGCTGTGGTCAGATGATTGGCGACCGGTCGATTCGGAAAATAGCGAAGCTTTGTCATCGTCGGCGACAATATCGTCGAGTGCAAGCTTCATCGCATTCACCGCTTTCGATTCATCTTGGCCATCTTGTGTACCCTCGGTGTCTGAGTCGTAGCTCCTCAAGCTTGATATGGACTGGGCCATGCGGTCATCATCCAGGTCGTCAGAAAACAAGGCTGGCCGTGACGCATTGTCGTCGAGGGAGCGACGTGAATTGGTCGGAGTCGTAGCTGTCTTGAGAGATTCCCGTAGATTTGAGCTCGAGAGAACCGCTCGCCGCAGCTCAGGTTCTTTGTTAGGAGGAGCCAGCTGAGGTCGGCGGGAATGGTTGGGCGACAGTCCTCCATTTTGCGAGGTTGCAGGCAAGAGGGATGAGTCAAGTGGCTGATCCGCGCTGGTAGGAAAGCTTGGACTGTCGTCAATGGCAAGCCATTTGTAGAAAAGGTCGGAGCGCTTGAAATTGTCAAAATGCTTGTCTCTCACCGTGTTGTAGACCCGGGTCTGGGTCTGCAAGACAGCCTGTCGGGCAGCGATGTAGTCCTGAGCACTGGCGTTCCTCCCGGCTTTGAGATACTCCCGTGCAGCAGCGACGGCGTGAGGAGATGCTTGAAGTTCTGACTTGCTAAGATAGCCCTCATACATCTGCCCGATATCCATGCGCTCAGGATCATTGGCTATCTCGTCGCCAAGCTCGTCATGGTCGCCCTCCAGTGGGCCGCGGAAGCCGTCGACAACGATGAAAAACTGAACGAGAGGCATGAGTTTCAGTCGATCCATGTATTCCATAAAGTAACTCATCCCCGATGCATCGTCTAGAACTTGACGGAGGGACGCCTGTCGCTTTTTCGCCGCTCCGTCGCCCTCAGCTCTGGGCGGCTGGACGGAGAGCTTGGGTTTCGCCGACGGAGCACTTGAACCACCAGCTGCAAGAGTCGCAATCTTTTGATCCAAAAGGCGCTTCCCCGTTTCAAGGCGCCGAAGGTACGCTGCATCTTGATTTTCTATACCGGCGTCTCGCCGAAGCTGGCTCATAACATCGCTCCGGAATTTCCTGGCATCTGCAAGATTGCTGACATGTCTGACGGCGTGGATAAAGCGCTCGAACTGCCTTTCAGTGTCGTAAGGCCGCAAATGTGGAAACTGCGAGGTCTTGCCACTGCTTGTCGCCTTCGGGGACGCCGGTGCGTTCTTGTCCAGCGCGGCTCTGACCTTCCTGACCGCCTTTCGGTCTTGCAGCATGGGTCCGCCGAAGTTGACAATCATTTGGTTCCAAAAGTCGGGGTCGAGCAAGAGTTTTATGACCGGTCCGAGTACAGCACAAGAGACAAGCTCCCTTATCAGTACAAATGTAGCCCGGCTAGACTTCATGCTGTCCGGAAGCAACACAGGCAGCAACTTCGCGACCAGGGCGCGCAAGTGCTCTTGCTGAGGACCATTTGTATCCGCGCTCGCCGAGGACGCGACCGCGTGTAGTTTCCCGCCCCTGTACTTCCCAGCGATCGCCGTATTCAACTCCTCGCTCTCCGTCACGTTCAACTCCAAGTCCTTCCCACGCACAGCCCGCTCCGCGTCGTAGAAGTCCCTCAAATGCGCCGTCACCACCGGCAGCACATCCGTCGTGCCGATCTCCACAAGATCAAAGTTCGTCATGCGCGCGGCCACCGTGAGCAGCACGGAGCGAATGCAGCGGTCGACCTCGTGCTGGAACAGCGCGCGCTTGCTGATAGCCCCATACCAGCTCGTGACATGATCCCGGATTATCAGGTCCAGCAGTCCGTCCACTGCTCTTGAGAATGCCGTCGCCTCGGGGAAAATCATCGGGCGCCTGTACTCCGCCCGCGACCTCAGCGCCGCCTTCTCCTCCTCCCACACATGCGGTGCCGTGAAAGCCGGCCGCGTCCGCTGGTATTGCTCCCGGCCCCCTGCATCGCGACTGTACTCTGCTCCCCTTGCGGTCGTGAGGACGACGAAGAGCACGCCGCCGAGTGTCGCGAGAGCGCCGGCGAGGAAGGCGTGTGGGATCCAGCGCAGCGCAGGCAGCCAGTCTGTGAGCAACGCCCAGGCGACGAAGGCGGCGATTCCGGAGGCTGCCACATACTTGCGATCAAGGGGCATGGTACGCGGCGGGGTCGGCGCGTGTCGAGCGCATGGTGTGCGTCGCGCGTGTGGGTTGGGCAGGCGTGCGGTCTTGGGTGCTGGCGAGTGACGGAAGCGTGGAGGGCGCCGGGTGCAGATGCGGGAGGGTCCGCTGGGGGTCAGTGAGTGGATGGGCTCGGGTTCACGCGAGGAAGAGATCAATGCGATTGTGCGTATAGAATACGGAGAACGATTGCGACTCGCTCAGAACATGCTGGTATATAAGGCGGGAACGCAAATGCGCTATCTACTTAGTCCCATCGTCGGAATCGAGCTCTTGCCCCAACAATCTCGCGTAGTCGTCCGCCGAAGCAAACGTCGGCAGCGACTTGAGCTTCTTCTTCTCCTTCCGCTGCTTCTGGCTTCGCGACAATTCCTTCTTCTTCTCCCCGTCCTCTCCCTCGTCTCCCGACTGCTCCGCAGCCGGCGTTGGCTCGAAGTCTTCGGGAAGATTGGCCTCGTCGTCGAACATTGCGTCGTCTTCGCTCTCGAGGTCTGGCATGCCGTCCATGTCCTCGGCTTCCGAGCCATCCTGCGGCATTTCGCCCTCGAAGTCTTCCTCCATCTCCTCTGCACCCTCGCCGTCATCTTCACCGTCACCGCCGAGGTCAATGCCACCTTCAGACCCGTCGTCACTGTCAGAGTAAGCACTCTCCAAATCACCCATGCTGAGGTCATCATCCTCGTCCGGCCCTTCAACGTCAGGTCTGGAGGCAGTGATGGCCTTCCAGATCTGATCCTCGTCCTCGTCCTCGCCACTCTCATCATCATCCGCTTTAACCTTCTTCTCCTTCTTGTCGAGCCCCTTGCGCTTCTTGTTGCCAGCCTGGTTGAAGTATGAGTGGAAGAAGACCTCGTCGGGCGCGACATCCGCGACATTCTTGCGCCAGAAGGCCTCTGAGTTGAGCTCGTTGCGAGCCGCACCTTCCCTGCCGGGCTTGACAAGCAGATCGGCGGCGCTACTGCCTGCCATAGGTTGCATTATGGAGCTTCCGTGCATGGCAGCACCAGGTTTGGAGGGAGCGGATTTGTAGACGAAGCGGTCGAGGAAGTGCATGAGGGTGTGCGACGTCGGGTCCGGCTTGGGCGGCATTTCCTGGTTGAACAGCAGGCGATCTGCGAAGAGTGAAACAGAAGGATGGAAATGTTGTAGGAACGGGAGCAAGTCCCATAGGCAACTGCGATCTGCGTGGGCGTGCTCTGGATCTCTCTTCTTCGGGTCGTATCGGGTCTGAGCGACGTAGGGCTGCTGAGTAGCAGGAGCATTGCCTGGTGCGTCTTCTTCGTCCTCGGGCACGTCCTGGTAATGCTCTTCTTCGTCTTCGTCGTCAACTTCGGGGTCCTTCATCATGTTGCGGATGCTCGGGAAGGAGGTTTCAAGCTCGCTGATCAAATAAAGAACGCCGCAGACGAAAGGGGGCTCGTGCATCGTGATGACTTGCAAAAGTCGTTTCACGAACGACTGGACTCTCTTCGCGTTGAGGTCGGATTTGAGTGACTTGTAAAGCAGGTTGAGATACATGATCTGTTTGCTCGAGTTGATGAGTCGTGGATCCAATAGTGACTCGTACAGCGTTCGGTAGAATCTCTCGGCGCTGTAGTGTTTGGTCGAAGAGATCTGTTGGATCAGCATGAGCGCTTGGATGGCCGTGTTGAAATTTGCCGAGTGAGTGACGCGGAACAGGAGGTCGATTTGTTTCTCAAAAGTCGGATCGCTGGTGTCAGCGTAGGGGAATGCGCGATTGACGCCTGCCAGGACTTGAGCGGTCATCTTCTCGCGCAGTTGGTCATCTGCTTCCTCTGTCTTCTCCTCTGCCTTGCGCTTCTTCGCTGCGGCCTTGCCAGCTTTTCCTCCCCCTCCCTGAGGCATGCCGTTCGCTCCAGTCATTCGAACGCGCTCGGGGTTCTTCTCCTTGGGCTTGAGGAGTTGGATGAAGAGACTGAGGTATATCGCCAACAGGCGGTTGGCAATCTTTTCCTCCTTATTTCTCAGGATCGTCTGGTTGAGCGTAATGACCGCGTAGTACTTGGCGTGCATGCTCTGCCCCGGGCGAAACAAGCAGTCCGCTTCGATGCTGTCTGTGATCACCATCTTCATGGCAGGATGAGTATTCTCGATTTGCAGCAGCAAGAAGGATACCCGTGACGCGATTTTGCGATCTGAGTCACCGATTTTGTTCACCATCAATCGCAACAAGTTCTCTTCCTGCTCAGGCTTGTCTTTGAGCAGCTCAAAAACGTAGGTCACTGCGCGACTGCGCGCATACTCCACTTCGTCGCTGCACCAGGTTTCCAGTATCTGCAGAAGCTCAAAGTAGCTGCGCTTCAGCCAGTCCTCAAAGGCCCACACCAGCAAATGAATCTTTTCTAGCCCGTTTGGAAGAGGGTCGTGTGGCCGCCACTGCGCTTTGTCGCCTTGCAACGCACCAAGCAATCCAGGTTGTTTGCCGAACGCCCTCAATTTTCTGTCCCCCGGTAACACCACGCCTTGTCCTAGCAAATCCTTCAACGCAGCCACAGCCATCAACGCCTGATTCCTGCTTTTCTTCTTGGACAAGCCCAGCAGATTCTCAAACGCTTTCGTGGTGTGCAGCGGCGACTCTTGCACCAACAACGTCAAGGCCGAAATTTTATCCTCCAGCGTACCCGAGGACATGATGGTGGACAGAAATTTGTTCGACGACGATCCGGACATGTGCGAGGCATTGTAGGCAGCGTTCTCTTCCTCAAGCAGCTTGGTCGCATACTTGTGCAGCTCTTCAATCGTTCGTTGCCGGGGATCATCCTGCCCTTTCGGCTCGAGAGGTGGAAGTTCGGCGGCGTGCCAGTCTGCTCGTGGAGTGAAGAGCAATCTGCTGCCCTTCTCGGTCTTTGAGTCGTGGTACTTGGGCTTCTTGTTCGCGCTTTCTTTTGCGCCGTTCTGCGCAGCCTGCGGCTTCCGTTTCTGGCCCATCTTGCGATCCGTCCTTTAGTTCGTACGGTTGTGGGGGAGGATGCACCGAGCTCGAGTCTGGAAAAAAGTCCAGGACGAACGTGAATTGGTTTGCCGAGGTTTAGCCGAGCGGGGACGACCTCTCAGACCTCACCCGTGAACCGGGGCGCCAGCAGGCAGATGCCTTTGGCGACATCCCATCTTCGACATCTCATTGTTTGCAATTCTCAATACCATGTCGCTCTTTTAGCCCTGTTTTTGATGAAAATTCGCCCCGGATGCTCTCTCGCAATGTGTCGCGTCTGAGCACTTGGCCCATAATTCAAGTCCTCCCAACTGCGACGCGATTCCAGCGACGCGCCCTGCATGTGAGTGCCGTCCGTCTTTGACACAACATCGTCTTGCACTGACCGACGTGTTGAAAGTACGATGGCCGCAACAGATTGAGCAAGTTCTGGACGCCGACGCAGCGTCAAGCTGCGGAGGAGAAACAACCCGAACATGCCCACGACCTGCTAGCCCGTGGCGGCTTTCTCCGACAAGCCCATTCTGGCATCTTCCACCTGCTCCCACTTGGCCTGCGAGTTCAGAACAAGATCGAAGCACTACTTGACAAGCACATGCTGAGGCTGGGCGCTTCCAAGGTCTCATTATCTTCCATCTCGTCCGAGGAGTTGTGGCAACGCTCAGGACGTCTAGACAAGGGACGCAGCTCAGAGTTTCTCAGACTTGAAGACCGAAAGGGCGCAAAGTATCTTCTGTCTCCCACTCACGAGGAAGAGGTTACGCAAGTACTGGCAGAAGCCGTGCATTCGTACAAGGACTTGCCTTTACGATTGTACCAAGTCTCTCGGAAGTACCGAGATGAGCTCCGACCCAGGCAGGGCTTGCTCAGGAGCCGCGAGTTCGTCATGAAGGATCTTTACACGTTCGATGCAAGTGAAAAAGCGGCACGGCAGACGTATGACGAGGTTCGAGCAGCTTATGCTGCCTTTCTCGATGAACTTCGGCTGCCGTATCTTACGGCGACGGCAGATTCTGGGAATATGGGTGGTAATTTGAGCCATGAGTTTCACTTCGCATCGTCGAATGGGGAAGACACCATCATACAGTGCGACTCGTGCGACTACTCGTTCAATGAAGAGCTCTTGGCTGTTCCCGCGAGTTCCACTGACACAGCCAACGAAATTGGCAGTGCCGATCCTCAGTCGGCGTTAGGCGAGAGCGTAACTGAGGAAATGTTCGTGAACGAGGAGAGAACGCGGCTCTACCGTCTGTACTACGACGAGCGGCAGGGACAGCTGGACTTCACCGTGATCAAAAAGCTCTTGCGGGACGTCGATCTGAATGTCAAGGGAGAGATGGCACTCGAAATCTACTATGCGTGGGCACACGGAATCATGGATCAGCAGAAGGAGGTCTATCTCCACGATTCGCGTGTCTCGGAGTCTGCAGATCTGCCATCTAAGTCGCAAGTCGCCACCGTGGACGGACAATCCGTTCAGCTCACCAAACCTCTGGCAACCAGCCCTCCACAGAGCGAAGTAACAGGCAGCGTGCCGGCGAATGCTGCTAGCGAGTTGCCTCCGGCGTCCGACGGTGTGCTGGATGAGCAGCGCTGTCTCCAATGCTCTTCGGGCTCGTTGAAGTCACACAAAGCCGTGGAAATCGGACACACCTTCCACCTGGGACAGCGATACAGCAAACCTCTCGGAGCGCAGATACTTGGCCAGGACAACAAGCCAGTCAACGTGGAGATGGGCTGCCACGGGATAGGGGTCTCACGCCTCATCGGTGCGATGGCTTCCATACTATCCGATGCACATGGTCTGAACTGGCCTCTGGCAATTGCGCCGTTCCAGATTCTCTTGACATCGCTGCCACACATCGATCAAGTGGATGTCAGCCAATTGTACGACTCATTGGCCCAGGCGGGATTTGATGTTGTGATAGACGACCGTCAGAAGCCCATGGGATGGAAGATGAATGATGCGGATCTGGTGGGCTATCCGTTCATCGTGGTCATGGGTCGGCGCTGGGCAGAGAAGAAGACCAACAAGTCGGTGAACGAGAAGATAGTAGAGCTGCAATGCCGGAGGCTGGGTGTTAAAAGAGATGTGAAGGCTGACGGTGAGCTGCCGGGTAGGATCCAGGTCTACAGCTCTGAGCTGTGAGAAAGCATTCGATTTCGCAGGCCGGCCTTCGTGGAAGGTCTACTAATCGGACCAGCGAATCCTGCTCACATATACATTGTGTTCTTCGCCATTTCTTCTTCCATCCTGCATGTGCCGTGCCCAGATGCACAAGATCAAGCTTTGACTACCCCAACATTCGCAGCGAACGTATACATGTTTTAACATTGCGATTGGACGAAAAGTGCACGCAAGAAGTAGCCTCAGTACTCAAGCTGGCAAGACATGACTCCTTCATTTCATTCAAAAGCTAAAGTGCGTCCAGTAGAAGCCCTCAAATCCGACTGCGCCGTTGCCTTAGCACCCTTCTCGATCTCGCATCCCTGCGACCCATATCCTCCATTGCCATGGACCCTTGAGTCGACTTTCAGATGTAACATGAGCACTCACACGTGCTCAAACCAATGCCCCACTTGCTCGGGCAGCCCGTCATGCTGAGCCTGGATGACACGCCGGCGCAGCACCCCTTGCTCGAACTCGATGTGCTGCAGAGAGAGTTGCACCCAGGCGTGCCGCCTTTGCCGTAGATCTTGCAGCCGCCTGCCTGCCATTTGTAGGATCGGTTGCAAGCGGCTGCGGCATCGGCTTCGACTTCGGCCTCGACTTCGGCCTCGGCGTCAGGGTGGGGAGCGGCCAGTGAGGAGGCCGTGAAGGCGAGAAGGGTAGTGAGGAGGAGCTTGACGTGCATATCGAAGGTTGAGTGGAAAACCAAGGGTTGATCTGATCGTTGTGGATGTTGGGTAGTGTTAGCGAAGTGTGACCGGATTGGGGGTGGAGGTGCTTGCTTTGAGGAAACTCGATGAGAAACCATCCTCTTTTATACCTCACCCTGACCTACTCTCTGCGCTCCTCTTTGGCGTAGATCCAGAACATTCGTGCAACGCCACTTAACCAGGTTTGATGGCATGAACCAACATGCGCTTTCTAGTCACCAGATCACCCGAGTGGAATGATCTCACACACCTTACGCAGTCTTGCGCACGAGGAAATTCAGCTTTTCGACACCCAGAGGGCGCTCGACGGGCGTCGCGGTGGAATGCAACGCTCAAAATGGGTGCTTGGAAGCGAGCGAAGAGCCAATGGCAGTCTGGGGACCGGTCCTCCCAGATAGCTCGCCTGGCCACGAGGTTTTCCGGTCAACTTCCCTTGTCCTTGCTGACAAGGGAAGAGGTTACATGCATCCTGGGACAGGCACAGTTGTGCGACTCTGGGTTTGCTAAGATGTGGCGTGACCTCAGCCTTTGGCCCGCAGCAGCTACCAGCTGAGGGTCGCATTGTTGGGGCACTACAGCGGCCCTTACCAGCATGTCTTCGTTCGCCAGCTACTCGAAAGCATCACCGCCAAACACAAGATTTGTCAGACCCTCGCAAAGATCCCATACCGACGATGAGCCCCTAACAACCATGACTCACGCTGTTGACGGGTTCACTGGTTCATGTAGCATGCGACGCTGTAACGCGATCGTCTGGTGCCAGGGAAGCTGCAGGTATCAGATGCGGGGGTCGCGTCGTATGCTGTGTGCATCGCCCCGAAATGGAAGCGCCCATCAACAGCCTCGAAAGCTTTGTGGCTTCAACGCGCTGTTGTGCTCGTTCCAGTCTATCAGAGGCAGCATGGAGCACCTGGAGGATCCTTGCCGCTGGGCGTAGTTCAATATCTAACGAAACTCAAAGACTCAACAAACGAAATCAAGCGACCACCAGTTGCATGGCTCGACAGTAATATTCGTGCGTAGTGGAGAAGCACCGCACACCCATTTTATCTTTGAGGCGCTTAGATGCGGCCCGAGGCTTCTCCAATCTTCAAGACCTGCGATTGGTCAATCACTGCTCCTTACATCTGCCTTCTCCAACCGCTCCGACTTCTCCGATTTCTCCAACTTCTCCACCACCTTTGATCCGCTCTGAGCACCGATGGCCCCATCTCAAACACAAGCACGCTTTGGATGTTTTCTGATGGACTCTGCTTGAGTATTGCCTTTTTTGAGATTCTCCAATCCGCCTTAGAGAAGTCCGAATCCCGCATCATGAGCGCTGCACCATCGCACGAGGAGAAGCACTTTCAATGTACGACTTGCTCGCGCGGCTTCGCCCGCCTTGAACACCTGCAAAGGCATTCACGCACGCGTAGGTCTTTTCGATAATCACTCGTGAAGTCAAAAGCTTACGTCTTTGCTCTAGACACCAAAGAGAAGCCTTTCGTCTGCGCATGCGGACAGGCTTTCACGCGTAACGACTTATTGAAACGCCATCGCTTACGGTCTCACGCAACCCAGCTGTCGATCAACGAGGTCCACAAGGCTACTCACATCGATCTCGGTGTAAGGGTTGATGGTCACTTGCACAATGATCCTGTGGCCGGATTCAGTAGATCTTCTCGGCGTCCTCAACGGACAAATAGGGCTGAACCAGATCCAAATCCCCTGCCTCTCGGTCCGAGTCTTCAGAATCGCTCGGAGGTTTTCAACGCTCCAATTTCGAATGGGGCTGAGTCAGAAAACTGTAGGACGATTGACGAATCTCTCTATAGCCCTCTTACTGACTAAGTTGATAGTGGCGAACTCCGCATACCCTAACAGTACGACTGCGCTGCAAGACTTCTCCGCGTTCATTGCGAATGTGGGATTACTCCCGGGGTGGGAAGATTTGAACCTTTGCGACTTCGATCAAACCAGTCCGCCACTATCTCCCTCTCGAGCGGGCTCCGTCGATATCCAGCTAGACCCTATCCCGGCCACGGCCCCGTTACAACTCCAGTTCTGGCAAATATCAGAGCAAAAGCATCAAAAGCTTCGCTTTAAAGCTGCAATGCTCGCTTCAAATCTCACACTACCTTCTCGCAACGCCCTCTCGCGCTGTTTCCGCAGCTACAGTGATCATTTCCACAAGCATTATCCTTTCATGCACCTTGCCTCGCTCGACGTCAATGAAGTTCCAATCGAGTTGACATGTGCCATTGCTGCAATCGGCGCCCAGTTTCGATTCGACTCCAAGATTGGAAGGGACTTGTACGACACCGCAAAGTCGATTGTGCTGAACAAGCTGCAGCGATATCGCGACATTCATGTGCAGCTTCCTCAGAATGCACTCCCCCATGCCTATGGCCAAATGGCTCTTATCCCCGAAAGCAACGAAACGCCGCACGACCAAGATCAAATGCAGCTGGACTTGATCAGGTCTCTGCTGTTGCTGATCGCATACTCGGCGTGGGATCGGGATAACGACTTGCTGCAAGATTCTTTTGCTTACCACGCCCCTCTGGTGCAGCTCCTGCGCCGAGAAGGCTTATCGCGAGATCCACGGAACGATTCAGGGCTCGATTGGAAGACTTGGAGCTACTTTGAAGGACGACGACGTCTCCTACTCGTTGGATATGTCTATCTGAGTGTGCAGAGTGTTGCCTACAACTTTCCGCCGTTAATCACGCCCAGCGAAGTCGACGTTTGCCTCCCATGTCCAACGGCCGCGTGGCAAGCACAGGGCTCGAATGAATGGCAGAGGTTACAAGAAGCGACCCGCTGGCCACAAACTTCTTTCAAAGAGGCCCAGCGGATCCTGATAGCATCGAAGGATGACTTTGACATATCAACGCTGCATTACGTATCGCCTTTGGGCAGTTTTGCCCTGCTCCAAGCGCTGATCCAACGCATCTTTCACGCGCGCCAACTGCAGTTCGGATTTGAGGATGGCCTCCGTCCCCAGGATGTGAGCGAACTAGAGTACTTCCCCCATTCGAATTAAAGATCTTGGCGTCAGCTAATATCGTCAAAGGACCGCTTTGAAGAGCTGGATGGCAATCTGGCGACGAGCGCCAGGCTCAAGTCTTGACCCCGAGAACGCGGACGGTCCCTTGCCATTTACCTCCGCTGCGTTCTTGGCCCTGGCTTTCGCACGTATCCACATTGATATCGGACCACATCGCCTCCTACGATCCCGAGACCCCGAGCAAATCGCAGCAGCATTGCTAGATGTGCAGGCTCCAACTCGGGGACGCTACCTCACAAAAGCCCTGCTTCATGCCACACATGCCCTGAGTCTGCCCGTTCGGGATGGCATCGACTATGCAGCCCGACGTCAGATGGCTTTCTGGAGTTGCCAACATTGTCTTTGTGGTCTGGAGACTGGTGTATTTCTGTGGAAGTGGCTCGAAACTCTCCATGTTGCTTCTCAAAACGAGCCATTTGGTGAGGTTTCCTGTCCACTATTTCTAGTGATACAAGCTAACTTTAGTCACTGCAGAAGCTACGTCGGCAGAAGAAAGCAAAGTCATCGGTTGGCTGCAGAGCGTCGCCGAAGAGGCGCTGGAATCCATCGATGCAAACTCCCTCGGGGTGGGCAACCAGAACGTCCGCGAGTGGGGCTTCAAGGAGCTGGGTGTGTTCGTTTTGAGACTGTGGAGCCGTGTGTTCATTGGCAACAGCACGTGGGCTATGATGCATGACATTGGCTGGGGTCTCGACTGTCTGGTCAAGAAGATTGAGTTAGTCGCCTCCGAGTAACACGAATGTTTCAATGGTGTAGGCGCTGCGGCCAAGTTACCGAAAAGCTTGAAGGTCGGGCTACACAGGGGGGCCATGCATTCTATGTGGATTACTCTAGAGACACGACGAACTTTCCCGGCCATCGAAGAGCCGCTGACCAATTTGGTAGCTGTTTGGCTTTGTTCTCTCCGCAACGCTTTCTCCAACTGCTCCAACTTCTCCGCTGGTTCTGACGTCGATACCGTCAGCTTCCCATGCGATTTTTCTCCGTCCTCAAATGCAAACGGACTAACCGATTTCGAGCTGTTGGGGAGGATCGACTCGAAGGCAATAAAGAGCAAACGTATCGCAGACATGCAAGCTGAGTGGTTCCGCTGAAGAAACGAATCGAGTACTCAACCAAGCACCTGCCAACGCCATGAACATCATCCGCGAAAGTCCTACCGGCCAACTCATTCGCCTAATCTCACCTTCATCGCTGCCATATCCAGAAGAAACACCTGGATTCAGCGAAAAAGCCGCATCCACCAATGGACACCACCATCTGCTGGAACATTGTTTGAACAACAATCACAATGACGGGACTGTAGAAGACGCAGACGAGAGTCGAACCATTCTCTGTACCTGGCGAGGCGAGAGCGATCCCGACAATCCATTGAACTGGCGGAAAGCGAAGAAGCTTTTGGTGGTCGTGACGGTTGCGACTTGCTCCTTCGTCGTGTACATGACTGCACCCATCTGGACACCTGGGCAAGAGGCTTTCGCTGAAGAGTTTGGCACAAATCACGCATACTCATCGTTGGGGCTAGCATTATTTGTGTGAGTCTTACCGTTGTGCCTGATGCCGTTTTTGGCCGTTTCAGAATCTACAAGCTGACAGCGCGATTTCCACTCAGCCTTGGGTATGGACTTGGTCCTCTGCTGTTCTCCCCAATCAGCGAGATTCCTGCAATCGGCCGCAACTTGCCCTACGTCGTCACCTTTATCCTCTTCATGATCGTGACGGTACCAACAGCCCTAGTTCGCAACGCCTCGGCATTCATGTTCCTTCGATTTCTGCAAGGATTTCTAGGGAGCCCGATCCTCGCTACTGGTGGAGCATCCCTGGCTGATATGTACGACAACTCATCTCTTGCTTATGCCATTATTTCTTGGACTGGTGCTACATTCGTCGCTCCGGCCATCGGGTAAGCGACCGCCGTCGTCGCAGTGAAAGCAACGAGCTTCGGGGCTGACCGACGTGGGATGGCAGACAAGTCGTTGCGAGCGCCGCAGTACCCTATCTTGGCTGGCGTTTCACGATGTGGGAAGCTCTGATTGCTTCGGCACCAGTCTTGCTTTTGTTGCTATTTCTCCCGGAAACGAACCCAGCATACATCCTACACCACCGCGCGGCGCGCTTGCGTAAAGCCACCAGGATTGACAACATACGCTCCGCGTCTGAGATTGCAAGGCACGGTGTGAGCTTTCACGACGTGCTGGTCGAGACACTCCTCACGCCGGCCAAGATCACCACTCTGGACCCCTCTATGTTGTTCGCCAACTTGTACATGATGCTGTGTTACGGCATTTACTACTCGTTTTTTGAGTCATTCCCCCTCGTCTATCCAGTCATGTACGACTTCGATCGACTACAACAGGGCCTTGCATTCCTGCCCATCTCCATAGGTAGCATGTTTTCCTGTGGTGCCTACACCGCATATCTTCACTACTACAGAGTACGTACGAACCAGAGCCAGTCTTTCGCTCGCAGGATGAATGACAAAGCTAACATGTCGTTTTTGCTTGCAGAATCCACGGGTCAGGGCCGGCATTCCGAACTACCCAGAGCAGGTCCTCATACCCTCTATTTTTGCCTCGTGCACCCCCCCGATTGGCCTCCTGATCTTTGGCTGGACCTCAAATCCCCGCATACACTGGATATTTTCGATGGTAGGGGTCGGTCTCTACCCATTTGGCGTATTCATCCTTTTTCAAGGTCTATACTTGTACCTGGCGATCTGCTATCTCGAACACGCAGCGAGTCTGTTTGCGGCTTGCGATGCCATGCGCTCAATATTCGCTCTGGCCACCATATTGATAGCCAGGCCGCTCTTTGTCGGCCTGGGAATTGGAGGTGGTTGCAGCCTGCTAGCTGGTCTGATGGCTTGCTGCATTCTTGGTATCATTGCGCTCTTCCACTACGGGCCGAAGTTGAGGGCCAGGTCGAAGTTCACGGCCAAGTTCTAACTTGAAAAACGGGTGGGAAGCTTGACGACCGCATCGGGGCGCTACTGCAAATCGGTCCCGCAGCTGCAAACTACTTTGCTAAGGTCATCCCTTTTCGCTATTAGCGAGAGCCCCCTGCTAAATGCTAGTATGTAACCATACGGCTCCGATTTCTCGAATACATTCATCCTCCTGGGACCACTATCTATTTTTGTATGCCCCTTTGTTCAGCTCGCGCAAATATTGGTAGACCTCGAGATACGCCTAAAGATTTATTCTGCCACCAAAGTCCTGATAGCGGTGTGGAACACCGACATGCAAATGCAGGGCAGGGTGAGGCCGTCCAGCCAGATAGAGCCTGATCTTACGGACGGCTGCTATCTTTTAAGCAACGCCGCCCCACTCATCAGTAATATCGCTCTTTTGGCGATCCTGCTCGAAAGACTGCCGCGATCATGAGTGCTTAGCCGCAGGGAAGCGCTTCTGGAAGCAAATCTCAAGGGCCTCTGCCAACACATCGGACAACATGGCTAACAGGTCGTGGGCAGACTTCGGGCTCGACGCAAGCTTGCACAAAGCCAACAAAGAGCCCTTCAACATCAACACCGGGACCAGCGGTTTCGGCGAAGACACCGGATGATACCTACCAACTGAACGTGCGATTGTCAAGCTTTGCGAACGCCGTGCAGCCTGTGTTTAGGCGGCTACTTGCGCTTTTAGTCCTTCAGACGTAAGTCAACACCTGGGCTGCTCTCTCTACTCAGATTCTAGAATCTCGCACAACCGCAGGGCCATATCGCTAGGCTGTTCTTCACAGGCCATGCATCTTGGCAAAGTTCACCTCAAGAAGATCACGCTGGAGCCTGACATCATTCTGTTCCTCGTGGGAGTGATCAACAAATTTCTAAGTCATTTACTTGGCGACAATGTCGGACATCTGGCCACTCTAAAGCTAACGCTTTGGATGGTGGGAGATCATGCCGTTAATACCTCCTCGTTCCTGCGACGTCCCTACGATGGATTCAAGTCGCTCTTCAAGATCTCCTCAAGTACGATACAAGGAACAGGGATTACGCAAGAGGACTCCGGCCTGGAAGAAGAGATGACGAAACCTTGGATGGCCATTATTGCGTTCTGCAAGCTCTCTCATCCTCTGCCAGCCAGGTCGAAATGGCGATCGATCATGCGTCTCACCTTGACACTCGTCATCTCAATCTGCTTTACACTGGCAGGTGCTGGCATGAACACCATTGGCATACCCAAAGCACTATGGCATCCGGACGAATGGCTCGCTGGACGACAAGTCACCCTGCGAATGACCGAAGTTGGCTGGATGAATTACTGGGGCGAGACCTGGACGAGTGTTGGTGGTGGACCACCTTCATGGCCAACCGCCTTATCTGTTGCCAGTGCAAAGCTCTTCACGTCGATCAGTACAAATTTTGGACTCATGTACGACGTAGCGACGCCGGGGTGGGAAAAAGACGTATCTGAGCTCTTGCCCTTCGGAGAAAGGACCTGACCAGTCTCTACATCAACCACGACGATAGTCCCGTGCAGTCTTTCAGCGTTCTGCTCGATCAGTTCCAGTCGATCTGGGATGAGGCGAAATCGAGGGGCACTAGCCAGGCCCAAAGTTCACTAAGAATTACGGGCGTGGCCAACATTACCACAAGCAGTCTATCCACCCGCTGTACTCGTAACGAGACAGCACTAAGTGCTTTGACAATCTTGGCTCTGCTTTTCCATACTCTGAAATCCAGGCAAGCACCACTTTGACCTGCATAGTGACATATCGCGGCGTTTTCGCACCCGTGGGATTCTGGCGCGGCTCAACCGAAGACGACGGTGGATACCACCTCGTGGGCCGACAGGCCTACGATCACATCGACGGCAAATCCATGTGCTTAACCCCTCTGATCCAAACAGGCATGGACGTGACCGCGGCTCTTGCCAACCAAGTCTCCGCCATGCTGCCCTCTCTCGATGGCCTCAGCCCCAAAGGCTCGTACGCCAGCTTTATCTCCCTCCTCGCCGACCGTACCGCATCTCTTGCAAACCAGCACACGAACGACAGCCTCAAATACGACGTCGCAACCTCGGTGCAGCCTGCTGTTGCCTACACGTTCCAGCACATGCTCACGCACCGCTACTGGAACTGGACGACCGACACTTCCGGCGATAATGTCCAGCACAGCTTGCGGTTTTACGTGCATGGCTCTGGGCCTCGGCAACAATGGCAGTGGGCCGCGCTGTCAATCTTGCTCATCTTGACTCTTGTTTGCGCGTACGACCTGCTTCAAACACTGCTACACGCTGTCTCGCAGGGGCCGTGGCTCGCTCCTCAAGGTATGATGATGCTGGTCAACTCATCAGCGAAGTTGATAAACCGTCAGTGGGGAAGCCGATCGATGCCGGAACATCGTACTCGATGTGCGGATGACGCCTCGTCTTTAGCTTTCGCATGTGTCTAGCCGCAATCGAGTTTTTCCTGCTCGCCGAAATCGCGAGGTATCACGGCCGTATTTATTGAAAGCATTTGTTTGAACTCTCGACACTGTTTAGACGGCATCGAGACAACAAAAGTCAATGCGTTGATCCAGATAACTGCAAGACACATCTGCGCCTCGTTTGTTCCCGTCTGCCTCTTGTGACCAGTACCCTTTTGACGTTTCATCAGCCTTCCCTTGATCCTGTTGATGTTCAAGAAGCTCGTGTGATCGTCTTACGCCAGGTTCTTCAGTTCTCTAAACTGACAGTTCGAGCGGTCATCTACTCCACAGCCTCAAGTAGCCAATTCCGCGTTGGCCGCCTCGTTCTCGGCGGCTGCATCCTCTCCTTCGTCCACATCTCCGTCGTACTCTGCATCTCCATCGATGTTTGCATCTCTGTCGCCATCCGCGTTCGCTTCGGCTTTCGTCTTCCGTTCGTCTTTCGCATACCCATTCTCATCCAGCTCTTCCTTCTCATTCGCCTCCAGCACCCCTTCTGACTCGTCTTCACTCTCCGAACGATACGCAGTAGTGCGCGTCGCCGTCTCTTTCACAAAATTCGGCTCCGCATCATATTGCCCATCCGCATGAGAGTCCATCTTCGCATCCGCATGCGCCTCAAGCTCCCACTCCTCCTCTGCATCCGAATCCTCTGACGAAGCCTGATAGTATTCACGTTCAACGAGAAAATTCATACAGATCTCGCACGATCCTTATAGTCTTTGAACCTTTCTCCGCTCAGCATGCTGACAATCGAAATCTTGTACAGACTTACGATGTAGGAGATCTTTTTGATTTCGTCCCTCGAGCGGCGTATTTTGTTATCAGATACCACGCGGCAGGAATCGATGAATTTGAGGCGAGCAGATGTTGTTGCGGCCCGAGCTTTGATTTCGTGGCACACCATCATGGCTTCGTTTCGCATTGCGCCCTGGTAGATCTTGTGGGCACCGATATCGGCGTTGAGCTTTGTCTTTTCAGCCTGAGGCTCCAGCCTGAGGCTGCTTTTTCTCTTTTAGTTGCTTGTTCTCGGCTTCGACTTTCGTCATGCGACAATTCTCTGCCATCTGCGCCTTGACGCTCTCCTCGCTCGTCGCCAGAACCTGGCGAAGGGCGGCGATTTCGTCGTCTCTCTGAATTATTTGCTTGCAGAGCTCTGTGTTCTGCCTAAGGTATGCGTCAATGACATATTGCTGCGACAAATCTTGCTTCTGTCCGACCTCGCGTGGCACGGGGGGTTCGACCTGGAAGTAAAAGCGGACATGTTATACAGACGCCTGTGGCAAGCAAGACCATGCGTTGTTGGGGATGGTGGGCTCGGCTGTCCGCAGGTGGTGTTTGGAAGGATTTGGAAGTCCGAGAAAGAGAAAGAGATCAAGAAGACGTGGAAGCGTTCAATTTCATTCCAACCTCCTTCCGTGCGTCGGGAAACACATTCACATCCGTACTTACAAGTACTAACACTGAGGCCGGTTCACTTCGGAAATCTCGGTCCATATCTCTACCTTGTGGTGAATAGAGAAGAGGCTGCGGTCTCAGAGCGCGGCCTCATAACGCATCGTCTTGGGGGCACATTCAGTATCTGAGCAGGTGCTCCTAGTCACAGACTTAAGCGTCTTAAGACATATATGTTGTAGCGTAGACGGGTGAAAATTGTAGATGACTGTATTGACTGATCATCTAATCACTGAATGCCAACTTCTACTACTAAGTACTCACAGGGGTGCTTGCTTAGCCAGATTGTCACTCACACACACATGAGACAATGCTCATTCAACACTCTTTGTGGTCTACAGAGGCCTGATCGACACGTCACCTAGCTCGAGGACCGCAAGGGTGCTCAAATTCCTCTCGATGTGGAGGTCAACACAGAAGGTACTATGGGCCAGGACTTGGATGAATGATAGGGCTTCGTCCCACGGCTACGAGCTGGACGAAATCCGGTAGCAGAGGGCGATCGCAACCGTCTCGTTGATTCGTTCGCTTTGTCCGTTCGTTTGCGGGTAACTGGTCGTGGACGTGGACGCCGGCATAGTTGTTTACATGCGATCGAAGATTCTCACCTAAAGTGGCTCTTCCAACGTGGGTCCCTGTCCGTAATTACAGCGGACGGCCGGCTGGAATTGTGGTAGAGCAGACCGTCGAGGACGACGTTGGCCCACTCCTCGGCGCCCTACGCTATTGTCCCCGGGAGGAACAGCAATCGCTTCGTGAACTTGTCCGTGGCATTTAGCAACGCGCCACCTGCTAGCGTGGGCGGTAGCTCGACGATAAAATCCATCGTGATTTTGTAAGGGTCGTAGTGCGTGACGCCGATCGGAACGAACCGGCCGTATGGGCGGTGGCGTGGTATCCGGTTCAGCTGGCAAGGGGGCCAATGCTCGATGTATTATTGACGAAACTGGCGGGCGAGGCGTCTCATGAAAATGGACGACTGCACCTTTGTTGGGGGATCACCAGCATTTGTCTAGATGCGCCTACCCACACACTTCAAGCATTTCTGGAATTCATTGAAGCACACTCCCCCAGCTCTTGGCCTTGAATTGAAGGGAAAGGAGGCTACGGGCCCAAGGCTCAGCTCCGTGGCGGGTTGCACGTAGGGGACTCCTCAGTGCTCGTCTAGATGGCTCTTATTCAAGGAGGGGCCAACTGCATTTCGGCCGCGGAGCTATCTGACAAGGTCTCCAGACCTGACAGGACGCATGAGCTGGCATCTTCACCCGCCGCCCGTCGTTTGTTACACCTAGTCCGAGAGTTGGCCTGGATACGGGTACAGCCGGACGAGATCCCATGCCGTACGCTGTGCTGTATAATTGTGTGACGATCCTGCCCGGCCTCGATGGGATGTTGTTATTACTAGCCGTGTGTCGCCGTTACCCGTTGGGCGGTGGACTCATTGCCGAGCGGCACTAGTCGTGTCCTGGACGTTTAATGATAGCCGTTGACAAGATGCTAATGCTGGAATTGGTCCACCCTCATCCTAAATGAGCAACATCAAGAGGAAGCGAATACTAGACTCAAAGAGCCGTTGCAGATTCCTTCTATCACGGATTCTCCGGCCAAAACGAACAATCATACGGGGGTAAGGAAGAGGTGTTGCATGTCAGGAGGTGTGGTCCAAAAGACGGAAACGGGCCGGCATCAAACTCAGATCTGGCGCTGCCTCGTGCGTCGCTCCCCCATGCAGATCCTCACCCGCCAACTTGGGATGCACGCGCATATTACCTTATTTACCCGATTGCCCTCCCATTCGTCCCTTCTCCTGTCGCTCTCCCACTTCTCGGTTTCCCGTACATACATCCATTCTGTACATATTATCACTACTCCTCCGAGTACCAGCAACGCTCCCCCCGACTCGACACCAAGGTCAATTGCCGGAAACGTTCATGCATGGCGCAGGCGAGCGGCCGATAGCTGGAGACCTCTAGGAGGTCGCGCAGGAACCCCTGCGAAAGGCCCCGTTCGACCTGTCGCATTCGCGCAGCGCAATCTCACGACCCGGGCGCAACACAGTCAAAAGGCGCGCGCGCGAAAGAGCAGCCATGGCGATGCAGACGGCTCACAGTATGACCGGCGGGCACACCATCAACGACAAGCCTTTGCCCTCGCTGCCCTCGCCCACCCTCACGAACCCCGACATGGTGCTGCCTCACGATTTCTCCGACCCGCCGCCAGTTTCCTCGCCCCCGCGACAGCCCTGGGCAAATAGGCCACCGAGTCCGTCGTACTTGCGAGACCGGGCGAAAGAGGGGCCAGGCGCGGGGCCCGTGGCGGCCAAGAAGGAGAAGCTTGGGTTGATGAGCCGGAAGATGATGCTGTTGCGCAGTCGGACGGCAAGTAATGGAGGGCTACAGACGCAGGGAGGTGCGGATCAGCATCAATACAGCCCGCGCAGTATGGACTACGAGCGCACTTCAGAAGACTATACGGCTCCTTCTCTGAGGGACGCCGGTAACCTGGCGCCCGAGTCGCCGGGACAGACAACGGGAAAGCGCGTGAGCACTGGCGAGGAATCGTTCACGAGCGAGGATATGGTCGGGATGCCCGAGTTTCTTGCACGCCAGCGCACTACTGAATCGGTCACGGATGGTGGGTTTGACACCGCGAGTCAGACGACCACGACGAGATACGGCAACAGCGGTGACGTCGCGGACGAGCTGGACGAGGAGCGCAGACTACAACAGGAAGAGGAGCAGAACTCCGCGATCCTGAGCAAGCGCGCGGAGCACATTCTCGCGAACGCAAAGAAAAGGCTAAACGTACGAACGCTTCGATCTTTTTTTACGGTTCGTGAGAGATATATGCTAATACTCTTCGCAGCTCATGGAAGGCAACCTGAGAGGTGCCCGGGATCTCGTCACGCCCCTGACAGCAGCGAACCTTAAGCGGGCGACCTCACTCGGCTCTTCCGCAGTCTCTCCAGCATCGAACCACGGCGCTAAAGGCCGCCTCGCGCGAGACACATATCGATACGATCCGTCGACTCAGCAAATGACACGTGTACTGCACACCCAAGCCAGCAGTCCGGCGATCAACGGCCTGCATACCTCCGGGCACATGCGCGGTTTTAGCGAGACTGAGATCCCGGAACGACCCTACACAGCCATGGAGAAGACTGAAAGCCCTATCAGGGCATACGGACGAATCCCAGTCAAGGCGCAAGACCCTTCGTGGACTAACACTTTGCGTGGGAGCAGAAGCTACGACTCCATAGGAAATGGGTTGGCTCCTGTACCCAACGAGCGAGCTTGTAGCAAGGGCTCGCCCGACCCGACTCTGGAGCCATTAGTGGAAGACGACGACGGCGCCTCAAATTACGTCTCGGCCCGCAACAGTCTGGCTCTGACCGACCAGGACGGGCTTAGTAGCAACGGGCGGTCCCCATCTCGGACCGACGATCTCAAGGGCCAATTGAACAGCTTGAAAGGCAGGATCTCGACTCTGAAGGAACGAGCGCGAGAAGACAGCCTCAAGAGGCGTAGCATGCAGAATCTACGGGAGCCTTCGCCACTCAACAACGCTTCGGTCACCGCTCCGGAATTCTTTTACACCTCGTCGCAAAGCCATGGAGGCGCACCAGTCCACACGAATGCGGGTGTTGGGCATTCTTCGCAAGGCGCTAGTCCAGTCTCGCCGAAGAACGCCGGCAAGCCTTGGGAGCCAGGCCACACTGCGACGGGGAGTCGGAACGCCTTTGCGGAGCAGGCGCAGATGATGGATCATGGTCAGGGCCAAGAAAGCGAAGATGGGAGTGAAGATTTGTACCCAGCCGATCCGCAAGAGGTGTTCAGCCACAAGCGAACGCCGAGTGGCAGCGCCATCGTTGAATCTTCGAGACAACGGTATTCTCACCACGAGCGCAACAACAGCCGTAACAAGCCCGGCGCTCTCAACGACGACGGTTCGTCGATCAGGAACGAGAACGCTAGGCCGAAGACCCCCCGCAGCGGAGAGCAGACATACGCCGACGCACTGAGCCCCAAGCGGCGCGCTGACACAGTGGCCCACGAAGACCGCGACGACGCGTTTGACTACGAAAACTTCTTTCTTCACAGCGCCATGAGCAACTACCGCGATGACAGCGACGGCTCGGGCTCGGACTCTAGCAGCGGTGACAGCGCCTCCTCGGTCGAAACCGCCCGAGGTCCCGCAGCAGAAGACTACATAGGCCCCGGCCACCAACCGCCACCCACGCCCGAGACCCCCCAGCGCCTCCGCGAAATCGAGCGCAACCTACACAGACGCACCCTCTCCGACGAAAGCGTATCCACCGTCGCCACCTTCGCGACCGCCGACGAAGGCTCCGACGACGGCACCCCGTTCTCCCCCGCACCGCAACCCACACCCCTCGCCCGCCCCGATCCAACCACCAGCCCTTCCTTCTCGCGTCCCCTCACGGCCCTCCCAGCCCACGCCCGCCACCCCTCTTCCCCCGCGCCCTCGCGCGCCGATTCCGGCCTCGCCCTCCCCAACCGCTCCGCCAGCAGCCACGAGCTCCGCCGCCCGCCGCGCAAGTCCTCCCTCACGACCCGCAAGCCGCCCGCGCTCGCTCACTCGCCCTCGGCGCCTTTCTTGAACAGCCCGTTGAGCCCGCCGCTGAGCCCGCCGCCCGCCACACCGCAGGATCCTGTCGCCGTGGCCGTGAATGCGCTGTTGGATCCTAACGGCAAGGCGCTGGGTCTGCGGGACAAGGCGGCGGTGTTTGGGGTGGTCGACGCGTTGAGGAGGGTCGTGGGGGGGTTGCAGGGGGTGGAGGAGGGGGCGTATGGGGGGAAGGCTTTTAGGCGGCGGTTGGAGGGGGGACGGAGTGGTTTGGAGGGGGAGGGGGAGGGGGAGGCCGGGATTTGAGGGGGAAGAGGGCGGATGTGCGTTTTACAGGTCTCTTTTGGAGGTGGTTTGAGCGTGCTGTTTGTGCGTTTTCGGGCGGCTTTCGTTGTGTTTCTACTCGTATACCAAACCTGGTTGTACAGACTGTACGATTACCCTAGTGTGTTATTACCGTAGCATAGCATATTATAGACGGCAGAGGGCTGTGGTGTCCACCAAAACATCCTTTGTATCGATCAAAACGGCGATGTACAGATCACTCCTCCTGGCCCTTCAGAAGTCTCCCGTCAACTCACCTCCAACCCCTGCAGCGCCACATCCCACGCCCCAGCCAGCAGCCCCCACGCCCCGAACCGATCCCATCCCTTCGGCCCGCATTCGCCAACGTCGCGCGGCACCTCACCCGCCTCGCCGTCACACATGCACACATGCACGCATGCACGCATGCAGCTGTCAAATCACCAGGAACAGGCCTAGGGTCTCTGTCTCGCCCGTCCAGCCCGTCTGCGTTGCCCCGAAGTGTCCAAGAATTGTCCAAGCGAGATCAGCCGCTGATAGGAAATGCGCGTGTCAGAAGCAAGTCTGATCGGCACCAAGGAGGCGACTGATAACGACGAGGGGGAGCTGATGATAGCGGAGAAACTCTGAACATGGTGCGGGGGGCCGTGATTGGAGGGGATGCAGGAGTGTGCATGCGAGAATGCACAGATGGGGGCGAGTGGGCGATGGTTCGGGCGGCATACCGATAGCCGAAGTCAGCCGTATTTCGCACGCAAAGTTTGAGCGTGCGATGCAGGGCAGGGTGAGGAGGGCCGCAAGAGTACTTTGGTGAGGATAGATAATGCAGGTCCAGCTGCCAAATCACAGGCTCTGGACTGGAAGGCTCCGACGAGTGGCTTGCTCGGTCGAGGGTTCTATCTGAGGGAAAAGCAAAGGGGGCCTGGTGTTGCTTTTGGTGATCGCTTTGGGGCCGTCGATGTCACACGCTGGGCCGCCACTTACTTCAACGCTCTGCGTCGCTTTCTAATCAAGGCGGAGCTGTCCACGATTGATCTTTTGGCGTGCGCGCTGTTTTGAGAGCGAACGGTGAAGCCCTGCACGGCGTCAAGACCTTCTGGATCATCTGTTGCCTCTTATTGTGTCTTCTGCTGAATCGACGCTGAGTTTGGTTGTTGTTCGTGTTTTCGACTTCGGGTGTTGAGCATCAGAAGCATTGCATGCGTCCACTTGAGAGACGGTCACTGGCCTCCACCTGCATTGCGGACCCGATTCACCAACGCGTCTGATTCCGAGCGCCCGGCAGTCCGCAACAACCATCGCCCTTCCCTCCCACGACACCAACAAGATCTCCCCAGACGACCTCCAACATCCATCCCCACAACCCCGACGATCCGATCTCAACAACCACCGCCCCACCTACCGTCACAATGTCGACCACCCACCCCACCTACGATCCCGGCACGACCGCCTGGCTCCTGACCTCCACCGCGCTCGTCCTCCTCATGATCCCCGGCATCGGCTTCTTCTATTCCGGGCTCGCACGACGCAAATCCGCCCTAAGCCTCCTCCTCTTCTCCCTTATGAGCGCCGCCGTCGTCGGCGTGCAATGGTTCTTCTGGGGCTACAGCTTGACCTACTCGCACAGCGCGGGCGCCTTCATCGGCGACCTGGCCAATATCGGGATGCGGAATGTAGGCGCTGAGCCCAGCGCGGGCAGCGCGCAGGTGCCCGATTTACTGCTTGCGGTCTACGGGGGCGGATTTGCGGCTGTAACGTGAGTTGTTGTCTCCTCTCCCCCGTCGTTGATCGCGTGCGGCTACTGATGTCGCTTTTAAGTGTTGCCCTCCTGCTCGGCGCCGTCTCGGAGCGCGGTCGCACGCTCCCCGCGCTCATCTTCATGTTCCTCTGGAGCACGGTGGTCTACGACGTGATCGCGTGCTGGACCTGGAATCCCTTGGGCTGGGCGTACAAGTTGGGCGGACTGGATTTTGCCGGCGGCGCGCCCGTGCACATTGCGTCTGGGTCAGGCGCGCTGGCGTACTCGTACATCCTGGGCAAGCGCAGCGGCTTCGGCACGCAGAAGCTGAACTACCGGCCGCACAGCGTGGTGTCAATTGTGCTGGGGACCATGTTCCTGTGGATCGGGTGGCTGGGGTTCAATGGCGGGTCGGCGCTGAGTGCGGATTTGCGCGCGGTCATGGCTGTGTTGGTGACGAATGTCGCAGCCGCGATGGGGGGCGTGACGTGGTGTTTGGTCGACTATCGGTTGGAGCGCAAGTGGACGGTGGTGGGGTTCTGCTCGGGGGTGATTGCAGGGCTGGTCGCCATCACGCCCGCGTCGGGGTATGTGCCGCCGTGGGCGGCGGTCGTGTTCGGTATCTGCGCGGGCTTGGGCTGCAACTTCGCGACGCAGATTAAGTACTGGATCGGCGCGGACGACGCCCTGGACGTGTTTGCGGTGCACGGGGTCGGCGGCGCGCTGGGAAACATTCTGACGGGCATCTTCGCGGCGGACTACATCGCTGGCCTCGACGGCGCGACAGAGATTCCGGGCGGCTGGCTGAATCGTCACTGGATGCAGGTGCCAATTCAGATTGCCACGAGCGCGAGCGCTATGGGGTACAGCTTCGTCGTCACGGCAGCGCTGCTGGCTCTGATGGGGCTCATCGGGCGCTTTGTGCCCGCGCTGAAGCTGCGGGTCGACGAAGGCGAGGAAGAGGCGGGCATGGACGAGGTGGAGACGGGCGAGTTTGCGTACGACTACGTGGAGCTGACGCGCGAGGCGAAGCCGGTGGTGGACGGGCGGGCGAGAAGCGTGGACTGTGTGGATGAGATGTACAGTCAGCGGACTGCCAGTCAGACGAACATGATGGCGGCGGACAAGGACGGATATCCGCTGCGGACGCTCGATCCGAGGTGACGAGGCGAGGGGGTCTTGTGATGTACTTGTAGCGACTCTCCTTTGCTCAGAAGAAAGGCAGGATAGGCCTCTAGATGGTGGCTCTTTTGACTGTCGTTGTCAACAAGGGACTGCTGTGATCGTACCGAGAAACACAGCCCCGGTGTACCATTGCAAAGTAGACCGTCACCAGAGTCAAAAGAACGATCAATCGAGGATGGTGGAGTGACGTTTGATGTTTGTTTGCATTGCGACGACTGAGGCTGATTATCCTTCCGGGCGTTCGGAGAGGGTCCCCTACTAGCCCGCACGGCACTTCATTCCTACACGATGCGCAATGCAAATCTGCCATGTGTCGTGTCTGGTCGATACGGGTCCGGGCAGTGGATGCTTAGCCCCGAGCTTCATCTTCTCCGATGCGCTTGCCGGACTTCAGTTGCGTCTCTCCATCTTTCCTACTCTTGGGCCGAGGGCGGTTCGGGGCGTTCAAGTCTGAACCCCGTCCCCCTCGATGAACCTGCTGAAACCCTCGAGCCTCTCCTCGTCATCCGCGTCATCCACATCCTGTTTCTTGGTCTTCTTGAACTTTTCCTTGCCGCGCGACTTCCTGACAAACAACTCGCGCCTGTCAAAAAATCTGCCATCCAGCGCCTTGACAGCCGCATCAGCAGCCGTGGGATCAGTGAAGCGCACAGAAACGATTCCCTCCTCCTCCTTGTCGTAGATAACAACGTTTGTGACTTCGCCGAACTTCCCACACTCTTCGCGTACATCGTCTTTGATCTCCAGCAGCGCCTTGGGATCCTTTGCAAGGTCATCCAGCGCGAACATGTGGTAGATGATGATGACCTTGTCCCAGCGGTTCGAGGTTTCGGGAAGCGCCTGTGGCTCGTCGTCGTCCCAATCGGCAAGACGGCTAGCACGGTAATTAGTATGCGTCTTTCCACGCCGTCAGGTGGAGGTAGGAAAGACACACTTATTCATCTCCTGATTCTTCTTGATGAGCTTTTGGCGATCACGGTTAGCCGCGCTGCCCTTCGTCTTCGCCTGCTCGGTGGAGAGCGGCTGAGACTTTTGACTTTTGTAGCGATCTTCTGCCGGTTCGATCCGCATTGGGCCGGTAGCCGCTGGCCTGCCCAATATCAAGTCCGTTTCGTCGCGCAACTTGATGACCATCTCGACGGACTCGGAGCGGAAGTAGACTGCAGGCCGGCTGTCAATAGCAGCTCATACCTTGCCTTCGCGATGGAAACTTACTAATGATAGCGCTCCCCTTGAATTTGCCCTCGTCGTCATAGTACAACTTGATGCGTGGCTTATTCTCTTCCGCATTCTCCGCGATGACCCCGTACTTGGAGAACTCGTCGTAAATCTCGGTAACGGTGGCGTCTAGGGGAAGAGATTCCACGTAGACAGCCTTATTGGGGGGGGTGGCGCGTGGCTCTTCGGCCTTCTGCTTCTTCGTTTTGCCGTTGCCGGTGCCCTGAAAGGCCGTCAGCGATACTTGAGTTAGTTCCCACCCTAAAACCCACTGACCTCTACGGCAGCCTTGCGCTTGCGCGGATCGATAGCCGGCGCGTTCTCATCCACTCCTTCAACATTGTACGCTTCGCGCTGCCTCTGCATTTGCGCCTCATCCATCTATTTCGAGGATGCTCAAGTTAGGTATTTGTCCGCGGGACGTCACTCTCAGCGCACCTCTATGGCATCGTGGCTTGCGTGTGGGCAGTTGTGCGCACGCCAGAGCAAACCTTTGTAGAGGGTGGACTGGACTTTACCACTGGGATCCACTTGGAGTGTGTCGCGAGGAATTCCCACTCTTCGCCGCGCTCGTCTTCGAGCTTGTGCGTCTGCGTGACCTGATCGAAAGAGATGCGCTCGTCATTACGGAATTCTTCGGCGTCTGTAGGGAACGTGGCGCGGTGCGAGGCCATCTTGAGGTCTTTGGGTATTTGAAGGTTGGAGGTGTGGTGGGGTTGCTATCGCGGGCCGACTGTCAGTACAGCGACCTTGGTTACGTCCAAGCGGTCCGATGTATCCAGATGGTCGTTGGCAGTCGGCCTGGCAGTGGGTCGTGGCAACGTGGCAGTGGCAGTGGGCTTGCGGCGGGTGGTTGAGGGCGAACATGGAAGTCGAACGGACGAAGTGAGGTGGAAGCTGGATGAGGGACAACAAGCCAAGGCCGAGAACGCCAAGAGATTGGGGGCTCGAGATTATCTGATATGGATAGATCCGCCCAGTCGACCTAACAACGTCAACGATCGCTTTTCCCTCGCTCCAGTCTTGCAGTGCTGGGATGTCTCGCACGACAATCGAACAACGTCTCGAATCGACCGCTGCAGCAGGTCCACCTCGTATGCTTTTCTTATGCCCCCCTGCCAGCCGTGGCCTCCCCGGAGTTCTCGCTGTCCATCTCCGAAAGGTTGGAACCAAAAGGAGATCTTGCCGCTACTATCTTCTAGCGGGAACGAAGGGCAGTGCAAGCTTCAATCTTAACGAGTCACGTCACTGTTACGCTCCACTCACCTCACCCGGGCGCTCAAAAAAGTATCTCGATCTTTGCCCTCCACCTTGGCCGTGATTGAGCTGTCTTGTACCGAGCGTCAGCGCAGCACAGACAGCATTTGCGCGGTTGATTACAGTAGCACGTGCAGTCGAAGTACCTGCTCCAATGGGCGGAACGAGACCCTTTCGATCTCTCCATGCCTTCTCTGCTAAGCTTTTTTCCATCTCTTCCATCACGAATCCCAACCTCTGTCTAAACCTGCGCGGCCGCTTCATGGCGCACAAGCATTCTTTTCCTGTTTCCTCGCACGAAGCTTTCAAATGAACTGACCGACAGCGCGACACGAGCGCGGCACTCGCTTCCCCGAAATTAGCGCTTACTATCACTACATCCCACGATGTCTTTTGAGAATGAGCGCCCCAAGTTGGGTGGCCACAGGGCTAGCAGAATTCCCAATCCCAACAAACCCAAAGTCAGGCCCCCAAGAGGCTGGCGAGATTCGGTCATATTCCCCGGGCGATCACTACCCACATACTCCGGATCATACCATGTGGGGACCATGGAGATCGAAATCCCCGCTCGAAATCCTAAGGTCATGTCGCACATCAAACGGGAACATCGGCACATGCTGCAACTGGAGACTGTGCTCATGACCATCTATTACCCCGCGAGCATAGTCGGGGAAGAAGAAGAGGAAGAGACGCAAAGGCCGTCTTACTTCTCTAGGCAGCTCTGGCTCCCACGGCCTAGATTGAGTCTCGCTGAAGGCTACAGCCAATTTGCAGGGGCTAGAAGAATTCTCATGCCTGTCTTTTTGCCCGCGATTTTCACAAAGCTGCCGGCGTATCGTAACGCCCATCTCGCCAAGCACTGGGCGCCACCCGTCAATACGAAGACGTCTGGAAAGAAGATTAAACGGGAGAAAGGCGCGAGGCCCCAGGGGGCTGCTGAAGAGCCTCGTTTCCCTCTCATCATGTTCAGTCACGGTCTGGGAGGGACGAGAACGATGTACAGCTCGGTCTGTGGCGAGTTCGCCAGCTATGGATTTGTCGTCGTTGCTGTAGAGCATCGCGATGGCTCGGGGCCGCGGACCTACATCAACCATGCTCCGGAAGGCGCTCACGGGAGCGCAGCCGAGCGGGAGGAGCATGGAGGGGTGGATCATCATCCGGAGGAGCACGGGCGAGGATACGACAAGATCGACTACCTATTCCCGTTGAACAATCCCTCCGATACTTCGCCTCAAAACGAGAAAGGCGTCGATCGTGAGTTGCGAAACGCTCAAATCGCTTTACGAATGGCCGAGTTGGAGGAAGCGTACTGGGCCGTCGAGATGCTGAACTCTGGAAAAGGCGAAGATATCATGCAACGTAACCTCAGGAAGAAAGGCTACAAGGGATCAAGTTCTCACGGGCTGGCGGGCGTTGACTGGGCTGGGTGGAAAGGTCGCGTTAGGCTTGATCATGTCACAGCCTGTGGCCACAGCTTTGGCGCGGCGACGGTCACAGAGTTAATGCGCAATCGTGACCGCTTTAGTTATATCGCACAGGGAATTCTCTACGATACTTGGGGCGCGGGTACTCGTCTGCCAGAGGATGGAGATAAGGAGCATCGGATCAGTGCTCCGGTCCTCGCTATCAACAGCGAAGCTTTCACGTATTGGCCGACTAACTATGAGCTGGTCGAGCGCCTTGTTCGTGAAGCATCAGAGGAGCCTTCCGTCTCGCCTGCCTGGCTACTCACGATACGCGGGACTGTCCATGTCAGTCAGTCGGACTTCTCGCTTCTTTATCCGAACATCTGTTCGCTCTTTCTCAAACAAATGGCTCATCCACGGCGAGCGCTCGACCTGAACATCAATGCAAGCCTCGAGTTCCTCGCTCATGTCCTGCCTGCTGAGCTTGCCCAAGTCAACCGGGCTTATCAGAACGAGAACCTGCTGGAAGCCGAAGTGGCTCCACTGGACCGCATCCCCGAAGGCGAAATGCGCCGACCGGACCAAAAAAATGTAGCCCTCAAGCTCGGGGCGAAACATGAGTGGGCAAACCGCATCAGTCCTCGATTCTTCCATCACCTCCGCCGGAAGCGCAACCAGCATAGAGAGAAGCCGCCAGAGACAGGCGACGAACATTGGCTACATATCAAACCCACCCCGGAAAGCATCAAAGCGCACCTCCAAGACATCGAGAAGCGCTCGAACGTACAACAAGACAAACTCCACGGCGCGATCGAGATGACCACGGCCGATCAATACAAGACCCAACACCCTGTCGCCGCGCCCCTGAGAGCAAAAATGAACGCCCCAGAGTCAACCTTCGTCAATCAAGCTCCATAGGATCGCCACCGCGAGAATCTTTCATCCTTCCGCCATCCCTCTCTCCATTCTCCACGTCCGATTCCTCGTCGATGTCCATCGGATCCCACGCCAACCCTCTCTCCTCCGGCCGAACCAGCGTTGCGCGAAAACACCTCTCCAGCACCTCATTGGAGTCGTCCCACGGGCACCACTCGCGCAGTACCTTCCAGATCGCCTTGCTAGTCTGCGCACGCGCTTCATATCGCTCCATGCCGCCACTCAGCAACGCGTCGTATTCGCTGTGCGCATGGCGAACGTGTGCGATCACGATGCTCGTCAAGCGGCGCGAGTTCGTGAACTTGGAATCGGAGAGGATGTATGTGAAGTCCTTTTCGATGCAAAGATCGAGGAGCGTCTCAAGAGAGGCGGTGGGGATTCTGGGGAAAAGATCGAGCAGAGGCTCGCGGTTCCACTCGCGCCGCCGTGCCCAGGTGAGCGCGTGAGGGTCGCTTTTTCCCTCAGTGACGCGCATCGCCAGGATGATGTGAAGGATTCGGGATCAAGATGTTGCATGCGTCTTGATGAAGATGGATGGGGGGAAAAAGAAGAGGACATGTCGTTGAAGGAAGAGACGGGAGATTCCTTCGGCTAGCGGCCCGGGTGGCGCCAAGACCTGTCAGACTGCCCGGCCTTGACCTCAATCCATCAGATGGTGCTTCACTGCCTGCAAAATCGATGAAACACGCCGCCACCGTGAATGTCACAAATGTGGCAAGCAATCGAGACACACCACTAAACGCAGGAAACGACTTTCGCCTACAGCCGCTTCCATCTCCGCTCAACGCGATGCACCAGCTATTCACATGTCTAGACGGCACCGTCCGGCCCTAGTCGACAAGATCATACCCTATCTACTGTGCCTCCTCATATAGTCTTTGCAGTGGTGCCACGGCAGAGCTGAAGACCTTTTCCCGGAACTTTTTATTGTCAAGATCAGGGTCGTTCTCGAATTGGCACCGAAAACATACGTCGACAACCGAGCTCCACTGACGGACGTTGTCCCTTTTTGCTTGCTTCGCGAGTCTCTGCGCGGTCGTGTAATCGGCTAGAACTGGCAGCTGGCGATCTCCATCTGTCTCTTTGGAATCGAGCGTAGCGGAGGTAGAGAGCTCAACCGTCATTGCGCCGAGAGCATTGCGCCGAGAGCAAAGACCGCTTCATCCTTGGTGACCAAGTTTCGGGGGCCGAGCTGTTTGCTAGAGGGTTGAGCTAGAATCTGACCGGAAGAGAATTTTCCGGTCACGAAAGCGCGATATCTCAGCGGCACGCTGGATCCCAAATCAAGGAACCGAATATCCTTGGCCGACAGATGGTCGGACCACCAGGATGTTGCATGCAGCTGCAGCAGCGACGATGCTAATAGCAGAGCAAGCTCGTACCTATCCACGAGTGTGATTCCGCTTGGTGGCGGATAAAGCGAATTCGCCGAGGTGCTAAGAAGATCATGCAGAGAAAAAGCTTGCGAGTTATTCTGTATTCACGCAAGGTTTCGGAGGTAGAAGTAGTGTCTGCACTCGGTGTCCGAGAGGTAGCCCAGACACCTGCAAAGCCCATCTTGGCAGGCGCTCTCAAAAGCTTCGCACAATCCTGAAACCCTTTCGTCGAGCGGGAAGATCCCCAGTGTAGAGGGCGTGGCGGGCTCGGCGGGTCCTGACGCCAGCGTGACCCTAACTCGACCGGCAGTTTTCCTTGAGTAGATCGCGGCAAGCCGTCGTCAGCCGACGCCACAACGACATCCCTCCATGAAAACTCACCAGCCACTGAAGGATCTCGAGGTCAATTGACGGGAATGAGATCTTGAACTGATGCTGGCCTCGCGACGGGGCAATTCTGTCCTCCAGCTGTAGCCCGGCACCGTGTGCGCTACACTGGCAGAGCCACCCGGAAAGGAGTGTGCTGAAGAGGCTCCTTGCAGAGCGTCTAGTGGCATCCCACTGCTTCAGGTCACTCGCGCCGACAGGCTCGGCAGAAGCATCCGCTTGTGATGTCGGCAGCAACCCATGAAGCCTGATGTTACTTCGAGCGACTGCCTCTAGCAGCTCCTTGTGGGTGCCGCTCTGAAGACCAGCCCTCATCGCTCTCCAGGCCTCTGTGTGCCGCTTCGGCTTCTGGTAGTTCGTCGTCATGAACCAAGGCTGCTCGACGTCTATCCGGATCCCCAGATTTGGTATTGCAACTTCTCTAACCCGTTCGCCAAAACCATTTTCCACTGGCTTTCGGAGGCGTTTGACAAGTTATTCTAGCTCACTGTCGTCAACGAGGCCTTGCATGAGGCCGAAGCAGGAATCTTGGAATCGAACGTGCTGCTCGTGAACGCCGAGAATGAGCTCATTCATGAAGTCCACGTGGTTGATCACATCTTTCGAGCGGGCTTTATAGAACTCAAGGGCATTTACGAGAACAGGCAAAGCCCCCAGAGCTACCCAAATTGTTTCTAGGCCAGACATGTTATATTGCGGCCTATGGTCGACGGAGTGTCGCGTTCTCGCAGATGCAAAAAGAGATCGTGCCGCTCAGATGTTGTCGGCCCAGACTCCTGACGCTTCTGTCCTCGGGTGACGTCTAGAGCCCCACTCTGCATGTAAACACTGGGTATTCACCGGACTCATGCAATGCATGCGACTCCATACGCATCACGTTGCATGTGCCAAGATCAGCGATGCCTAGGAGAGGAGCTCCACAGCGGGCTTTGCACAACATCAAACCATGGCCATAATGATGTTGTCAAAAGGCTTGTCGAAGCAGGGGCTGACGTGAATCTTCCATGAGAGGCGAACACCGCACTTAGTGCAGCATCTAGCGAAGGCCACGAGCAAATCGTTAAGACCTTGCTAGATGTGGGTGCGGACGTAAATGCTGTCGGTGCATCCCAAGACAACCCGATTATTGAGGCATCTTCAAGAGGTCACAGGCGTCGTCCTGGTTCTGCTCGCTGCTGGCGCCGATGTGAAACTCGCCAGAAGAGCAGGCACAGCACGTGTCCAGGCACCCGGAGGGGACTACTAGCAAATCGTTGAGGTCTTGCTTGCTGCTGGTGCTGACTTGAGAGGACTCCCCACAAAGCAGACGGAATGCAGTAGCGATATTCCTTTTCGTGAAAGCGTCGCTGCGCTACAGACAAAGGTGAGTGGGCGTGGATTCACTGGGGACCCACTTTCTGATTGGAGAAACCGATCCCTCGCTGACACACTGCTCTTTCAGGGCGTTAATGTTGCACCAGGCGTACGCTGAACAAGAGCTGACCGCCGTCTGGTTAATGCTCGTTCACTCGACGAGGCCCCAGAGTGTTCTGAAGAAAGCGCGGATTGCTGCTCCTGCGTCCTGTCTGCAGAGATTCAAGTGCGTGCCGAACATACCACAAGCTGCGAGGCGAACCATCCAGACGTTTCGTCCAGCCCCGCCCGCCTCCTCCCTCTGTACAAGAACCATCTGCGATTATACTGCTCACCTTACAGATAAAAGAACGCCATGTACATTCGTATAGTGGTGCAATGATTTCGAACATCCCATCCGTTGACATAGGACTGCAGATTGACAGGAGACCGCGCAGATAATCATTGGATTCTTTAACGAACGCGATGAGCTCACGCCGATGCAGTATGTCATTTATGGGAGCTATCGGTCACCATGGCCAAAACAACATTTCAACACACAAACTGTAACTACCACCTCCAGTTCAATTCGTCTCCGCTCCTTCCCGATCGGGAATGACAGACTCGGCAAACTTTCTCACATCATGGATAATCTAAACCGCACCACACCAAAGCGACCTCGAGGCGACCTCATCCATCCACAACTATCTGATGAAGTCCGTACGTGCATGTACCTTGCCGCATACACTACTTGCGATCGGAGATGTGCGACTTTCCGACCCCCCAAAAACATCCGTCGCGACGTTCTCCCGACCCCTCCCGCACACGCGCACCCTCGACCAACCCGAGGCGCATTCGCCGACGTGCAACCCAGACGCCTCGACGCGAGGCACGGCGCGTCACACGCGGAACTGCGCTGCGCTGCAGGGACGCCGCCACGGCGGCTACCCGGCCTCTATTTCTTTTACTTGCTACAATACAAAGACGCTGCTTCCTTCCACTCTCCCACTCCTCCGCTCTCCCGCCCGTTGCTGCCTTCTCCTGGCCTTGTTTTCGCTTATCGAGATTGTTTGCTTTTTCTCTGGCGAGTCGTGATCGGCTCAATTGCTGATTTGCACGATTTAATCACGCTGCAAGGTCTCCACGTGCTTGCCATGAGGACTCTTACGTGCGTTGGCCGATCGTTGTACGGAAAACAACGGTCGCCTTGACGAGGACGGCGGATCCGCTGGGACCATAACGCTGGGAGCAAGAATCAAAACCGAGAGGCTGGCCCCTTGGAATGTACCCCTCACATCGTCGGACTCCGAAGTGACGACGACGCCGACTGTGTTGGCAACGTAGCAACCGCTGAAGCACATCTGAAGGGCCAAGGGCCGGACCGGCCACGGTGCTGGATGCCAGGATTCACGCGACCGCATCGGAACGAGCGCTGTGAACGTTGCCTCTGCGTGCCGTACGGTCAGCGTCGGGTCGCGGACTGTGCGATGGCCACATCGATCTTTCGATCAGCCCGAACGCAGATGAAGTTGCCACAGCGTGGCGAAAACCGGCTAGAGCGCAAGAGCCCTCCGACACTACCCAGGATTGCGCCCTACCCACTCCGTCCGCAGTCCTTCACTCAAATCCGTATTCGACGGCCACTTGGTATGCGCGACGTTTTCCCGAATCAACTCGACGATGCAATCCCTCTTCGCATCATCCGTGCAATACAGGCCCGCGGCGAACAGCGTGCACGTCGAGTGGATCCGAGCCGCGGTATCGGTCAGCGTCATGGCGATCCCGCCGATTGTGTCGATGCTCTCCGTGATGAGCTTCTCTCGCTGTAGGTACTCAATATAGCCGCCGGCGGCGGGCTGGTTGACAAGCAGCAGGATGCGCGCCATGGAGAACATCTGCAACGACGAGGCGAGGGTGGGCGGATGGATCCAAAGGGGCTTGAAGATGCTATTCGGAGATGGCTCGAGAGGGAGTGGTTGGAAGTGGATACTGGTATTGTGGCGCCATTCTTGGAGCATGGTGAGGAGTTCGTTGGCGCGGATGATGCGGCTGGAGAGGTCAACTCCGCCGACACTCTTCTCTTCGTTGGAACTGTAATTGACTGTCTGCGCTAGGATCCATACCATGCGGGCGGCCATGTCGAAAATGTTCATGTGGGCGTATTGTTTTGTCGGCGTCCAGGTGCTGAAGCATCGACGGTGTTCACGAAAGGCCGCCCAAAGTTCCTGGCGACACCATGCCCACCACGAGGCTTGTTCGAATCCGCCGGACTCGCCGTTAATGTTGCGGCTGCGCTGGATCCAAAAGACGCCCTTGAGATGTCTCTCCCAGCCTTTGCTGGCAGGGTCGATCATTTCGTAGGTGCTCACAATCATGACCGTGGCGAGCAGCTCCAGGCTATTCTTGTACGACGTAAAGCGCATGGCCGACTGGAGATACTGCAGGGTCTCATAATAGTACTGCACTGCCGCTGCGCGATTCGGGGTGCGGTCGCCACTTTCACGACGCGAAACGAGATTGAAATGTCGAGTTCCCAGTGCGAGGACGGCCTTCATCAGACCTTCGTTGTGCAGTGCCAGGTGGGGAACAAATGTTGAGAAGTGCCTCAGAGGGTCGAAGTGATCGACCCAGTGGCTCACGCTCGTCACATAATGCGCAAAGATGCCACACTCTTCTGGACCGAGCTGGATTGGCGCAGATGTTCGCCAGAACCGGGTCTCGTCGGCAAGCGCCTGTGCTCCTACGACGTATTGGTTCGGTGTTCTCGCGGAGCCGGGCAGCTGAGGACTTTGCAGCGGCACGCCCTCAATAGCTGGTAAGTTGGACGCGTCGCTCGGCGTCTGCAAATTACTCATGCCCGAGACTTCCTGCGCGTGCGAGCGCGGATTCTGGACGAGGGCGTTGTCGGCGAGGGTCTCGAGCGAAGGTAAGTCGAGCTTGACGTCTGCAGCATGGAGCCCCAACCAACGCAAAGGAGCAACTTCGGATCCGTAACCGGTCGAGCTGCTCATGCTACTGTGCGGACTCGTGGTGCGCAGTGGCGACTCGTCGGGCAGACTTGCCCAGCTTTGCTGACGCGGCGGCGGCAGAGGCGGATGCGGGAGCCTCTCCGTATGCGAGGGCATAGCCAGCTGGCGGGAGAGAGGAGGAGGAGGGGGGTTTGGAGCCTGCTGTTGGCTGAGATCGGGGGCGGAGGTCGAGCTACTGCTTGCGCTCGCTCGCGGGTCCGAGGCAGTGCTTGCCGTGTTGGCTGTCCCGCCAGCTGGCAGCGAGCCGTACACGCATTGGCGATTGCCGCGTTGACATGGTCCGCAGGCAGGTGTGACCTCGTCACATTTGAGGTGTCGTTTGCGGCATACCGCGCTGAGAGAACAGGGTAAGTTGGTCAGCTTTCAATGCCCCTCCAAACAGCCACTTCTCCCACCCTCTTCGGAGCCGAATCGCGGATTGAGACAACGCAACAAGCACAAGAACTCACCAGCCCGTCGTCGTGCGGAGACCTCGGCCGCGAGGCTTGCGCGCCTTTCTGGCCGCAGCAGCCCCCGACTGCTGCTGCTGCTGCTGCTGCTGCTGGACCTTGTCCGGTTGCTGCATGTCGACGCCTGCCCACACCTCGCCACGCCACTCAAAAACAACAAAATGCCCAATGGCGCGCGCGCGGGCAGTCCCGAGTCAGGTTGGGGAGAACAATGGATCAAGCACTACTCGCGTAGACGAGTCCTCGGGGCGTACATAGGCGTGTGGCACGCGTCATCAGCCGCGGCCGACAGAAACACGCAGGAGGCAGGCTCGGCAGGCCCGAGGCGGCAACCAGGTCAAGACCGTTAGACTGTGTGTTGTGATGTCGGGATGGCCGCGCGCGTCCCGAGGGGTTCGCGGCACCGGTGAAGCTTCGCTCGAATTGACGGCTTGCGCTGGGGCCGCCCGCCCCACACCGCCTGCGGGCATGCTTCTCAACCGTGGTCTTGAGTTTGGTTGCTGGTATCATTGATTGATCATTATTGCGCGTATACATTCGCGCAAGTGAATACTCGTGTAGGAGATTGGAAAAAATTGGCACCGTGTTTGTGTTTGTGTTTGTGCAATATCTCTAACGACAAGAGATAATTCTGCGCTGCACCATGAAGCCCTCGATTGAATTTACGTTTAGACGCCGACTGGGACGAATCCTTGCTATTGAAAAAGCCACGCGGCCCTCTTTCAAATCACTCAACACAGTGCATCACCTTCTGGCGATTCGCTCGATCATGTTTCCTAGACCACGAGACACACTTGGGGCAGGTGATGATTGTAGCAATGATTTGCGTGTCAGAACCTAGCGCACGGTTGGATAAATGACCAAGCACGCAGCAAGCTTCACAGCCCCGCCGATTGCACAGCTTCTTCAGATCGCCCCAAAAAACAATGAACAATCCCACCAACACGCATCCTCAATGATACCTCAAAAGCCGGACTTTCTCTTCTTCTTAGCGGGAAGTCTTCCTCCATGCCGGCCTTTGACGACCTGACTCGCGGGCATCTGTTGACTTCCCCCCAAAACTTGGCTTCCCTGTCCCGCAGCAGCGGGCTGGCTTTCGACCTTCCCAGCCATAGCATATGCGGGTTGGCTCGCGCTGAATATTTCCGGGGCCTGGCTCGATTGCATTTGCTGTCGCTGGCTCTCTTCGACCTCGCGGCGCTGTCGTCGCACGTGGCGTTCGGCGCGGCGCTGCACGCGACGACGCTCGGCCTCCGTCATCTCTTCAGCATCAGACTCGTCGTGGCGCGAGGCAAGGCGGCGTGAGGCGGCGAGCCAATCGTAGGTCGCTGGGTTTGCCCCGGTGTTCCAATGGGAGAGGACGCGGTCGAGCTTGCGAGGGAGAGGTGGAGGGGCTGCTTTGGCAAATGTGGTGTATCTGCTCAGACGCTGGATCTCGGGTATCGCGAAAGAGGGGTAGCTTGCGCCAGTCGCAAGCGATGGGGTGGCCGATGGTGTCGGCAGTGCTGATTGATCGTGCTGCTGACCGGGCAGACTGGCCTCGCGTTCTGAAGCTAGCTGCGAGGAGAGGGGCATTCCCGACGATCGCATCGGAAGTTCGTGGGATTGACTCTGATCCTGGTTTGTGTCGAGTCCAGTAGGGATTCGATCTGTGCGATCGTCTGAAACCCGTAAAGCGTGACTCGATAAGGCAATTGCAGCTGACATGCGATATGCGAGCTGTTCCCTCGACGCGCGCGTGAAATCGTGCAGCTCTTCTGGCAAGGGGGCGACCCATTCTTTCGAGATACACGCATAGAGCGCTGAGAAATCTGTGTTGGTTCCAGAGGACCATGGTCTCAGAAAGGGCGGGAGGGTAAGTGCGTGCAGGTCGATACGAATGGCAGATCCAGCTCGATCGTCTGCTTCATTTGTCGGATGCCTGTCCTTCGCAGCGGTAGAGTGGACCTGCAACTTGTGCATCTGTGTCGCGGCGAAACCCGGATCGAACAAGGTGACTTCGCCCTCTGCAAGTTCGTTGAGCGTTTGTGTCGACATCAGTTGGTCCAGGCCATTGCTGTTCAACAAGCCCCGAGCATCCTCAAGCACCTCTTCCATTGCGGTCACTTCCGAGATATCGTCCTCATTCAAACGTTGGACGGTGCGCTCGTAACTCATCGTCCAGTCTCGAGGGTTGCTCAATTTCGCACGCGCCAATCGTTGTTGCATGTGTGCAGACACCGGCTCCCGTCGAAAAGAGCTACGCTCGAGGTCCTCGACCTCGTCGTCGGCGACAACAAAATCATCTTCAGGCAGTTTGTTTGCACTTTTGGTCAGCGCTATGTCCCAGGACAGGGTAAGACTGCCTATGATCCGGGAATTCGACGGAATCGCTACAAAAAGCGTCTGCTGGATGGATAGATCATTTTGGAGGGTCACCATTGAGTAAATGCGTGAATCGTTTCGAAGACATTGCGAGGCGATATTGAGACTCGACAACGCCTTTTGCGCACCCGCGAGTGGTAAAGGGTGAATGTAGACTTCTGACACCGGCTGCAGGCTCCCGGTCTTGGGCGTCAAAGCAAGAGTCTGGGGATCGCTAAAGAGAATGTTGTCTGCTCCCGCAGATCTCAAGTGGTAGCTGACAAGAGTCTGCGATATCTTTGAATGGAGCAGCATTAATGTATCTACCACTAAGTCAGTTGTCCGCTGATTCGCTGTCAAGGTTCGTCGCGACTCACCATCTCCATCCGCAAATGTTCCCAGGGTGAGGCTTGGGTCACCCAGGTCCAGAAAGTGTCGCACGCTCGTAAGCCTCCTGGTTGTAACTTGATCACCTCCAGTGGAAGATATAGAGTAAACTTCGACGGATGTGTTCGTCAACACATGGAGACGATCCGGATGATGCGGCTCTGTACACAAGTGGAGTAATCGATCCGACCGATCTTTCACCCCGAATCCGATGTTCTTCACCACGCGTGCTTCTTGAACTCCAGCGTCGAAGAGCATTAGGTAGCGTCGACTGCCAACGGCAACGACTGACGGGCCGCCGAGCCATGTGATTTGGCACCAGCCATCATTGATGGAGAATTGATCGGCTTCCTCAGATTTCGGCAAAATCCCCGCACTGATCTTACTCGCTCTGTCCAGCTCGCCTTCTCGACCTTGTAATTCCCAAATAGACCATGAGGCTATTTGGTCAACGACGGCGAATTGCCGAGGATACCACGGGTTGAAAGTGACATCGCGATGAGGCCATCCACCCGTTTCCTCAATAGCGAGCTTGAACAGCAGTTGTAATTGGAGTCGCGATCCAGACCCCGGCAACGCTCTTCTCCGTAATGCACAACGAAAAATGAGGGTGGCGGTGATCAGGCGCACGGCTAGAAATGTTGGGCTACGCTCCAGAGGCTCCGCGAACGCGAGGGACTGAATTGCCGCCCCCGGTCCCCTCCATGTAGCATCCTCTCCGTAAATCGTTGGGACGCGAACGTAAGCTTCCTTAGAATCGCTCCATCCTCGCTTCTGCTTCTGAACCTGAACAACGCGCAGATTCCCGCCAGTAGGTCCGCTGGGAAATGCAACTAACCACTCGCGCGCCCTGGTCATCTCATCGTTGATTCGGCCGAATGCGAGCAAGCTTCCTTTCGCTGGATCGTAGTGCGCCGCGGCGTCTTCCACGGCTTCGGAGACTCGCGCAAAATATGGAAGCAGGTCGGCTGCAGGCTGGAGCTCCGGATGAGCCTTCGTTAGAGCCTTCACTTGACTGTCGTGTCGCCTGCTCGGCCATTTGCCCCCCTCCCTCTCAGGTGGCGCTCCATCATACCCCGGCGGCGCTTCGATCGCGGTTTTCGGTTCAGCCAGAAGTTGAAAGGCGTTAGGCGCTGCGGGCTCCCGCTCAAATCGCCATTCTTCAGCTTCTTCGTCAAAGGTCGCTCGTCCGAACTGGCCGTACGGAAGGCCATCCGAGGCTTTATCAGCCATCAGGCCGCTCTCGTTCTCTCCGGCAATGGAAGGGAGAGCTCTGGAACATGGTCGTTTCCAACGTCGAGGCCGAGGGCAAGCGAGAGCAAGTACCACCCGTCTTGGTAAAGAATTTCCAGAGTTGCAGTGATAATTTGGGGTGTTCACAGAAAGAAGAAATGGCAGCCTCGAGCTTCATCAAAGTTTTGAATGGTCAGCCCTATGCGCGATTCCCGTCGGACTCGGGTAACTATGCGGCGTCGGCCCGCACCGGGCTGCACGTGCCAGTGTTTACATCCAGGTCTTGCCCGCCTTCGAACTTCGCGACAAGCACGCAAAAACCACACGACTGCACACGCGACAACCTCAAGCACTTCGATTACTTGTCGCAAAGCCTCTATCTCGTACTCTGCCAACGACTCTTTGTCCACCACCACCATGGCCGCAGCCACCCTGACCCCCAACCGCTTCAGCAGCTCCTACTCCGGCGCGCAAGGAGGCTATGGCGCGAGCGCGCCATCTCTGGCGGACACCCTCCCCAGTATCGACTTCGGCTTTAACGACTTGCGCGAACGCATGCAGCAGTTCACTGTGCGCTTCGACGACTTCATCGAGCGCGGGCGCAAGCGCGTGCTGGAAGAGCGCAATGCCTTCCGCATGAGCGTCGCGGAGCTCGAAGGTAAGACGCCAACGGAATCACACAGATACCCGAACAAAGCACTCACAATTTTCGGAAGATGTCCAACGCATTCGCAAGCACCATATTACCGAACTCGAATCCAAGTCTACCCTTCATGCCGACACACTCCACAAAGAAGCCGCCGAAGCGGACGAAATGTCCGATGCGATCGCCGCTCTTACGCAGGAGCGCGAAGAGCACCTGGCGCGTCGCGACAAGCTTGAAGCCGACATCGCGGCGACCCAGGCCATCATCAAACAGAAGCGCGAGGCGCAGAACACACATAGACGCGCGTTGGAGGCGCAAGCGCGGCATAACGTGCCGGAGCTGCAATTCTGGGAGCGTTGTTTGGGGCTGCGTATCGAGGCGAGTGGGCTGGGGCAGCAGGATCAGTTGCGGTTTGTGTTTGTCTGTGCGGATGAGAGGGAAGAGGAGAAGGAGGCGTGGTTCGAGATGAACTTGGGCGGGCGGGAGTATGAAGTTGTGGAGACGCGGCCGAGGCTGGAGGGGGAGCACGTGGATGAGCTGCAGGAGAGGTTGAACGAGAGCGGAGAGTTGGGGAGTTTCTTCAAAGCGATGAGGGGGTTGTTTGTTCAGGCCGTGAGGAATGCGTGAGAGGAAGCAGATGGAGATTTTTGTCGTTTCAAACGAATCAACGCTACATTCGACTCCGTGCGCCGCGCAAAAGATCTTTTACCTCAACCAATGCGACAAAGCCCTTTTAACGCTTCCCGAGCCCACTCGTGTCCTCGTCAGCGCGTCCACTGTCTCCTGCCTCTCACATCCCCTCCCTCCCCCCTCCGATCCCACTCCCCAGCCTCTCACCCACTCCATTAGCCAATTTATGATCCCCCGGGTTTGCCGCCGCCTCATACAAGAAATCCACCGGCTCTCGACTCAACTTCATCCACTCCCCCTTAAACCCCACATAACTAATCCTCGTCTCGTCCTCCTCCCCGCCCGAAAAATTGTCTTCGAAGAACAGGTCTAACGAGCGTGTGGTATTGAAGCGCGCGCGTTTCACGGGTATCTCTTGCAGCTCGTTGGTCTGAGAGAGCTCAAGAGTCTGGGTCGGTGTGAGGTCGGTCGCGGTGGGGAAATCGAGGTCGTCGCGGTTGAGGTGGATGTGCAGGGTTCGGGGCGCGGATGGGGCGGCAGATGTGCGGAGGAGGATGCTGTGAAGGCGGATTTGGGCTATGAAGCTGGTAGACGTGTTAGTAGGACTTTTCCTTGTGTCCAGCGGGAGGGCGCGTACGGGATGTGCATGAGCAGTTGCTCGTCGGCGTCGCTCTTGAGCTCGGGCTTGGGCTCGAGCCTGTCCTGCCATGTCTTTTGGACGATGTTGGAGCCCGATCGTGGGGAGGATTCGTTTAGGGTGTTGATTGCAGAGAATTCGATTTGGCTGTAGATGTGGTTTTGGATCGCGGGGGTGATGTCGTCGCTGTGGTCGTGGGCGCCGCCGGAGTGGTCGTGGCCGTGGCCGTGGTGCTCGTGTTCGTCGTGGCAGTGAGACATGATGTGTTATCTTCGATGGTGCCGAGCTGACCAGCAGCGTTATTGTAATGTGTTTGTTCAAAGCAGGGGAGCGGGGTCGAGAACGGGTCCTTGAATAATAGCAACGAAGATGGGAGCTGTGATCAAACGAACGAGAATGATGTCATAGCGATCGATTAAATGATCACGTCGGACTACCCGAAGTGTTGGATGCCTGCAGTTCCACCAGGTCCCTCCTGAAGAGATGAATGGGGCAAGGATCTGGCAAACATCGAACTCTTCTTGTGACTCGAGCGAAGATGAACGAAAAGGGCATTGACTGGATAGATAGAGACTCCGTGATCGTTCACAGGAGACTTGCAAGCTGTGTCTGGGGACACGAAGCTATTATCAGACAACATGAAAGTAAAGCAAGCCGACAGGAAGGTCGTTTAATGTTTAGCTGCTGTACAAGATACTTGAGAAGTCCCGAGCCGGCCACTAATGCTTTCCCGGCCCTCACTCTGCCAGTGAATCGTGTACGCAAGCCTCCGTTGGGTATCTCCAAACGCCATCGCTAAATGCGCTTAACATGCCAGTCAATCTCCGTGCAAACGAAGCCGCCGCGTTATGCAGCCATGGGCTCGGAAGCCTCCTCCCGCGCTGCCTGCTGCCGCCGTTGCGCCCTGGCTCGCGCAGGCTCCTGCTGGGGGGCATCTGGTAGCTCTTCTTTCACCACTGAAGGCGCATTTGGCATCTCCGGAACTCCTCCATTGACCTGCTTGGCCATGGCTTCGAGTTCATCCTCCACCTCGTCTTCGTCCTGATTTGACATCTTGCCGCCAAGCATCTCATTGATTTCCTGTGCAATGTTAACATGTGACTTTCACGTGCTGTTTCATCGCCGGAAATACCTTCTGATAGGCCTGTGCCTCCTCACTTTCACCCATGATCATTTCAACCTTGTCAAGCCCACCCATCTCCTTGTGTATCTCTTTCAGCACTGACGTGCCCTGCTGCAATCCGAACACAACATCCTTCTGAACGAGCGCAAACTCGACATCACTCGTCAATGCCTCCAGCTGTGCCAGTTGCTGGTCTGTCTTCAACAGCAGCGACTCTTGGTACTTCTTCCTCCGCAGAGCCAACAGCGCCTTCTGTTTGTTCCCGGCTCTGAGACATTCTCTCGCAACTTCCTGTTCCCGGTCCGTCACCACGGTGATACGCTTCTGGTACTGCCGAAGTTTGTCGCGTTGATTCTTCATGTCCAGGATTGCCCTTCACTTCGTCTCAGCAGGTTGCAGTCGCGCAGAGCGACTCGGACGCACCTGTCTTGCGCCGAGATTTTGTTGGAGCTGCCGGCGTTGCCCATGGTGGCAATGAGTTGGCGAGTTCCTCACCTCCAAGCAACCCTTCGTAAAAGATGTCGAGTGCAGTGTCAAAGTGCCGTGGTCCAGAGATTCAGAGATGTTGTTACTCGTTACTCGACTTGAGATACGACTCGCTGGGCCGAGTCACTGGACGTCACTGTACCCCACATTGAAAGAAGGTACGGTCCGCGCCATGAGCTTCCACACCCGTTGCAGGGAGGTGACGCCAGCCGTGCAGCCAGCCCTTTCTGTGTTTTTAACCTCACCAGATGCTGCGAATGCAGGCGGAACCAAAACACATGTTGACTCACAGTGCCACTTCTTGAGTTACTTCACATTTCTCGCCCAAGCGACTGAGCAGAATTGTTTGATGCACATTCTTCTCCGACATCATCAGCATCATACCAACATCGCTGTTACTTCTGATCCTCTGCGTCCCCGCTGTGCATCCGGAGATCTAGCATAACATGCGGCTGTCCAGCGCAATTGACAACGAGGTTCGCATCGCCGCTGAGGGGTTCCTGCATAAGGGAGTCCCGGCAGACGTCGACAGCTTATACGACGCGATCAAAAAATCCAACTCTTCGCTCAAGAGGCGACCGAAGAAACTCCTCTTGGACAGCTTAGAGAGAGTGCTGGAGTTCTTGGGAGCCGAAGAATCAGAAGACTCGGCCGCTGATATCGAGAGAGTGCAGCCTGATCCAGAGAACGACAGCATGAACAGAGCGCTTCGAGCCAACCTTGCGCCAGCGGGGCCGCAAAGCCCTCCTCCCGCCATCGACGACCGCAAGAAGCGTCGCATGGCCAATGGGGAGCCTCTTACCAAGAGGCAAAGGCCGGAGAAACCATCCAGTCAGCCGCCAGTCGATTCCTCCCTCGAAGATGTCGGCGGTATGGACGAAGTTGTGATCCAGCTGAAGGAATTGCTGGTGCAGCCGCTCATGATGCCCGAGGTCTTTGAACATATGCACGTGAAGATCCCCAACGGCATTCTACTCCATGGGCCCCCTGGGTGCGGCAAAACTATGTTGGCGCGTGCCTTCGCTGGGTGCATGGAGCTGCCGTTTATTGAGCTGCAGGGTCCCGCCATTGTGTCGGGTATGTCAGGAGAGTCCGAGAAAGCGATTCGGGACAAATTTGAGGAAGCGAAGAAGATGGCGCCCTGCATGATCTTCATGGACGAAATCGACGCCATTGCTCCCAAGCGCGAAACCAGCCAGAGTCAGATGGAGAAGCGCATCGTTGCTCAACTGCTAGTTTCCATGGACGACCTCGAGCGCGACACCTCGAAACCTGTCATGGTCCTAGCGACGACGAATCGACCAGACAGTCTCGACCCTGCTCTCCGCCGTGGGGGCCGCTTCGGTACCGAGATCAATATAGGGGTGCCCAACGAGCAAGTGAGACAACGCATTTTGGAAGCACAAACGAGATTAACTCCACTCGACGCCGACGTCGACTTCAAAAGGCTAGCAAAAATGACCGCCGGATTCGTGGGGTCTGACCTGCACGATCTCGTCAGCAAAGCGGGGACATGGCAAGCCAGGTTGTATTTCTCGGCGCTCGAAGCTCAGATTGAGAACGAGGAAATGATGCTCGACCAACCGGCCGCGTCCGCCCCGCGAAGCGAGGCTGTCGCTTCAGTGTACCGTTTCGTCGCACGAGTCAAACGTCAGGACATGGAGAAGCCGGGCGGCATCGACAAGAAAATCGGAATGACCGCGTTCCTGGCCGTCCTTCCCTCAATCACCCCCTCCTCCAAACGCGAGGGCTTCGCCACCATCCCCGACGTCTCCTGGAACGACATCGGCGCGCTCAAAAAAGTCCGCGAAGCCCTGCAGGACCAAATCGTGCAACCTATCGAGCAACCCGAACTGCGCGCCGCCTTCGGCATGTCGCGCTCCGGCGGCGTTCTCCTTTGGGGCCCCCCAGGCTGCGGCAAAACGCTCCTCGCCAAAGCTGCCGCTGCCGAGAGCAAGGCCAATTTCATCTCCATCAAGGGCCCGGAGCTGCTCAACAAGTTCGTTGGCGAGTCCGAAGCTGCCGTGCGCCGCGTGTTCGCGCGCGCCCGCTCCTCCGTGCCGTGCGTTATCTTCTTCGACGAGCTGGATGCGCTCGTGCCGCGGCGCGACGACGCGGGCTCCGAGGCTTCCGCGCGCGTCGTCAATACGCTGCTCACCGAGCTGGACGGTGACGAACGCAGCGGTATCTACATCATCGGCGCGACCAACCGTCCAGACATGATTGACGATGCGATGCTAAGACCTGGACGGCTCGAGACGCCGCTCTTTGTTGACCTGCCGGGGCCTAACGAGCGGGTGGAAATTTTGCGCACGTTGTTGCGCGGAAAGCCGGTGGAGGATGTTGAACGGGTAGTGGCAGTCGCTCAAGAGTGCGAGGGCTACAGTGGTGCTGATCTGGGGGCGCTGCTGCAAGTGGCGACGACCATGGCGATACGGAGACGGAGCACCTGCGTGCAGGTTGAGGACTTTGTTGCGGCGAAGAGGGAGATCAAGGGGTCCGTGGGTAGTATGACCAAGTACTACAAGCTGCGGGAGCGCTTCGGGTCTTGAGAGGGAGAGTATGGCCTGGCTATTGTTTTTTCTAGAAGCAGAGGGGAATTGGGGGATTGCTCTACACGCCCCACTCGAGGTACAGCATCGTATAAATCTGTTCCTTGCCAAATGAACCAAGGTAGCCTGCGGCGTCAAATGACCTGTCAGTCTCTCAAACGTGGATAGAGATAATGTAATTGCGCCAGCATTGGAAAGCACAATTGTTCGAGCTTTTTTACCGGCAGCCGATCGCCTTCCCCAGGAGAAAAAGAGCGGTGAAAGTTCTCGGCCGTCTTTCGAAGGCGCGAGGGCGTGAGCTTATCCTCGAGACGCCAAATTTGATACTTCCGGGCGTGTGTTTTTGTTTTTGGTCCTTACATTCACAATCGTGGGGTACAGACTGCATACCTCGAAGTACGGTGGGCTGGGGAGGCAACTGCTCTATGGCAAGGCACCTTTCCTCCCCCTCAAGATGCAGCTGCGTGCTTCAGTCTCTGTTCGCCTACTTTCTGCGTGGCAAGTAGGCCCACATTGGCTTTCGTCTCGTCGAGGGTGTCAGTAAAGGTGACAGTGCTAAGCCTTCTCCCACACGCACCACGTTTGAAAGGTCTTTGAGAGGTAACACCACGTGCCACCCTTCTTCTTCGATGCTTCGCCACAGGAAACGTGAGCTGGCGGTTTGGCAATCTCTTCTAGATGGCGTCAAGTCATCGCGTTAGCGCGCGGCATCCAAATCCAAGAGGAATGGTGAGATCCCGTCAGAAAGAATTCAAGATACCCGTCTACCTGAATGCAATTGGTACCACCATTCACCCCGAGCACTTGCACGCTCCTACCCCTTCTTCCCGGCAAGCAATTCCTCGGCAACCATGTCTTTGCTCCCGCTCCTCCCACTCTCCTGCAATTCCTTCCCAACACCGCCGCTCTTTCCCTCACTGTTGCTCTCCCTAGCCTTTTCCTTCAGCCTCTCCGAATCCTCCTTCCTCAAATCGTCCCCTTTCCCCTCGGCCTCGTCATCATCGCCCAACGAAAAGGGGTCGTTGTCCTCCTCCGGCGCGGGCGCCACAGTCGTCAATGGCTGCCACTTCTTGTTCTTGCCATTCTCACCGGATCCCGAAGCCGACGCCGTGCGGTCCGCGGCATCGACCTCGTCCACGGGCCCGGACTGCGGCGGCTTCGGCTGCGGCTTGAAGAGATCCGGGTTAGGCGACTTGCGCGACGACGTGCGCGGCGGCTGCGGCGGCGGCGCCTCGTCGTCGTGCAGCTCCAGGCGCTCGAACTCGCCTGCGTCTAGCTCGCGTGGGTCGGCGTCGTAGCGCGTGGCCTCGGTGCTGCGGCGCGACGAGTCCTGATTCGCGGCCTGGCGCCGGATGCCGTGCATCTGCTCCGTTTGCGAGGAGCCGAAGTTCTGGCGGCCCTGGTACGAGGGCTGGCGCGAGCCGGGCTGCGAGGAGGAGTAAAGGTCTTCGTTATCGCGGCGGTCGTCGTCGTCCTCGCCATCGATGCGCTTTTTGAAGTTGGTGAGCCAGCCGTTGACCACTTTTTGCGTGTCGAAGAAGCCTTGCTGGATGTTGCGGCCGATTTCGGGAAGATCGTCGTCGAAAAAGTTGCGGTCGTCTTCGGACTCGGAGGAGGTGGGGCGTTGCTGGTTGGGGCCGCGACGGCCGGGTTCGCGCTGGTTGTAGGCGTGCCCGCCGCGGGGCCCGGAGTTGAAGTGCTCGGCAAGTTGACGGGCGTAAAGTTCGTCAGATTCAAGTTGGTCGCGGGGACCGCGTACTTGCGGGCGTGGAGGCTGGGCCGGGGGTGCGGCATCCTCTTGCTTGAAGTCAGGGTCGCTCATGCCCAGGAGGGCGTTGAAAGCAGGTTCGACCTTGCCCCCACTCGCCATCAACACTGCCTTGACGACCTTTGGATCGGTCGAAGGAAATGCTTCGATGAGCGTGTTTTCGGCCTGCTGCTGGGGGCTCATAGGCCGCGGCGGTTTCGTAGGCGGTGCTTGGTCCTCCGGTTGCTGGAACGAGACGTTCTTGCGGTTAGGCGAAGGCGAGGGCTTTTCGTGCTTCTTCGTATCTTGCCCCTGCGATGCGACTGTTCCTGTCTCTTGCTCGTGCTCGCTGTCGTCGAAGTCGACCTCTTCGCGTGTCGTGGCAGACTCCTGCTGCTTGGGAGATGCAGGGTTGTCGGCCATGTTCGCGATTTATGGATGGAGCTTGTGGGGAGGGTTCGTGACTGCTGTCGGATCTCTCGAGGGTGTCTGCTTCGGATGAAAAGGTAACATGCGAGGGAGACGTGGGATGTGCAGACGTCGGGAAGCGGGATTGTCGTTGTGATCGGGGGCACAAGAGTCGTCAATCCAGGCGGGCAGTTAATGAAAGCAGCTCGGCTGCCTTGGACGCTGCGTCATGAGCTTGGCGGAGCCGGGGGCGCCACGTGCGCCTGTACCTAGGGGCTGGCCGTTGAAAAGCATTGCCTCATTAGGGAGTCTATCGTAACAGACAGCACCTCACTTTGCAACTGGAGCCCATATCCAGTGCTGAACATCCCGTTGGCATTGTATGCAGGTCGATTCGCGCGTGATGGCTGACTCGGAAACGTTTATTCCAGCACTCCACAAGCCATCTGCGCTGCTCCCAATCGCTCGACACAAGGACGCCTTGTTATACACTTTTGAGACCTATCCGGTGACAGTACTCGTCGGCCAGACTGGGAGCGGCAAAACAACCCAACTGCCACAATATCTTGAACATGCCGGCTGGTGCAATGATGACAAACTCATCGCGGTCACTCAGGCAAGTGGGCACCTTCTCCGCGGGATCGACCGGAGTGATGGTTGACGGCTTCTCACAGGGACTTTCTAGCCCCGTCGGGTGGCGGCCACCACCGTTGCCAAACGGGTAGCACTGGAAATGGGATGCGAACTTGGCCAAGAGGTCGGGTACAGCATTAGATTCGAAGATGTGACTTCCGCTGCTACCAAGATCAAGTTCCTCACAGATGGCCTTCTGTTGAGAGAGGCGCTCGTCGATCCACTTCTAAATCGATATGGTGTCATCATGGTTGACGAGGCACACGAACGCAGCCTGAGCACAGATGTACTGCTTGGGATCCTGAAGAAGATTCGAAAGCAGCGAAAAGACTTGCGAATCGTTGTCAGCTCGGCCACGCTGGATGCTGAGTCTTTTCTGAATTTCTTTGCAGGCCAAGATGCGGACGCTGAAACGAATGTCAAGGAAGTGGGAAGAATTGTCAGCGTCGAAGGTCGAGCATTCCCTGTTGACATACATTACCTGAGCGATCCCTGCGAAGACTACGTCGAGCATGCAGTCAGGACCGTAATCGACATCCACGCCTCGGAACCGGAGGGCGACATCCTGGTGTTTCTTACCGGCCGTGAGGAAATTGAGAACGCCCTCGAGATAATTGCAAACCGCATTCCTTTGTTACCCAAGGGCAGCGAACAGATCTTGGCGTTGCCTATGTACGCTGGTTTGCCCACGGAACAGCAGATGTATGTGTTTGAACCTGCGCCTGAGCAAACTCGCAAAGTCATTTGCGCAACAAACATCGCAGAAGCAAGTGTCACCATTGACGGCATCGCGTATGTGGTTGATGCCGGCTTTGTCAAGTTGCGCGCGTACAATCCTCAATTGGCAATGGAGTCGCTGACCGCCACGCCCGTCTCCAAAGCCTCCGCTACCCAGCGCGCGGGACGAGCAGGGAGGACCAAACCCGGAAAGTGCTATCGTCTCTACACAGAGCCAGCATACCAGTCTCTCCCCGACTCAACGATCCCCGAACTTCAGCGCTCAAACCTCGCCTCAACAATTCTGCAGCTCAAAGCCCTCGGAATCGACAACATCGCACGCTTCGAATTCCCCACCCCACCCCCCTCCGAGCTCATCATCCGCGCCCTCGAGCTCCTCTACAGCCTCGGCGCCCTCGACGACTACGCCAAACTCACCAAACCCCTCGGCACGCGCATGGCCGAGCTCGCCCTCGACCCCATGCTCTCCAAATGCCTCCTCTCCGCCCCCACCTTCGACTGCCTGTCCGAAATGCTCACCATCGCCGCCATGACCAGCCTCCAAGGTAGCATCTGGTTCACGCACGACGCCAAAACCGCCGAAGAGTCCGCCCGCCGCAAATTCGCCGTCGACGAAGGCGACCACCTGACCCTCCTCAACGTCTACACCGCCTTCATCACCAGCGGCAAAAAAGACGCCCGCTGGTGCCAGCAACACTATCTCAACTTCCAATCCATGACGCGCGCCGTCAGTATTCGCAACCAGCTACGCCGCTCCCTCGAGCGCTTCGGCCTCGACGTCAGCGAGTCTCTCGCCCCCGGTACCACTGCCTACACTAGCACCACTGTATCCCCCCCCCGCCCCAAAGCCGAGTCCATCCGCCGCTGCCTGGCGTCCGGCTTCTTCGCGCACGCTGCACGCATGGTCGCCGACGGCTCTTTTCGCACCGTGCAGGGCAATAAGGTGCTGCACGCGCATCCCAGCTCGCTGATGTTTAATCGTAAAGCGGACTGGGTTGTTTTTGGCGAAGTGGTTGAGGGTGGTGCGAAGACTTTTGTGCGTGATGTTAGTAAGGTGGAGAGGGCGTGGTTGGTCGAGTACGCGCCGGAGTTTTACCGGACGATGGAGTGATGAGGGTTGTTTGTGCTGGTTGGGATTGAAGATGGGGCTAGGTAGAATTGTCTTTGGAACATATCAAGTGGAATTCGTACGTGATCCGAACGAAGGCGACAGCAAGTGGGACCTTCCGTACGCTTCACCTCGTCACCACTGGACTCGATCTAATGGAGAAAGAGCATCTTACGACCTGGCCCAAGAAGAATCCGATGAAGGATTCAGCCGTGTGCGCACGAAGCCAAACCGCCACACCAAGGCTCTTCTCTAAAGGAGAAACGCAGCGACCGCCCCGAGCGCTATGGCCTTCTCGAGCACCCTCTGCCCCATCGCCGACGCCGCGCCCTCCGATCCCTCCTCGGAAGCATCACCAGACTCGCCCCCATCACCGGAGTTCACGTCAGACCCCTCATCCCCGCCTCCCTCGCCACCATCCTCCGTCTTCACCCCCTCAAAGAACCCCTCAGACCCCATATCCGAAATCGACGCCGACGTCCCCGTCCCGTTCGAGCACCCAGACCCCACCGTCTCGTTCATCCCCGAGACAAATTGAACCGAGGAGCACTACGCATTCAAAGTCAGCCCAGCCCGCCACCCCCCCCTCCTGCCGACTCACCTGATACAAAACCCCATCAACCCCCTTCTGTACCACCTGCAACACCCCCTCCCTCCCCACCCACTCCTCCCCGACACTCACGCCGGGCAAACAAAACGCCCCCAACCCTTGCTGCGCGACCGCCACAACATCCTGCCAGTCGAAAGGCGGCTCCGTGGCCTCGGTGAAGCGCAGCAGGAAATCCGACTGCGGGTGCGTCGTCGAGAGTTGCAGCGGGAAGGCGCTCACGGGGAGCTCGGTGGCCGGGGAGTTGGAGTCCGGGCCGGGGCCGCCGCAGGGGGCGGTTTCTTGGGTGGAGTGGTCGAAGCCGAGGGTGGGGGGGTATTGGAGCTGGAAGTGGGCGGTTGTGCGCGTGGCGGCGAGGAAGAGGGGGATGAGGAGGCGTGTTGTGGAGTGGTGACGGGCGGTGGTTGGCATGGTTGCTGATGTTTGGTGGCGGAAAGGTGTGGGCGGAGGTGTGGTCACAGGAGTGAAGTCGAGGGCGTTGTAGGATTCGGGGTGGAAAAGAGCATCGGGATTGTCAGTCAACTGAGGCGACGTCGAAGTCAAGTCGAAAAGGTTGTAGGTTGTAGAGGTCGCAATCGACTCCTCCCTCGGGCGTCGCACCCCAGCACCACGTTCACGTGTTCATGCACGCCCGTCAGCCTGCAGCGCGTGTTTGAGCACATTTCCAAGGCCGCGCCAAGTCGTCCCCTTGACGCCGTGCATGTGCAACAATCCATGGAACCTCGCCATATCGCCGACCGCCTGTAACGACAGAGATAAATCAACGAGCAGCGTCCCGAAAGGGAAGGAGCGATTGAGTCTGGAGCACATTTGCGGTGATATCCCGCGCCAGCGCTGCAGGTACCTTGTCCCTTGCCCGTCTCAGCGTGTCGATATGGTGGTAGGACTGGGCGAGGATGCAACGTTTGTGGCACCTTTGATCGACACAGTGAGGGCGGTTCTCGTGCGCGCACGTGCGGTCGACGTACAAATCCTCCTCTCTCCCCGGGTCCAACACTCCCACACGCCTCCCTCCGAACTCTCAGACCCGACCCCACCCCCCGCAAACTCAAACCCCCTTCAACACTTTCACAACCCTCAGCATGCTCCTCGCCACCCTCACCCTCCTCGGTCTCGCAGCCGACCACGCCGCCGCGCACTACGACCTCCTCTACCCCGAATGGCGCGGCGACAGCTACATCGAGCCCGCGTCGCAGTGGACGTAATACCCCCCTGCTCCGCTCACCTCCCCTCCCCTCACCCCCCCCCTCACCCCCAACTAACACCCCTCCCTCCCACCCAGCTACCCCTGCGCCAACCTCAACACGACCACCGACGTCTCCAACCGCACCGTCTGGCCCCTAACAGGCGGCTCTCTCGCCGTCGAGCTAGGCCATCACTGGACCTACATCTGGGTGAACCTGGGCCTCGGGGACGACGTGCTGGACTTCAACGTCTCGCTCACGCCCAATGTGCCGCTTAATGCTTCGGGCGAGGGCACGCTGTGTCTGACCGAGATCGCCGTGCCGGAGAGCGCCAATGCGACGGAGGGGGCGTTGGCGAGTTTGCAGGTTGTCACTGTGGGGGATAGTGGGAGTGCGCTTTATAATGTGAGTTGCCGACTGTATCAATGGCGACGTGGGGAGCTGACGGGTGGGGGGTGCGTAGTGCGCCGATATCGTCTTCCGGGCCGACGCGACGCTGCTTGAGGATGGCGAGGGGCTGTGCACGAACAGCTCCGGGATCGAGGTCGAGCGTGTGCGGCAGTCGACTTTTGACAGTGAGGGGGAGTCTGGCAGCGGCGAGGAGGAGGGCGAGGAGGGTAGCGCGACCGAGGAGGAGGCAGCCGAGACGAGCGATTCTGCCGCGGGCGCTCTGCGCGTTGCGGACGGGAGTCTGTGGACGTTGTCGGCGGCAATGTGTGGAGTGGTGGCGGCGGCGGCGGCGATGCTGGGGGCTGTGAATTTGTGAGAGATTCGCGATCGTGGGCGTGCGTGGGGAGGGAGATGTTAGGGGCTTTCTCGAGAGGAAGGGGTGGGGGGGTTCTCTGTCCGGTGGGCGGGTTTGGCTTGGCTTGGTACATCGTAAGACGGTGCCTAGTCCATTCCCGATTGAGCTGGAAGAAGAGTAGCAGCCGGGCCAAAGAAGAAAAGAGGCGCTCCTAGGGTATCAACTCTACATGTACAGTTCATTTTTCAACTTACAACAGACCGGCCTCTCATTCCGCTGTCTCCACCACGGCTTCCTTCCGCTCACTAGCGTCCCTCTCCCGCTGGCCCACACTCCTCCTTATCATCACCGCAGCCCCCAGCCCCGTGGCCAGCCCCCCGATATGACCCCCATGATCAATATCCGACTTCCGCATACGCACCACAGCCACGGTCTCGGCTCCAGCATACAGCGCCAAAAACACCCACGCCGCGACGGGCAAATCATAACCCCACACAGTTATCGTCCCGTTAGGCCTCAGCGTACACGCCGCCGCAACGACACCGAGGATACTCGCCGACGCGCCGAAAATGTAGCTATTCCAGCCCTTTGTGCGCACCAGGAAGGCGAGCGAGGCGAAATTTCCTGCCGCCGCGGATGCGAGTGCGATGGCGAGGAAGGTGCCGCGGCCGACATCTTCGTGCAGCAGGACGCCGAAGAGCCAGAGGGAGATGACGTTGCCTGCGAGGTGCGAGAAGGAGCCGTGGCGTAGGGTGGCGCCGAGGAGGGAGACGGCGTAAGGGAAGGCGGGGACGAGGCAGAAGTACTTGCTCGAAGTGCGCCAGAGGGGGGGGAAGCGCGAGAGGATGAAGGTGGTGCAGAGAAGGGCGGTGAGGGTGCCCAGGGTGGCGATGGCGGGGGGTGTGTCCGGGAAGAGGCGCGCGGAGGTTGGGGGTGGGGTGTAGGTTTCGCTTAAATAGAGGGCGGCGGCGAGGGTGGCGAGGAGGACCAGCGCGCTTGGGGCTAGACGTCGGAAGGTGCTCATTTGCGGGATCTCGTGCGTTTTGATGATTTGCGCTTGCTCTTCGTAGTATTTTACCCAGTCGCTGCGCTCGTGGGGGACGAGCCAGGCTTCGGACGAGGGCGATGTGATGGAGATGCCGCCCGAGGTGTAGTTTTCGAGCTGCACTGATGGCTGGACGCCGGCTGAGAGTTCGAGAGGGCCGCGTTCGGAGTGAAGGGCAGCCACTGCTTCGCGTTCTTTTGCGGCCTCCTTCTCTGCCTGCTCCTGAGCGTATTGAGCTTCCTTCGCCTCTCTCGTCGTCTGGAGCACACTCTCGCCCGTTCTCTCCCTGCCGTACTCGGTGCCCTGGTCAGACTCCTCTTCCTCCTCAATCGAATCCTCCTCCCTCTTATACAGCTTGAGCTTGACCGCCCTCTCCTGCAGTTCCCCACCCAACCTCTGCGTCTCCTCCTCCGCCCACAGTTCCCCCGCCGCCTGCTCATCAAACTCCGGATCCAGCGACCGCACGTACTCCAGCCCCGTCATCGCCTGCTCCTGACTCACACCCATCGTCGCAGGCAACGCAATACCGTCATCGATCAACGCCCCGGACACCCGCCGCCAGTACATGATACTGAGGATATAATTTCCCAAGTCCACGCTCATTTCCTCGTCCCCAAACACCCTCCTGATTTCCGCCTGCCCGAGTTCGCCATTGGGCAACGGCATGCCGCCTTCCGGGTCGAAGTCGCGCCATGTAAGCTCGGGAGGCTCAGCGCCTTCGGTGTGCGACGCTGTCTGCGCGGGTTGTTCGAGTTCGATGGACGCAGCGGGTGATCGAGGGGCTGAACGTTTCTTTCGAGCGGAGAGGAAGATGGAGGTGGAGAAAGGCTGGCAGAGCGTTCGCGAGGCCGGGTTGAGGGAATTTGCAGACCGAGTTGACGCCTCTCCTGTGTTATGTATTCCTCTTCTGCTGCTGGTGCATTTCGTGTTCTGCCATTGTGCATATCCGCGAAACAGCTGCAGCAATGGACTCCGTTTCGCCTGTCGAGTGGCGCAACCGCGCGCGGCTACGGAGGTCCATACGTTGTTCATTGACACGGCCTATCAGGCGCTGCGATTTGCAGCACGTCGTCCCCGGCGCAGATTTACACAATGGTGGATGTCGAGAACGGAGGTGAAGTCACCATTCAATCTGAGGTTGCCCTCCGAATTTAGGCCCGAACTATGCCCGCCATCCCCGAGATATCCCCTTCAACACAACCGCCACTTCGCAAGGTTATCGATGGACAGACCCACCGCATCAACACACGACCAAAACGAAAACGAAAACCTCGCGCCCGGACTCAAAGAATTGCGAGGTGACTTCAAAGGCAAGATTCCGCCAACCTCCTCCGAAACAAGCAAAAAATGTCTCACGCTGCCCTCCCCATCTCCCCCCCCGCCTTCGCCGCCGCCCTCACCTCGCTCCCCCTAGAAAACCTACACGCCAAGGCCGCCGAGCTCCAAAACAGCATCGCGCATCTCCGGTACTCCAACGCTCAAATGGCGCCTTTCGCTGCTGATGGGGATGATGTCTGCGCGCAGGCTGTGCGGGAGAATGAGGGTGTTATTGAGAGGATGGGGGAGAGGGTTGGGTTGGTGAAGGCGGAGGTTGAGGGGAGGGGGAATTTGTGGATTTTGGGGGATGGGGAGGGGATGTTGGGGCCTTTGGAGTGGGGGGAAGTGGGGGGCGAGGGCGATGGCGAGGGGGAGAGGGGGAGGGAGATGGCTAATGGGGAGAGGGTGGTGCTCGATGGGGTTGTGCATGGTGAGGGCGGGGAGCAAGGTAGTGATCGTGCAGATGGCCAGGGGCCTAATGGCGAGCGACCGAGGTTGACAGATGAGGATTTGAGGCGGCGGCTGCGCGAACAGATGTCTGGTGGCGAAGGGAGGAACGGAGACGCGAGTCAGGAAGACGAGGGAGTGCACTTGTGAGTGGTTTAAACTGGGCCTGGCCGGCCTTTCCGACGGACTGGAAACGACGACACGCGATCGATGGCTGCGTCGAGTTCGGCGCTCCATAACTTCCGGATGGGACTGGCTGTGAAGCGGCAGATTTGGTGGCAAGCGTGACCTGCTGCACGTTGCTTTAGTGCAAGACAAGCCGCACAAGCTCTCCAACAAGCAGACATGCGTGCCGCAATCGACCAAAGAAACAGAAGGCAGCGAATCTCAACGTCCCCCTCGCACGCTACGCATGTGGACGCCAACGACCATCTAGAACGAGGCGGAAACTGCAAGACTGGAATCATTTGCTAGGCATGAGCATAACCACACGAAGCCACGTGCAGCTCACCCGCCGATGTGGATGTGCATGCGAGATGTCCCCGCCCCGAATATGGCCATTCCAAATATCCCGAGGACTACGACGTGCGCCAGAAAAACGACCCCTCCCCACCTCTCCATCCTCTAGCAACTAGCAACCCCATTTAGCCAACGACGGCTGAGTACTACTGCGAGGAAGGGCTGGCGACCCAAGGACTACCACATACGTCGAAAGAACCACCCCCCCCTTTCTACCTCGCCCTCCAATAGCAACGCCGTTCAGCAAATGACGGTCGAGAACTCCGGGGATGGGCTGGCAAGAGTGCATGTAGCTGCGCAGACGGAACTCCCTCGAGCAACACACCTACGACATGAGTGTTCGATCAACCTCTTGACCGTCCGATCAACCATGAATGTGCCTTCTAGTGGGAGAGAAACGGCAGCACCTGTCGCATCTCCCCGAAACAGCTCTTCGTAGTTTCCCAATCGAGGGCCAGCGTGCCAGGGTGATGCCCAGCCATCTCCACTGACGCTTTCGTTAGCATAACAGAAATACGCGGCCACAAACTCTTTCGTAGGATGTTTTGTGCAGAGTTGTTTAGGCAAGCGAGGCAGGAGCTATGAACTGATTTTGGTTCGCGAGATCTGCCTTTTCTATCAGGGACACCGGATTGGTGGGGAAATTGATGGACTGCCATTTCGGGGAACAACAATGTACGCGCTCCCGCCAGCTCAGGCAGGATCTCACGGGATGATCTGCCTCTTCTCCTATTCCTATCTGCCATGTGGGCACCAATATGACGGAGCGCACCTTCTCGTTTGAGATTTGGTGACCACAACAGCGACCTCAGAGTGATCCCACAGAATAACTCACGTCTCGCACTCCCAGCTGGACAGCAACATGACGAAGCACATCATCATAGATCAGTGACCACAAACACAATCCATAAAGTCATACGACACGGTCTACATCACAAAACACCCGTCAACCCACCACACCAACCCTCCCCCTCCCTACCCGCTTCCCCCACCAGCAGTGCCAACACCTACACAGCCTCCGTCCTAACATCCTCCCGCTTCTCACCCAAACTCCCCTCCCTCCCGACCTTCTCCTCCACGCGTCCCAGCGTCTCCTCGAACTGGCTCTTGACCTTGCTGCTGCGCCAGGCGGGCACGTCGCCGTCGAACAAGATGTCGATTTCCTCGAGCGTGCGCTGCGCCGTTTCCGGGTAGGTGAAGAAGATGTGGAAGATCATGACGGTGCAGAAGACGCTGGTGGGGGCTGTTAGTTGGGAGCTTTGTGTTCACCTTCTTCGATGTGATTCTTTTCGATGTAGCCTGGGTCTGGACTTTGATCAAAGGAAGGATGAGTCTGTC
>SGQK01000012.1:0-331273 GCA_004216415.1 Aeminium ludgeri
CTTTTCAGTGTGCTCCGCGTTCAGTCGATGCAGCTCCTCATTTTCCGCCTTCATCTGACGAACGACGTGGTCGCGGTCTTGGCTCGCAGCTCATCTCCCTCGCCCAATCGGCCAAACCCGCTCTTCCGCACCCTCGCCCGCCTCGCCCGCGCGCCATCATCGCTTGCACCGGCCGCCCACCACACACCTCACCCAAAGCCAACACCCACCCTGCTGCCGTGCCACCTGTCCGGCCCCTCCCAACCCTCCGCCATCGAGTACAATCTCCGCCCCCCCCCCCACCGCGCCTGTCGCCTGTCGCCTGTCGCCCACGATCGGGCGGCGGCGAGGACGATGCTGCCGCAAGACGCGCGCGATCGCCCTGCCACGCGCGCTTCCTTCCCCCGGCGCAGGCGGGCTGGGCGGCGAGTCGAGGCGGCGAGCCGGCCCTGTGGCGAAGGCGACTTGCAGGCGCGCCTCCCCAAGAGCTCCCAGCCCCCGCTGTGGCTGTCCTGCCCGCCTGCCCGCTCCCGCCGCGCTCGCTGCTGACCCCAAACCGGTTCCCAATGCCCCACCCGGCCCGTCGCTCCTGCGCTTCACCTCGAGTCTTTGGAATCTGCTGTTCTTCTGCACACGGAAGGTGTTTTAGCCGCCGCCTTGTGTCGCACGGTTGCCCTCAAATCCGGTTTACTGGAGCGTGCCCTTGGTGCTCCACAGCTTGGCCCGGCATCGCATCTTCAGAGGCCGCATAAGAAAGACAGCGTGTCCAAGTGCCGAGCGAGGTGGTCGAGACGGTATGACCGGCCAAAGACCTCACTCACTGTGCTCGCGATACAACCTTGAAGGCCTTCCGTTGGACCTTGAGCGTTGACATTGAGTAAGGACTGATTATTGCCCATGCCTTTCAAGGACGTTTTGCGATCGACAAAACTTCATGACCAACATTCAACCGATAGCCGGACCGGCTCGAGACCGACCAAAGTTGCTTGAGCGCTGTGCTTGTCCTCGCCGGATCGTCGCGGCACTTTGATCTCTTCGAAATTACATTCACTCCCACCTCAGCAGACACCTTCACAAGGCCGCTTTTGGGGAGTACACCAGGCGATTGCTCGATTGCTCGACCTCCTCAACAATCACGAGCAGCACTCCCTGCGGACCTAGCGCTTCCCCGCCACCGCGAACAAGCACAGTGGTTTTTCCTACAGTTTCTTTCTCTACCTCTCTTTTTCCCCTTCTTTCTGAATCTCAAGATGCCCCAGCCTCACGTGGGCATCCTCAACGAAACAGCTGCTATCTGGCCGAAGATATGAGTCCCAGCTTCACCTTCTGCTTCAACAACAGCAAACCCTGCCCTAACCACGAGCCTTTCAATTGCGACAAGGACGAGCCGGCCGACAAGAACGGAAAAGGCAAAAAGAATTCCAAGCAGCGGGTTGGGCGGGATTACAATGATAGTCAAAACCGCCGCCGTAGCGCCCGTGCGCAGTCTCCAGAGGAAAAGCGCGAACGTGGCAACAGACGCCAGATCATCCTTCTCGACTTCTCGACGACCGCCGCGGTCACTGTAGTCAATATGATCTCGGTGAAGGAGCAAGCAGGGGCGAGATGGACATGGAGGACAGGGATCCGTTTCTTAACACCGTTGCCCCGCCTGTTGTAAGGATGGTAAATGCAGAGAATCGTGCGGCAGGGGAAGGGCGTGAGGAGCAAAGAGGGCAGCCACGACGTCGGCTTCAGGCAGGAGATGGCGTCCAGGGAAACCGGCGGATCTACAGCGTGGAAAAAGAATCGGACTGAGGGCAAAGGGGCAGTCACCGGGTGCTGGAGAGATTGCGGGCGGAAACTGACGAGCGGAGTGCGAAAATGCTCAAGTAAGTGTGTTTCAAGGAAGTTCGCATCGCGCCCATTTGATGAACACTGTTCCGTTTCGATTGAACCATGCTGCCCAGAAAAAGGATTGTGGTGACACTCTACTGCTGCGCCCTTACCCTTTGTGCACAGCTTGGCTTCCAGAGCCAAAACGGCTGCTGCCCATACCCTTGCCTCTCGTTGCCCTGCTTAAGTGCAGATATCTTGCCAGCTGACTTCTCACATGCCCACTGTGCAAATGGCTGACTGCCTTCGCGCCCCATCACATCATGCGTTCCGGTCCTCGCCTTCAATTGGTGGTGGCGGCTACCAACCATCGTACGGAGAGATCTCCAGCAAGCTTGCTGAGAGAGCATCTCGCATCACGGATCGCTCAATTGCGGGATCGCTTCTACCATCGGTGCAACACGATCTCGCAGTCTCTCCCCGTTCAGGGTCACAAGCGCGATGCCGTTCAATTATAACGGCCCTTTCCCATCTCCCCTTCCTCGCCACCACCCTTCTACGCATCACCCGCCCCAACTTACACTCACCCACCCCCGAAGAATCATGGAGTCCGACCCCAACATGAACCCCAACACCGGCCGCCCACCCCGGCCCCTATTCCAGCAATCCTACTTCTCCAGCGACTCCGAATCAGACGAAAGCTTCCTCGCCTCCGACTCCTCGCACTCCCAGCCCCGACCCGCATCAGACCCCAGCGAAAGGCCCACGGTCTACCGACCCCCTCGAGACCCTCATCCCCGTCCATCAACACCCGAACACCAGCGCTACCCCGACCGCGGCCGCCAACGCCGAGCCAGCCTACGCCGTCCCGCCTCTGACCCCGATGACTCCAGCACCAGCGAGCGCGACACCTCCCGCCTCTACGACCCCGCCACCGCCGACCGCCCGCGCGAGCGCTTTCTGCACCCGCGGGCCAACGGCACACGCCGGTTCCGCGCGCCGCGGCGCCAGGAGTGGCCTCGAGATGACCCTTTGACGCCCGGGGAGCCCTTGACGCGCGAGGAGCGGCGTGGCGAGCCCTCCACACACGGGGAGCCCTCTCCCCACGGGAACGGGGGCGCGGCCATCCGCTCGGAGGCGGACGTCGGCGAGGCGGAACCGCTTCGCTCACGGGCGGCGCTGGCCGCGGACGTGGTGATCAGGGTGCTGGATGAGAGGTTGCGCGAGGAGCTGCGGGACGTGTTGGGGGCGGGGGTGAATATGGCGGAAGTGTGGAGGCGTTGTGCTGTGGCGTTTGCGGTGCGAGCGGATCAGGAAGAGCGGGGGGTGGGGGATGGAGTGGTGTACTGAGGGACAATGGGGGCGAGAGGCGGGTGCGGGGGGACTGGTTCTAGGTGGGCAGCGGAACGCTTTTCTCGGTGGACGATGCGCTGAGAGGTCTCGAGGGGCGTGGTTGTCGGACCAGTCTCTGTATGGCAGGGGTCGGTCGCGTGTGGGGGTTTCACGGCTGCCTAGACTCGAGGGTCCTACGGACTTGTCTCGAGATTTGATCACTAGGACGCGAGTGAGACCTGATGTTTGAGAAACGCGGGGTCACTATACCGTGGTCCTTCGTACCGCGCGGGACAGCATTGATTGTGGCTTCCTGTACAGCGGGAATACCCACTCGTGTTCCTGCATCTCACATGTCTCGAAACGCTGTCGTGCTCCTGTGACTGTACTCGAGCAACGATACTCTTACCCCTCTTTATTTTTCCGCGATGTCAAATCAAATGCGGTGGACGATTGCCAACACACAACGTTACCATCAACGACCATGATGGCAAGGTGAAGTCAGCCGCGGCGGTAAGCGCAGCGCCAAACCTGGAACCCGGACGCGCACGTGCCGACAGCGCGCCACTTCTGTGGGTGCCCTGGGCTCAGAAGCCAGGCTGCCACGCGGGTGAGTGAACAGGCGTCACCTCACCTCGTGGCTGGCTTGTTGCTTGAACTCTGTTTATATAGAGGCACAACTTTCCTTTCGCTGTTGTCCGAACTCCCTCGCCCTTCTTTGTCTCTTCCAATCTCTCACAAGTACCTACTCGACACACCTGTGCGGCGGAGGAGCGAGCACTTGCACCGCCCGCCCTTGCGACAGACACGTTCGAATCTTCGACTCGACCTTTGCGCGACGCTGGCGCGATACTTTCTGGGACTTGAGGACGAGACGACACTTGAGAGGATGGGCGGTGATTGGGAGGAGAAGAAGGGCATTCCCGTCTACGAGACGGCGGTCAGGGAGGATGACGATGCCCTCGGCGCGAAGATAGACGGCGCCTCGCTCACGACCGCGCGAGCGCCGCGACGGCGGAGGAGAAGGATAGCCATCGCGCTCGCGCTGGCACTGGTCGCTTTCTTCGCCATTTCCGCGCTCCAGATCCCGTGTGCGAGCATGGCGAAATGGGAGCTCCAACAAGACACCTTCACAGCCGGGCAAAACGAAACCTACGACGCGGCCAAAAAGCGCAAGCACAAGAAAAAACACCACTTTGACGGCACCAAGGTCCTCGACCTCGACCCCGCCTACCTCCCCGGCGGGCCCTCGGACCCCGAAGGCCACCGCCGCCTGATCTTCGTCGGCGACATCCACGGCAGCGCACACGAACTGCACGCCCTCCTACGCGCCACGGCCTTCGACCCGACGAACGACCACCTCATCTCCGTCGGCGATACCGTCACCAAAGGCCCGCACAACACCCAAGTGCTCGACACCCTGATAGCGCTCAACGCGACCTCGGCACGCGGCAACCACGAGGACAGCCTGCTCGACATCGACGCCTCCGCCGACACCGAGCTCGCAGCCACAGGCACCGACATCGAGGACTACGGCTTCAAGAAAGACCGCAAACTGCTTCGTCGGCTGAGCAAGAAGCACGTGCGCTACATGCGCGCCATGCCGCTGATCCTGCGCGTGCCGGCGCTGCCGCTGGCGGAGCCGCCGCGCGCGGGCAAGGGGTCGCCGTTCGCGGAGGAGCTGCTGGTGGTACATGCGGGGCTGGTGCCGGCGGTCGAGCTGGAGAGGCAGGATCCGTATTTCGTGCTGAACATGCGCAGTATGACGCGGGGTGGGCATCGGCCGAGCGTGGAGGCGGAGGCCGAGGTTGAGGAGGGTGGGGTGGAGGGCGTAGAGGGTGTGGAGGGCGATGTGGAGGCGGCAAAAAAAAAGAAGAAGAAGGGAAAGCGCCGGCCCTGGCATGTGTTCTGGGGCTGGTATCAAGACCGCGTGTTCCGCGGCAAGTCGGTGAAGGACTTTGACGCGCAGGCGGAGGGGGACCACGAGGTGCCCGGTGTTGAGACGGACGACGCGGCGGTCGAGACGGCGAAGAAGGCTGCCGCGAAGCAGCCACAGGTCGTGGTCTACGGGCACCACAGCAAGGCCGGACTGAAGCTCTCGCGCTGGAGCAACGGGCTGGACAGCGGGTGTGTGAAGGGCGGGGAGCTGACGGGGTTGGTGGTGGATGCGTTTGGGGGGCATGAGATCGTGCAGGTGGGGTGTAAGGACTATAAGCCTTGATTGGCTTCTTCCTCGACTCACCTGCGGAAGGGCTTGGATACCTACAGGACGGGCGTGGCATTTGCATTTCAAGGTCTTCGATTCAGCGAGGCGCGAGCGATGGATATGGGCGGGGTTGGCTTGTTGGAATAGAAATTTCTCGGTTCTCACAACAGAGCATGAGGACCGGCGCGGACGGCGGATAGATATACCCTACAGGATTCTCAAGACGCAAACAGACGCCATCTCTCTCTTCCGGGTCCGCCTCTCCGCGCATACATATTGCCAATGATGATATGCTTGCCTTTCCCTCGTCGAGCTCGATGAGATAAGCCATCTCCGACTGAGCGGTGGGAGTGGGACGCCCGCTAGCGGCCGCTGTCAATAGCCCTGCGAGCCCATTTACAGCAGGTTCATGAGAATCCTTGGCATTGATACCCCAGTCAGACACTCCTCCGACGTCGCTCTCGACCACGCGACGCCAAGCCTTGGGGCCAGCCCGGCGTCTTCAGCTCCGTCCGAACTCCACCTCCACCTCCACCTCCAAGAGCTCCAAGTCCGCCTTGCGCCGCCGACCCACTCCTCTCTCGACACCCGAGCACCCCCTACGCACCGACTCCTCTTCGGTCCTCCTCTGAGTGAGCAAGCGAGGGAATGCGCAGCCCCCTCTCCAGCGCAGAGCTCGCCGGGCTCCTCGCCGGCTAGCCCTCCCCCCCAAACCCGCCTCGCCGCCAACATGCTCGCCCTACGCCCCCACCTCCAACCATCCTCCACCCTCACCCGCCTCACCCTCCCAAACCTCCTCGTCCGCCGCATCCCCCACCGCCTCGCCTCATCCCGCGACCGCAACCCCTCCTCCGGCCTCGCGACACCCACATCCACCACCTCCGCACCCACCCCACCGCCCCCCTACCACCTCGCCTCCGCCTACGCCGCCTGGCCCAAACGCCCCTCGCGCCCCTTCCCGCCCCCCTTCTTCTCCAAACCCGCCCACTCCTTCTCCGACCCCCTAAGCACGCATCAGCCAACCTCAAACATCGACGGCGCTCCCATGCGCGGTGCAACCAACGGCGACGACGCGCTGCTCGCGGGTGAGCGATGGGTCGGGTGTAACGACGGCGTGGGCGCGTGGGCGCAGCGGGAGAGGGGGTGTGCGGCGCTGTGGTCGCGGTTGGTGCTGCATTATTGGGCCGGGGTGGCGGAGGGGGGGAGTGGGGAGGGGGGGACTCCGGCGGTGGTGGAGTGGCTGGATAAGGCGTATGCGTTGACGAAGGAGGCGCTGAGTGGGGCGACGGAGTGGCTGGGGACGACGACGGTGTGTGTGGGGTTTCTGCAGGCAGGGGGCGGAGAGGAGGGGGCGCCGGTATTGTTTGTGGTGCAGCTGGGGGACTGCAAGATGTTGGTTGTGCGCGCGGGGAAGGGGGCGGAGGGGGAGGATCTGGGCGAGGTGGTGTTCAAGACGGAGGAGCAGTGGCATTACTTTGATTGCCCGCGGCAGCTGGGGACGAACTCGCCTGATGAACCGCTCGTGCATGCGGTGTTGTCGAAGGTGGAGCTGCGCGAGGGTGATATTGTGCTGGCGATGTCAGACGGGGTGACGGACAATTTGTGGGAGAATGAGATTGCGGATGCGGCGGTGGCGTCGCTGAAGGAGTGGCGGGGGGAGAACGAGGAGGCGGGCGAGCTGAAGGACGGCGCCAGTTATGCTGAGGGCATGAAGTTTGTCGCGCGAGAGTTGGTGCTGACGGCGAGGAAAGTGGCCGAGGACCCTTTCGCCGCTAGCCCTTTTATGGAGAGGGCGGTCGAGGAAGGACTGGCGATTGAGGGCGGGAAGCTGGATGACATTTCGGTTGTCGCGGCACTTTGCATGAAGCGGAAGGGCTGAAGACGCTCGGGAGCAACAAAACCGAACGACACTCCCTGACAGCTACGGACGGCCATCGGGGCCAGGGCCGCCAAACTACGAGCTATCGCTCCATCCGGCCCGCTTGACACAAATATCCTCCATCGCTCTCGGCCACCTGCAGATTCTGGACCCCACGCGCGAGCCCCCAGCAGGCCCTCGAAAAGATGGACCAAACCTCCCCCGCGCCAGCGCCCGCACAGCAAGCCGCAGTCCCGGCCGCCCACACACACACAACGCTTGGCGTATAGCGCTGGCGAAGTCCATGCCTCTCCTCGGCAGCGCGGCTCCCCGCGGGGGCGGAGCTTGCGATATGCCACAGACGAGTGGGTGGTCTCGAAAATGGAGAGGAACGCAGAGCGGGTGTTGCACCCAGACGGCAGCTGCCGAGTCTTCGTCCCCCGGCTCCGGAACGGAGGGGGACAGTGAGAGAGTACACGAGCGTGCGGGACCGTGGGGGAGAATGCACAGACGGGGCTCTTCGTGCGGATTGTGGCGGCCGAAGACTGAAGCTCGGCGCGAGACAATGACGGGAGGCGCCATTTGATCCTCCGTTCCGATGAAGGCGCTCCGGACGACCAGGTGCATGTCTCGCCGACCCGAAACGGGCAGAAACGGAGCAGAATAGAGGACACAGCACAGGTTACATCCTTCATGCAATTAAGTGAAGCTGTCGAATAATCCTAGCCCGTCCATCCAAGAGCGTGCCCACCCCTGACCACACTTCTCCTGGCAAATTTCACTTCAAAGTGCGTGCGATCCCATCACCGCACTTCAATCTTCTGCACCTCGCCCTTAGCCTTCTCCCATTCCTCCAGGCTGCGCTTCGACCACTCAATGTGGCACTTGGCGAAGTTGAGCTAAAAAGAACCCAATAGTCAGCGAAAAAGCTCCCAAAGAACCCCACCATATAGCCTGCGCCTTCTAAGTCATCCTAGAAGAGAAACTTACCATGTACCCCCTCAAATCCCCCTCCTTCATCTCCTGGAACCGGCGCAAATCCTTCATCACCCCGGAACTGGCATCGCGTACATCGCTCCCGGCCACTCCAATCGCCTGCTCCAGCTGCCCGAGCGACTCCTTCGTCTTTCCCAGCGCATCGCGACGCGCGCGCTCCGGGTCCTGGTCCGTGACGCCCTGGATAGCGTGCGTGAGGCGGCCGAAGAGCTTGTTCGCGACGTTGCCGGTCGCGGAGGAGCCGGAGCGGCGGTGGGCCGAGGGCGAAGCGGGCGGGGACGTGGGTCGGTCGGACGAGGTCGAGGGCCAGCCTTGGTCCGCCGTCGGGTGCGACTGTGGCGGGCCGCCTGTGGGCGGGAAGTCGGAGTCGACGGAGTTGTTGTCTTCTTCGCGTATGGGGGCGGTTGCTGGGGTGTGGGGCTGCGAGCGCGTGCTGCCGGTGCTATGGCTGCGTTTGGGGAGGGAGGCGGCTGCGTTGGGGCTGTTGTACACGCCCGACGACGACATGTACTGGTCGATGCGCTTGGCTTCCAGCTCGCTTCGCTCTAGCTGTTCGAGCGCGGCGCGTTTCTTCTCGAGCTCGTCGCGCGTCATTTCCTCTTGCACGCGCTTCTGGACGCGGTATTTGAGGACGCTTCGTACCACGCCGGCGAACTGGGCGTATTCGCGCATGGGCTCGGCGAAGCCCGCGCTGAGGCGGGAAGTGAGATCGCGTGATTGGATGTAGGTGTAGTCGCACGCTTGACCGGTGGCTTCGATGGCGTGCGAGACCGACGCGGACCTTTCGGACAGAGAAAAGGCATTGTAGCGTGCGCCAAGGTCCATGAGGTCGTCGCCCAGACTGTAGAGGTGTCGGAGGAGCCTTTGGTTGACTTTCTCCATCGACCCAGTGAGCAGCATCTCCAGCTCCTTGGTACTACCCTCGAAAGAGGAGAAGTAAGGATCCAGTTCCGCTTCTTCGAGTTCATGCTCCTGCGGCGGAAAGCGCTCATACTGTATCTGAGGGGTGGTATGCGAAGCCGTTGATGGCAGGGCAGCTTGAGAAGGCGGTGAAGCTGGCGTGCCGGACGAAGAAGTAGAAGAGGTCGAGCGCAGTTTCGCGTTTGCAGAGGGAATGGGAAGATATGCATGGCCTTGAGTCGGGTTCGCTGGGTCTAACGGCGGAGCTCGCAGACTGTTCTTAGGCACGCTGGCAGCAGGGTGGGAAAGCAGCACCTCAGTCCAGCTCGCGTTAGGATCTAGAAAGCGCCAAAACACGTTGTCGTCGCGCACCTCCTTCATCCGCCTGCAGCGATTCAAGAAGGTCGCGAGCATTCGTTGCCGCAGCTCAATGATGCCTTGATCCTCTTTGGCCTTGGTCGGTTTGGCGGCATAGTCGGCGATGCTGTGCTTCTCTGGTATAGGCGGGATGATCAGGGTCGGATGTAGACTGACAAGCGTTGATCTCAGGGACGCAAATTCGGAGTATCGTCTCCTCGCCTCGATATCGCCAGTGCGAATGGTGTAGGTGATGAAGCCACCCCCGCCCTCCGTGTTCTTCCCAGCCTGAACGATCCGGATCTCCAGCTCCGGATTTTCGTACAGAAGCTGCTCTACCCTGCTGTTGTAGCCGCCTTCCCTCGGCTGAACCTTCGTTCGAGGTGTTCGATTCTTATCGTCGAGTTCCTCGTCGCTGAGGTCGGCGGGGCGCGAGAGAAAGGCGGGGGTTTGCTCGGGCGAGGAGTGCCCTGAAGGAGGCGTGGCCGGCCGGTTGAATCCTGGGTGGGTTACGAGTTAGTTGAAGTTATTTCGTGGACCCATCAGTTCGAGCAAGCAGTATGAAGACATACGATCGATAGTGGGAGATTGAATGTCGCTGGTCTCGGAATCGCGGCGGTGGAAGGAGCCGTAGGGGTTGTTGTCCTCGTCGTCCCACATCTTGGACGGATGCCGTTGGCGCACTTTTTAGACTTTGCAATGTGAACAGAGGTGTGTAGACAAACAGAAGAGTTGTTGCGGACTGGACGCAATCCTGAAGCCTGTCTGGCGTCTGGTTGATCTCCGCCGAGCTCACTTCGCTCCAGCTGGATGCCGATGGTCCGCGGCACCGCCCGGGGTTCGGTGACGTAGCCCGCCCTTCTGCCCTCGTCCCCGCGTGCTCACGTGGTACTTTCGCGTTTCACTTGCCTTGGCTTTGCTCCTTCCTATCTGGGATTCATGAGGCAAGATCGTTCACTTTTAGGATTCGAAAGGAGCTACCTTGTAGCAATCCCCCAGAGCTAAGAGAAAGTGCGCCTCATTTATGTGAGATGTCGTTTGCCACTCATGAATGGAGAACCGGACTCTACGGATGTCTCCCAGGTCAAAGCCCCTTCCTCTCTGTGTACTTCCTTTGTCACTCCTACTTCACGAGACCCATTTTGAAAACCATTCGTTCCATTCTCCTCCCCAAGGCTTCATACAGACAACATTGTCAAATCCCGCATCAAACTTGTTGGAAACCCACCCATCGTTCACGATACATCTTCAGCCGTCATTTCAGGTACTGATCCATCAACAACACCAACTTAAAAGCACCACAGCACAACAACCTCCATCCATACCAAGCTCGTCCCGTCAACAAATATGACCATGTCGTCGCGCCGGACACTAGTCCCCGCCATGGGCTCAACCCCCAGCAACGGCCCCTGCTCGCCCATCACCGCCTTCCATCGACCGCGAGCCTTTGAACAAGAAGACTTCGAGCCGGAGCCCCTCACCCTCCCCGAAGTCCTCGACTGGAGCGACGAAAAGCTAGAACGCCGCCGCACATACATCCAACGCCTCTTCCCCTTACCCGAACGCCCCCGACACGAACACGACGAGGACCTCCTCACAGCCGACGAGCGGCAAGCCTACCTCGACATCGCCGTGCTCCGCTACAACCTGCAAGTCGGCCTAGCGAAAATGCTCCCCTTCTTCGGCTTCGCCATGTCACCGCCCCTCCCCCACGCCGTCTCGCCCACAGACGCCGACATCCTGCGTCTCTACAGCATCGCGCGGCTGCCAGAGCCCCTGTTCAGCGCACGCGCGAACTCCACCTGGCGCCAGGTCGCCAACCACAACCAAAGGCGCCTGACGCGCATGATCCGCTGTCTGCGGCTGCTGGGTCTGCGGCCGCTGGCGGCGGATTTGCACCGGCTCTTGCGCGAAGGCGATGCGGGGATCGTGAATCAGGAGACCTGGGGGTACTGGGATCGCGCCATGAACCGCGAGTTGTATCTGCCGCCGGCTGCGGGCGACGAGCAGGATGGCGTGATCTGGTTGTGGGGCGCGAGTGACTTGGATGTTGGGAACGGTCCACAGGTTGGCTTGCCTGTTGCTGCGTCGAATGCCAATGGACGATCGAATGCCAATGGCGGATCGAATGGCAATGCCGGAGCGAATGGCCATGCCGGATCGAGTGGCGAGGAGACGCAGAGCGAACCGAGTGACGAGCAAATGCGGAGCGAGCCAAGTGACGAGCAAACGCAGAGCGAGCCAAGTGACGAGCAAACGCAGAGCGAACCGAGTGACGAGCAAATGCAGAGCGAGCCCAGTGACGAGCAAATGCAGAGCGAGCCAAGTGACGAGCAAACGCGAAGCGAGCCAAGTGACGAGCAAACGCAGAGCGAACCGAGTGACGAGCAAATGCAGAGCGAAGGAAGTGCACACGGCCAATCCGGACCGAGCGACGAGGAAATGCAGAGCGAGCCAAGCGACGATGTAGTGGAGAGCATAGAAAATAGCGGTTAAAAAGCGGACAACGCACGCGAGAAGCACCACGGTAGCAGGACGACTCGACATCGACGGCCTAGGGACCCGTACACTCACTGGTTGATTGATGAACGAGCGGCGCTCACGCAAAGCGAATGAGAGGGGGGGGTCGCGGCAAGCAGGGGTGACTAGCACAAATACACTACCTATCAGCACACTTCAACCACAAGCGAGCTAGCTTACCACTATATAAGTACAAGGACGCTCGCTCTTCTGTCTCTCCCGCCTGACCAAGCAGGTGGCGCGCGCAAAAAGGCGCCAGGTATCCCAGAATTTGCTCATCTTTCTTCCTCCGCTCTCTTGCGTCTGCCTTCCGTCTTGTGGTGATCTGAAGCTCTTCGACTTCTCTTCGGTAAGATGGTGGTGCAGATTTGACCACGGCTCGAGCGCAGTCTCCTTCTTCTCCCTCTGTTGCAAGCTCCATTCCCGCTTTCGCGTCGACCGACACCTCCCTCGACTCGCTGCTCCCCTCCTCCAAACATTAACGCGACCATCTTCAGCGCGCCCACCATATCGAAAACAAGCGAAGAAAAACCCGACAGGGGCCGAAAACGAGACAGCCCCCGTCTCAAAACCGCGGCGCAGCCAAATCCCCCCAAACGCGACCCAGCGAATTACCCAAAATAAAACACCCACGCCCAACCGCATCCACAATCCACCATCCGTCCACTTCGGCCAGCGCGTCACCTCCCTAACCATCCATCGCACCCTCAAGCAACCTCCTCCTCCGCCCACCCATTCAACCCCCCCCCATTCTCCACCCCCAACCCATACGCTCCAAACCCACCCAAACCGCCCCCCAACCCCGTAGCGAACCCGTTACCTCCGCCCTGCTGCTGCTGCTGCTGCTGCTGCTGTTGCTGCAGACTAAAAGCCGGCAGCGACGCGGCACGGCCGTGCGATCCCTGGCCCTGGCCTTGCCCCTGCTGGCCCTGGAGGCCCTGCGAGCCTTGCGGCGCGTTCGAGACTTGGCGGCCGTGGCTGTATTGCGGCTGCTGCGGGTGCTGCTGGAGGCCGTTGGGGATGGAGACGGATTGGTGGGCGTAGTGGGAGGGTTGCTGGTGGGAGTCGAGGGCGGCGGAGCGGGTGACTTCGTTCGGGGAGGCGTAGAAGGCGTGCTGGGGGTTGGCGGAGAGGGAGGGTTGGTGCTGGTGGGCGGAGGGGTAGCCGGGGTAGGCGGGCCCGCCGGAGGGGCTGTAGTCGGGGTGCTGCTGTTGCTGCTGGTGCGATTCGGCGGCGGCGTTCTGTTGGGTGGCGGCGAGGTACATGGTCAGCGGGTTGCTGTTGGCGGCGTTGTAGGCGGTGGAGGCGGTGGGGCCTTGGGCGGGGTTGGGGAAGCCGCCGTTGGAGGCTGGGCCCGACGAGGCGGGCGAGATGGAGTGTTGGTGGCGGTTGGGGGCGAGGCCGTTCATGGGCCCGGGCGAGGGCGAGCCGGTGCCGTTCTGCTCGTGCGAGCCGGCCATCTGCTGTTGCTGCTGCTGCTGGTTGAGCACCTGGCGCGGCTGGTTGCCGCAGCGGTCCTTGCCGAAGTTGACTTTGAAGCGCTTGTACTCGTCTTTTCCGCGCACGGCCTCGATGGCTTTGATGGCGTTGGCGATGTTGGTGAAGTTGACGAACGCGCAGCTCTTCTCGCGCAGCGCGTTCACCAGCTCGATCTCGCCGTACTCTTGGAAGTCCTGGCGCAGGCGCTCCTCGGTCCACGTCTCGTCCAGATTGCCAATGTACACGTTCCTCGACGCGCCGCCGGACACCGCCAGGGCGATGGCTGGAGGGAGCGCACCGGAGTGCTTGCCCCAGCCAATCTTCAAACGGCGATTGTGGATCATGAGGCCCTGCAAGTTGCTCAGAGCATAGAACGACGCGGCCGAGGTCGGGTCTATGAACGTCACAAAGCAGATGTGCTTGTCGGGGATGTAGCGAATGTGGTGGAGCAGACCGCCCCTGACCACGTTGCAGATCTCCTCGATTGTGGTCTCCGGGTGGATATTGCCGAGGTAGACAGTCCTGTTGCCCAAGTTGTTCACGCCGCCCGCCGTGGTCGCGACCGCAGCGGCCGCGACAGACTGCTGCGCGAGAGCGTTGGTGATAAGGTCGCGGTCGGCGCCGTTGAGGACGTGTGCGTATCCGGGAGCAATGCCGAGATACTGCGCCGCGTTCTGCTGCTGCGTCTTCGAGACGTAGGCACAGCGGTCCTTGCCGTAGTAGACTCGACGGGGCGCCTGCCACTTGGGCTCCTGAGGCAGCTGGGTGACGGCCTTGATGGCATTGCCAATGGACAGAAAGTGGACGAAACCAATCGCCTTCTCGCGCACAATCTTGACCGTGTCGATCGGGCCGAACTTGCTGAGCTCGTCGCGCAGCTCGTCCTCGGTCGTCTCCTCAGGCAGATTGCCCAGGTAGACGTTGCGCGAAGCACCCGACTGCTGCACGGCGAGCGCGACGGAAGTAGGAACGGAAGAAGGCTTGCCCCAGCCGATCTTGATGTCCTGTCCCTTGATAGACAGCTTCTTCAAAATGGCGTCAGAATGGAAGTGGGTGGCAGAGCTGCCGTCCAGGAACGAGATGAAAGCGCAGTTCTTGTCCTGCAGCAGGCGAACCGATTCGATTTGGCCGCTCCGAACGTGGCCCAGAATTTCTTCCGCGGTAGTGTCCGGGGGGATGTTGCCTAGGTAGACGGTGCGGCTGCTGCCCGAGGCGCTGGGCGACATGTTCATCGTCTGGCCGTAGCCGCCCATGCTGGCCGCGTTGAGCGCGCTGAAGCCGGCCGGAGGCGATTGCATGCCGCCGAACGACGGGGAAGGGCCGAAGGTGGGCGACGTCATGCTCTGGAACCCGGTCGGAGACATCGGCGCCTGCTGCTGGAACGCGTTCATCTGGTGGTTCTGCTGGTTCCGGCCTGCCGCATTTTGCTGCGGGAAGCTGGGGAAGCTCTGGAACTGCGGCGACTGGAAAGCCGACGGAGAGCCAGGCTGGAAAGGGCTACCCATGAGCAGCCCAGACGGGAGCAGGGGAGTGAAGTTCATGTCGAACCCGGTCTGCGGGGTCTGCATGTCGGCGGCGTTGAAGGCGCTTGCGGGCATGGGGCGGGTGGTGTTGATGGGCTGCACGTTGTTCCTCTGGGGATGCGACTCGGCGTACCCGCTGACGGAAGGTTGGGACGAATGGAAAGCCCCTTGCGAGAAGCCGCTGTTGTCGGCGCCCACGGACGGCTTCGCGGCCATGGACTGGGTGGGACGATGGCCCATGCCTGGGGCGGCGGGGAGAGACTCGTTGGCCTGCATACTGAGCATGTGGAACGGAGTCGTGGGGAACGGTTCGGGATCGATGCGGGCAAGACGATGGTGCGTCTTGGTGATCGGGAATATTATGATTAGGGCGGTGGAGGAGCGTCAATCGGCGCGGTCGACACTTGATCAAGCCAACGCGTTAGCAAGCGGCATGGGCAGAGGCCAGAGAGAGACATGGCCGTCCTGCTGTCTCGCAACAGCAAACACGACGGCCGGGGGACTCACGTCGTCTTCCAAACGGTGTAGATCGAATGAACAAATGCGGCATCCGAGACGTATGCTTCGCAGCTAGTGATGCAAACGCGCAGATGTGGGCCGACGTATGTACAGCTGCTACGGTATCCAACGCCAATCGAAGCTCTTTCCTGGCGGGCGTTACAGAGAGAATGGCCAACAGGGTCGCTCGGGGGCGCGATGGGGCGGGTAGGGGGGTGGAATCGTTGTTTCAATGAGAATGGACGTGGGGAAAGAGGGTCGAGTCGAAGGACCGCGGTGTAAACAAAGATGGGCGAAGAGGGGTGGCGGAGAAAGGGCAGAAAGGAGCGAAAGCAGCTCGAGGCAGCGGCGCAAATAAAGGAGTGACTAGGAAGAAGCGGCGGGCAGCCTGACGGAAGGGAACAAAGTGTCGTCGGTGGGAACGATGAGGGGGGAGGGCGGAGGGGGGAGGGCGGAGGAGGGAGGGAGGGAACAAGAGGAGGAGAAGAGGAGGAGAGCGGAGGAGGAGGGCGGAGGAGGAGGAGGAGGAGGAGTGTGCGGGAGATTGGGGTTCGGAGTGGGAGTGGTTCGCGGGAGTCTGGCGTATTGTGATGAAGCGGACGGGAGATTAATGAAAAGGGATGCGCCCTCCCTCCCAAATCGGGGCCCCATTGGGATTAGCGCCAGGGCCGTTGGAAGGATGCCGGACGGCTCTGCGGTCACTGCGCCGAACAACCTAGGGTTGCCTCAATATATGATACTGTAAAGCCCGCCTTTCGCCATCATCTGTCATGTTCCCCCCCCTCATCACTGCGGATCGATGTCTTGCAGCGGATGTGCGGCGGAGGTTGGTGTCGCCTGTCCGCCCGTCGGGGGGTGTGGCGAGCAGGAGGGATTTGTGGTTGGGTTGTGGACGGGGCGTCGAGGTTGGCATTTGTTGCGGAGGGTAGCACGTGGGCGACCGGGAGATGACATGTACCTAGTATTGGCTGGCCCCCCCCCTCCTATTACAGTGAGGTGCTCACGACGTCGACCATCTTTGCCAGACTCGCCAGACTTGACCGAGCCAGCAACTGTATGCGACATTTCGACGAGGAATTCGAGTCTGTTGTTGGCCCCTCGTTCTCATCAAGCATGGCCTCCGTCTCATCAATGAACTATAGGTAGACAACCACGCGAGAGTCGATCGCTGTATTAATCTGTCGATGTGCGGGCACGTCGCCTCGCTCGCGTGCTCCCGCACAAACCAGGGTCCCAGCCAGGGTCTCAGTCTGGCACCGCGCTCAATCCCGTCGCGTGTTGCACGGCGCGACTCTGATCAAACGAAGGCGAGCACTTCCTCGACATCCACGCCTCGCGAAGGAAGCAGAGAACCAGAAGAAAAGGGCGACTCCGACCTCTTTCAGCTTTCATCAATCGAGTCTTCGCTCGTCTTCCCACCCTGAGCGGCGAAAGAGGAAAGTGCGGGGCAGGCAGGGCGTGTGAAAGTGAAACTGGCATGAAAAAAGCACGTGCTTGTTGACTACGTTACGAAGAGGGGGTTCCCAAGATAATCTCTCTCGAGTCTCGGTAAGTATGTATTCACTGCCGCGGAGGCAGGAAGAGGGCATCTGCTACTAACACACACCTGGCGAAGTGCCCCTGCCTTCGGCTTGCTCGCAGACATAGCGGAGGTCCCTTTGTCCTTAGACATGTCAGAGGTCCGTGTGTCCAACAGTACTGGCTCGCAAAGGGGAGGCACCCAATGCCAATGTCGGCGCTTGTGGTACAGACGTCTTGCACTTGGCCGGCCGAGCATGTCGCCGCCGCCGCCGTCGAGAGTTGAAGATCGCGCTTGTGACGGGGTCTACAGATACCACGGGAACCTCGCGAATTCACGTGGGCTCCTGCCCCGTCAACCCCAGGACATCACCTCAAAACTCGAGTTCCGAATGAAGTACAATCAAACCCCCCCCCCCCCCCCCCCCCATCACTTCCCCGTCTGCTAATCCAAGAACAAAAAGTCCCGACACACGCATACGAGACCCCCCCTCCCCCCTCCCTTCCTCCAGGTACACAGAGCCCACTCCCCCAGACAGACAAGAAAAATCCACAGATGGAAAAATACTAGAGAGCGGAACCACAGCCCAGGACAAGGTTCAAACCTGCCAACACACACCGTCTCCCCACCGTCGTCATCTCCCACGCACACTGTTCTCCCCCCCCGCCGCCCCCGACGCCGCCGGGTCTGCCGGCCGGCTCGGGTGCGCGTGGCCGTGGCCGTGCGCATGGTTATAAGAGTGAGAATGATTCCCGCTCAACCTCCGCGAGAACCCGGAGACCTGACGCCCCCGGTGCGAAAGGCTACCGACGTCATGCTTGCCTATCCCCCCCCAAAGCATTAGCACCCACACCACACATCTCTCTCTCTCTCTCCAGGGGAAAGGGAAAATAGCAAACTCACCATCACAACAAGCCCTTACATTCTCCAACCTCCCCGCCTCCTCCTCCTGCCTCTCAATGATCCCCCGCAAATCCTCCGCGCTGTGCTCGACCTCCGCCTCGTAGATGCCGCCGCCGCCCTCCTCGCCGTTCACGCCCAGCCCCGCTGACCGCTGACTCAGCGCCGACGTCGCGCCAGCGCGCCCGAAAGAGCGCGCGCCGCCGTTCGTCGACAGCGAGGCGCGGCGCGAGCCGCGGCTGCCCGGGCGCAGGCGCGCGGAGAGCGAGGAGAAGCGCCCGCTGGTGCGCGAGTTGACGGTGCCGCTGTTAGCGGTCCCGGCGGCGTTGGGGTGGGTGTGGCCGGCGGGGGTAGGGGAGGCGCCGTTGTGGGCCGTGTTGGCGGCGATCGCGGCGGAGGAGCCGTAGTTTTTGCTGACGCGGTGTTGGAGCGAGGGGCGCGCGTGCAGGGTCGGGCGTTGGGGACTGCTGGTGCGGGTGGTGCGGGAGTTATAGGAGCTGAGGGAGACGCGGGAGGTGCTGCGGGCACTGTTGTTGGCGTTGGCGGGCGTGCCGCTGGCCATGCGGGAGAAGCTCTTGCGGATGGAGGAGCCGAAGCCCGTTGGTTCGGCGGCGGGGTTGAATTCGGCCAGGTCGGCGTCGTCGAAGGTGTCGTCGGCTTCGTCTTTTTCCGCGCCTGTGCGCAGGAGGAGGTAGGAGAGCGCGTTGAACCAGGTCTCGTGGCGCTGGCCGGTGGGCGCGGTGAAGACGACTTCGCGGCCTGGCGTGATGACCACGAGAGATTTGCGGTGCAGGCCTGGCGGATACGCGTTGTCGTCGCTGGTCACGCGGACTGACTCGATGGCGACGGATTTGGCTTTGAGCATGTCGCGGCCGGCGGTGGAGGGGTCTTTTTCGCTCCAGTAGAGCGTGCGCGTGTAGGGATGCACCCAGAAGAAGCGACGATGGCGGGTAGAGGATGTGGTGCTGCGGCCGGTCTTGCGCGTGTATTTCCAGAGGTACTCACCAATCATGGTCTGCGTGATGGCTTGGATCATTCTGGGGTCCGTTGCGGGCTGTATGTCGTCTGGGTACAGAAGCTGACCACGGCCGATGTTAAAGCGCTCGTCCAGCTCCGACGCGAAGGACGAAACCGAAGTCCTCCTGGAGAGAGCAGATGTGCTGTGTACCTTGCTCTTCGTGCTGCTCGGGGCGCCCAGCCCGGGCCTGGGCGTGGTTCCGTCCCTGGAAGACGTCCTTTCGACAGGGGTCCTCGGACGGTATTTGTATGCCGACGCAGGCGCCGCCGGGGGACCCATAGTACCCGCCGAGAGCGTCGCGCCGGGCGTACTCTTGCCCTGGGACGCAGCAGCAATCTTCTGCGTGTGGTCTTCTGGCAGGGGAGGAGGGACGCCGGTGGTCTTGCTACGCATGCTGCCTGCACTAATGGGGCGGCGGGGCGTACGTGTCGGGCTTGACTCGTTGATAAGAGCCGCGCCGTCAACCGAGCGAAGAGGATTGCTACTCTGCTGCCCGATGGCTGTCGAAGGTCGCAGCGGAGAAGAGGTGGCGCCTCTGGTCGTGGTGAGCGGAGAAAGCGCACGGCTCTTCTCTTTTAGCATCGTGTCAATCTCACGACCCGTGACGAGCGTTTGCGATCCTTCGTCCGCGACAGGTTTCTTCTCGGAGGCAGAAGGTGCGCGAGGAACCGCAGCTTGACCCACAGCAGCATCTTCACCAAACACCAGAGCCGGAATGCTGCTTGGACTTTCACCTTCGCCGCCATCGTAGACCTTGGGCTCGACGACCTCCCGATCCTTCTCAGTCGCGGAAGTCATGACCGACTGCGTGGGCTCCTCAGGTTGATCAGAAGAGCCGAAGTAGCTGAAGAATCCGGCACCCGGACGCGAACTCTGTGTGCCAGGAACTGTCCCCTCAACCGAACCGAACATCTCCAATTCCGTCTCCGTCGAACTGGACGTGTACATCGCATTGAGTCTGCGCGAGCTGCGCTTGGGCACGACGGGTGTGGGCTGATCGGCAAGGGGCTCGAAGTCCTGCGAGGCAATCGTCGAGAAGTCGAATTCGGGGCTCTGCTCCACCGCAGACTGCGTGGCAGTCGGCGCGGCAGCTTCCACCGGGATCGAAGGTTCGGCGGCAGCGGCGGTGACTTCTCGCACGGGCGAAGCAGGGCGAGGAGGCGACAAAGGCTCAGTCTCCTGCGCGATGATGGCTGAGTGCTCAAGCAGCTGAACAGGGGTTGCTGGTCGGTTCGGCTCCGGCTGCGGCATGGACACAGGTGTTGGAGGACCTTCAGGCTCTCCGCTGGCAACAGCAGTAGCGGGACGCTCGAGCGACGACTGGTCGTCCACGACGTCATCGCCAGCGCTCGCGTCGACGTAGGTGCGCTGCTCTTCCCGAGCATCGCTGCCTTTGCTGACACGGCCAAGGCCGAACCCAGCCAAGGCGCCGCCAGCAACTTCGGTGGCTTTCTCCATGAGGCTTGTCGGCTGCGGCTCCCAAGGCTCGGTCATCACGCCGGCATCGGCGTATTCAGTCTTCTTGACGGCTTGCTCGAGTGCAGCTGTCGCAGCGCTGGCAGAGGTTACGTCGCTTCCCCTTTCGGTGAAGTCAGGACTCTTACCGAGCGACTCGGGCTCCATGGAAGCCTGTCTCGAAGTCTGCGGCGTGCCCTCAACACTGCTGTCGTCCATAGCGTCCAGCTCATCGCCAAGTGTTTGGCCGGCGGGCTGCGGTGTGCCCTGGCTCGACGAAGGGCTGGGGCGACCGAAACCCGGGCTCTCTTGCACCAGATCACCCACGCGGCCGCTACCAGCACGCCTCGCGCCACGGTTCATCCGCAACCGGTACTTTGGCTGCTGCTGAGCCTGGATCGGCGTGCGAACAGCGTCGTTGTCGTCCTCGTCTGAGGAGGCCGTGGACATGAATGAAGTGCGGTCACCAGGCTTAGTAGATGCCGCAAAAGGCGAGACGCTGCTACGCATAGAGCTGCTAGCCACGCGCTTGGGCCCCTCTTCAGTCTCGGTGAGCTCGTCGCTGTCGTCGTCCATGGACTCGCGGCCAGTCTCAAACGCCTCGGTGGTCGTGCCTTCCCGCTCGTTCGCAGTCTCAAACGCGTCAGTTCCCGTCTCAGTATCTTCGACGCGAAAACCAGGGGCGACGTGGCGAGCTTTGCTAGGCGTTCGCTGAACTTCTTCGTCCTCCCAGTCGGGCTCGTCCTCCAGGACTTCGGTCGTGCTGGTCCTTGTCGTGCCCAGCCGGTCAGGGCGCGCCGGTTTACGGAACTTGCTGTCTTGTTCGTTCCTGCGCTTCCTGGCCATGTTCGCCCCAACGCCACCGGCCTCGTTTCGCCGCGTCTCTAGCTCGTCGCGCGCATCTTGGAGCATACGCTTGAGCTCGATCTTCTCGGTCTTTTCACGGTGGATGTTGCTCTTGAGGTTCTGAATCATGCGGTGCGCGTGATTGAGACTCGACTTCAATGTCTCAGACTCCAGCATGCCGTGGCGAGGCGTACCTTTCATGGGCGATGCCTGGTCCGAATGGTCGGGAGTACCATTGTCATTCGAATGCTCTTCATCGGCAGTCGCAAAGTCCGTGTCAGTAGCTGTGCTAGGCTGATTCAAGCGGTATGCGACCGCTTTCGCAAGCTCAGTGTTCTGGGACGTCAGCTCGTCGATTCTCCTCTGCAGTCTCTGCCGCTCCACACCATGAGTCGCCGCGTCCCTGCGCAGGCCATGAATATCGGCTTCTTGTAGTCTTTTCGCTCCAGCATGCTCTTCATTCAACTTGTCGTGAGACACGCGCAGGTCGTCCAGTTCGCGCTGCGCTGACGCCTTCTCCGACTCGGTACTTTTGATGTTCTGCGCAAGGCGCTGCTCCTTGTCCGTTGACTCTCTGAGAGTCGCCTCCATGTCTTGCAATCTCGTCTCCAAGTTCCAGTTCTCATCTTTGAATCGTTGCTCATTCTCATCCATATGCTTGATGCGCTGCACCAGGCCAGCCGCCTCGGATTCCAGCTGCGCTTTGGCGGAAGTCACATCCTTGAGCGCATCATCTTTCTCCGCCAGAGCACCCTGCAATTGTCGAACTTGAGCCAACAGAGAAGTACTAATCTCCGTGGCGAATTCAATATCGTGCACACGGTTGGCGGGCTGGTTGCGCTGCCTCCGCGACGGTGCGGAGAGCTTGGTAGGCGACTCGCGGCCGGAGCCCGACAAGGCCGATGGCGTTCCTATGCCTTCCGGGCCGGTGCTTGTGATCCTTGATTTCGGCAGGAAAGCCCTCGCGGACTCCTTGCCGACTTCATTGTACTCCTTCTCCAGCTCGGAGAGCTTCTTGCGGAGGTCAGAGGGCACCTCACCATCCTGCTGCACGTGTTCAACTTCGTGCAAGCGCGCGGCCAAGTCTTTCCGCTGCGAGAGAAGCGTGGTGCCCAATTTCGACGCGTCTTGTATCCTCCGATCGGTGTCTTTCAGATGTGCCTCAAGCGCGCGTCGGGCCTGAGACGGCGAGCTTGTCGAATAGGAGGAGAAGCTGTCGGCATCGAATGCAGCGTAGCGCACGGGAGCGTGCTCGTTCCCCCCAGGCGCGGTGAGGAAAGGGTCGTTGGGGTTATTGTTCGCCGGAGTCGCGCCCGGGGGCGGGTTTGCGAAAGTGGCCATGTTGGTTATGGTCGCATAGGGATTACCAGAAGGGAAGAGTTAAGAGATAGGCGAGGCGGCCGTGAAGGTATAGTAGGTTAGGAAGGGTATCCGGACCAATGTCTCGGGCGGCCGCAGGCGGGACAGCGCTGTGTAAGGGCGCTTCGGAGCCAGTCGATGCGCGGGGACCAGGGATACGCGAGACAGGCGTGAACGAGCGAAGAGGGGTCAAGGAGCGCAAAGGTCTTGGGTGGTGATGCCGGGCGCGCAAGCGTGCGCGGTGCTTATCGCTGATGCAGGTGGATGGACGGCGGAGAAGAGGCGATGCTGTGGTGTTTACGCAGTCGAGGCAGCGGGAGCGAGTCGCGTGGGGCCGTGAAGCATCCCGTCTTCCTCTCTGCTGCAGGCTTCCGTTCCACAGTCTTCAGGAGGGGGGGGGGTGAGACAAAAAAGGCAAGGGAAAAACACACAAACGAGAAGAGGGGCAAGACAGTAGTCCCGGCGGGGGAACGAGGAATGGAGGAGGGAGGGCGTGGGCGCCGGGGGAGGGAGGGGTCGTGGGTGGAGGGCGCGCGCGGAGAGGAAGGGGAGCGACGGGGAGACTTTGTTGATGATTTGCGTCGCCAGCACACAGACCCTCCCGATCCCTCTCTCTCCACTCCTCGCCTCGCATTGCCCGCTACCTTAGGTGTCCACTCGCCCTGCCATTCGACATCGTCAACAGTCACGTGGCGACTACGGATATTTGATGATGCTGTCAACAATGTCTCAATAATTCGAAGTAGAAGTAGACATGTAGACAACAAACAAAGCATTGTTTACACATGCCAGATTCTCAATTACACTTTTCGACCAAACTCCACAGGCGCTTCTGTACCTCGTAGAAAGTACCTTACCCTCAGGCACCCACAAGTCCCGCCGACCGAGCTTCGGGCTCTACCGTGGCTTCTCGAAGCTTGCCGGACCCGCGCCACACTTGAACTGTTACCTAGGTAGGTACAGGTAGCGAGTGTAGTCAGCAACAGCCACACATGGAATCTTCAACATCGCGACTCCAACTTTTCTCTCCTCCCCATCCACCCCTCCACACTCCCACTCACACACCACACACCTCCCTAAACATGGCCGATACCGACACCACCCCCACAACCGCCCCCGCGCCGGCCTTCAAAAAGCGCGCTCCCAAAAACCTCCGCAAACGCCCCGCCACACCTCCACCCGACTCCTCCTCCTCAGACGACGACGCCGCCTCCGACTCAGACAACGGTGGACAAATCAAGCGCCGCAAAAAAGATGGCGTCGCCGTTAACGCCACCCAAAATCCCCACACCAGCGACCTCAGCAAAGCAACCAAATACAGCGCCGACCGCAGCACGCACCTCAGCACCAACGACGACGCGACCAAAACGACGCACACCCTCACGAGCGGCAACACAGCCTTGCCGCCCCCCTCACAACCGGTGGACCCCGCCGCGCAGGAAACCGGCAACGAGCGCTACACAGGCGCCTCGACGTACGGCAGCTTCATCGCCAAACACGCCGACGCGCCGGCCAAACCCGTGGGCCCCGTGCAAGCGGCGTCCAACGTGCGCACGATCACGGTGACGGATTTCGCGCCTGATGTGTGTAAGGATTACAAGCAGACGGGGTTTTGTGGGTTCGGGGATAGTTGTAAGTTTTTGCATGCGCGCGAGGATTATAAGCAGGGGTGGCAGTTGGATAAGGAGTGGGAGAAGGTGGGGAAGAATAAGGATAAGAAGGGGGAGGAGGGGCAGGGGCAGGAGGGGATGGATGAGGAGGAGAGGATGTTGGAGAAGATTCCGTTTGCGTGTGTGATTTGTAAGGAGGGGTATAAGCGGCCGGTGGTGACGAAGTGCGGGCATTATTTCTGCGAGAAGTGTGCCATGGGCCGGTATATGCGGGAGAAGAAGAAGGGGTGTGCGGCGTGTGGGGCGGATACGGGGGGGAGTTTTGGCGTGGCGAAGAAGTTGACGCAGCTGTTGGAGAGGAAGAAGAAGAGGATGGAGGAGAGGGGGGAGGAGGTGGGGGAGGAGGGCGAAAAGGAGAAAGAGGTGTGAATGAATGTTACCATTACGATTTGTACGAATACATATTGCTGTGGGGCCAGCATGCTATACTGCCCGCTGGAAGGGTCCTGCATTTTCCCCCCTTGCGCTCGTCAAGATGCATTTGTTTCATTGTCCATCTTGATAATATCTTTATACGGCAGACTGGAGAGAGACGAGCTCGGGCTGTGATGCCGGCACTTGTCTTTCGACTGCTACTGCTCCTGTCGAGTTTCAGCCAGGGCGAATCACGTGGAGAGGCTCTCACTCCCAGACTTCACGATCTCGGGCTGTGTGGAGGTGCCCGCAGCGGCTGTGAGAGTTTCCTCGCAACTCACACTTTCGTCTTCGGGCCCGTCGTTGTCTCACAGAGGACGTCGAGACTCGAGCAGCACAAGCTGGACCCAAACGAGCCAAGCGTCTCCGCCCCGGGCCGCACCCTGTACCAGTCCTCAGCTCCGCCAAACTCCGAGCGGTTCTCCCCACGCATTTTATCTCACGCGTATCCGTAAGATTCACCTCAGCCTTTGTGCGCTGCTCGGACCTGGTCAGAAGCGCAGTACAGCGACACCCCGCCCTTGCAGCCTCGCCATCTCGTTAGCGTCGGTGCCATTCTTGGCTTCGAGCTCGCCAATGAGCGCTGCCACCCGGCCACCATCCTTTGAAACGCGCGTTTCTGGGGGTTCCAGACTTGCTTTAAGTCATGAGGCGCGGCCACCGATGCGGGCGGCTGAGCGAAGGCTGAGGGTAATTTGAGGCATCGACTATTCTTGTGCGTTCGACGGTGCCAAATAGCTTCTTTGGCGGCGCACTGCCGACGATGAGAAACGTCTCTTTGCCGTCCGACCTTCAGGGGAGACTCAGCCTGTTGTTGTGTCTGCTTTCTTCTCCGCTGGTCAGAGTTGCATTTGTGTCACGAAGCCGGCGTTTGGACAAATGACGGTTCGTCGGTTGATGGTTGCAGACTGCGGGCTGAGCCCGACCTTCGAGGCTCCAGGAGCTCGACGTGACATTGGGAGGATGAGCTGAAGTGCTTTGCCCTACCACGAGATCCTTCAGCCAGCCCTGTTTGATGGAACTCGGGTTGAGCTCTCCAGGTATAAGAGCAGGCAAGTCTGTCGGAGTCTCAATCGAAAACATCATCCGCAACACAGTCTCAACAACAACAACAACAACTCACCAGCATCACTTTTTCAAAGAGTGCGCCTTCGATCTTCGTTCAGTTGATCTCTCACCTTTCAACCCCCTCACTAACACCCTCCAGCCAGCCCCACAAACAACGACCATGATGTTCCCCCGCTCCCCCTTCATCCTTCTCGCCCTCTTCACGGCCGTGATCCACGGCGCCGCCCTCCCCGACTCCGAAGCCGCCCCCAACGACAACTTCAACCTCGAAGCACGCGGCAGCGAGTGGGCCGAATTTTGCAACGACGACAACTGCAGCGAGGGCTGCGGTCAGTCGGTCGACCTCTCCAACCCCGGCTGCTTGGCGCAGAGCGGCCGCGGCTCCGTCCGCTTCCACGGCTTCAGCGTCTGGGATTACGCGCTCCTGTGGTCGCCGGGGAGCACTTGCGATTGCCAGGAGAAGTGCGTCGAGGGCTTCAGGGCCGGCTCGTCGTGCTACAAGCTTTCGGACAAGATTGATGCTAAGTCTTTCCGCTTCGTTCGTGGGGGCTGCGGTGGCAACAATTGTTAGATGGGTGATCCGATCGTGGGCGTGAGAGTGTGGGAGCGGAGATGTGCGAGGCCGGAGGAGGGGCGCGGTCTTTTTTAATGTATCTAGGGAGGGGCGGGTCTGTTGTCATGTGGCGTAATAAGATCGGGCGAGAACTCCACCATTCGCTAGGAAAAGATGCAGTGCATCAGGAAAATACCTCGTCTATCCGAAGAGCATGGACTTATAGCTAGCTAGCATTCAGAAAATCAAGCACGGCAATCCGATGCGGCTGCTGTGCACTTTCGAGGAAGCCAACTGCAATTGTGTCTCTGAGGCCTCGTAAACGAGTCGAGGCTGTATCGTACTTTTCAGATCAACGGACGCAATAGTTTCCTGTTCATGAGTCAATCAGCTGCAAGTTGTTCTGTGCTCCGGACACCATGCCCTCAGCCGTGACAGACACGTGCTGCGCGTCGGACAGCGAGGCATGTCTCCACCCGACAGCAGACGGGACGGATGGCTGCTTCCTCTTCGGCCACCTGTCTTCCTCTCGCTGTGTTCGCGACGCCTAAACTCGTCCGTCGCGACCGGAGTTCGTGACGAAATATCTATCCGAGTCCGGCCCATGGATCTGGCAAAGAAAGTGCCAGACGACAGTGAGAGACGGCGAGATATGCTCCCGCGGTGGAGAAGCACAACGGCATGCGGCAAGAAGATGTGCCGAGCAAGATAGGTAGCCCTAGCAATAATGAGATGCCGCTGTGCGCCTCCAAAAGATGGTGCCCGCTGGCAGTGGCTCAGGACATGGTTTTTCCCGCCTCGGTACCAGCTGCAGGTCCCGCTGCCGTCCCCGCAAGGCCGACTCGCGGTGATTTGAAAACAGGGAGACTACTGGCGCGGACGCTACTACGTGCGTGGCCGAACAGTATAAAGACAAGAGAAGTATCCGTTCCTGTTGCATTCCATACCCCCACCATCTCTATCCAGCATCACTACCTCACCCTACCCCACTCAATCCTCCCCCTCGAGCACTCTTCAACCGCGGACATGGCGACCATCATCACCGTGCCCCAGGACTACGGGTGAGTTCAGCGCGACCCACGACGAACCCCGGCGCGCGCAGTCTGGCTAACCGCGGACCACAGCTACGTCCTCATGACCGTCGCCGGCACCTTCTTCGTAAGCAGCGCTCCAGCCCCGCCCGAACCTCGCACCCAAGCCCGCATCCTCTAACACGCCTCCCAGCTCTCCCAATGGCAAGGCATGCGCTGCTCCTCGTTCCGCAAAGCGGCCGGCATCCCATACCCCCAGGCCTACGCCGAGTGCACCGACATCGCGAAGGCGCCCACCAAGGAGAAGAAGACGGACATGCACGTGTTCAACTGTGCGCAGCGCAGCCACGGCAACCTGCTGGAGAACCTGCCCGCCTTCTCCGTCTCGATGCTCGTCGCCGGGTTGAACTCCCCGCAGACCGTCGCCGGCATGGGTGTTGCGTGGATCGCGTGCCGCATCGCCTACGCCATCGGCTACACCAAGAGGGACGTGGAGAACGGCAAGGGCCGGCTGGCGGGTAGCGGGTTCTGGTTCTTGCAGTGGGCCATGTTTGGTATGACGGCCTGGACGGGTTACAAGATGTTGGCTTAGAATGGGACTCGACCATGGTACGCTGGATGGCGGAGGTGGTGATTGGATGTGTCGTGGGCAAGATTTGGGTTGTGGAGCCGACGTTCTGACCCTCTGGCGACAACGACGTGTGGGGAGGATCTATAGTCTAGATGTGAGCTCCCTCCCCTTCCGCCCCCATCCTGCCTTTCGGCGTCCCGAGAACACTCATTGACCGCGCTGGTTCCAGGTGTAAGAAAAGCCGCTGTCACGTCTCCCACCGACTCTCCGTGTCCAATCGTTGCCTCTACCTCCATTGTCCCGAATGCCTATAACAGGCCACCATATGCAGCTCGTCTGCCGCAACAGATCCCCTTCGCCGCGAGGGAACAAACCCAGACGTCGTCATTTGAAATTTGCAGTGAGGTAAGTGAGCTGTTCCCATGTGATGTTCTCAGCAAGCCCCAAGCCAACCTCACATCACAGTCTCCTTCCCCTTCCAACCTTCACACACCACCACAACACCACCACCCACCCACCCACCCCGGACACCACCCCCATCCACCCACCCCAGCACCCCACCGCCGACGCCGACCATGGCCCCCACTCTCCGCGACCGCTTGCGCAAACGCGGCGCGCCGCCCACTGCCACTGCCACCGCCGCCACCGCCGCCAACGACCATGGACCGCCCGCGACGCCCACAGCTAACCCCTCCCCCTCCGCACAGAGACCACAGATCCCCGCGACCATTTTCGACACGCCCCTTCCCGCGCCTCCCAGCGCCACCACCACGTCGCTCCCGCACGAGCTCCCCTCCCGCCCCGCCCCCGCGCCCGCGCGCTCCCTGCTCGACCGCTACAAGCGCCGCGCGCCCGCCGCGCACCAGCCCGCTCCCACGCCACACGCGGGTGCGTCGACCTCGCCTACGCCATCCGACGACGGCAAAACGACAGCGTTCGCGGAGGATTTCGACTTATCGGCGCCTTCTGGGCTTGAAATTTCGACTACGGGACAGCAACAGGTGATGGATGAGCACGAGGAGATGCGCGCGACGCAGAGGGAGGATTTGGACGCAACGACGGAGCGTACGAGGGGTGGGGGGCTGGGGCCTGTGGTCGGGGCCGGGTTGGGCTGGGATGTGAGTGAGGGGGAGAGCGAGGTGGAGGTGGGGACGGCGAGGCGGGAGGGTGTGACGCGTGTCAAGGGGGAGGATAAGGTGCGCGTGGATTCTGTGGGCGATGAGGGAGGTGCGCGGAAGGGCAGCACGTCGTCGGTCGGGAAGGGAAAGGGAAAAGAGAAGGTCGTCGAGGAGCCGGTGAAGCGCCCCAGCACGCGGTTGAGTCGTCGCACGGCCACGAGTGAGACCTTTCCGGGTGCTTCGAGCGAGAACGGCAGCGCCACCAGCGAGCACACGACTGCCACCAACACCGCGAACGGAAACGACGACCAGAACGAAAACGAAAATGAAAACGAGAACGAAACCCTAGCCAACCCCACCGACATCCCCGCCACGACGACGACGACTAAACTCAGCAAAAAGCGTTTGAGCGGCTACTCGCTCTTCCCGCCCGGCCTGACAATCCGCAAAACCGCCCCCGACCCCACAGCCTCAACCGAACACCTCCTACCAAACACCAGCACACCCTCAACCCCCCAAACCACCACCGCCCTCCCCCGCACCCCCAAACCCATCCCCACCAACCCGACCCCCGTCCACCCCCCCTCGCCCCTGACGCCCTACCCCTGGACCTCCCCCCACCTCACGATATCCCGCCCCGCGGTCCCCTGGGGCGCGGCGAAGACCTGGCTCTGCTGCAAATGCGGGCGCGACCCGTTTGAGGCGGAGATTTGGGGGCGGCCGTACGATGCGCCGGCGCGCACGGTGTTGGAGCAGAGGGTTTGCTCGAGGGTGGCGTGTGGGCATGTTAGGTGTAGTGGGGGGGGACGGTGGGGGAGGGGTAGGGGGTGTGAGGTTTTGGGGGGTTGAGGGGGGAGGGGATTGTGGCCGGGGTGGGGGGGGGGGGGTCTTGCTCTATTGCGCCAAATGGAGGGAGGGCGCTTGGGAGTGGGAGAGGGGACTGTTTTGCTGTTGTGCCAAATGGACGGAGGGCGCTTGGGAGTGGGAGAGAGGAGTGTTTTGCTGTTGCGCTGAACGGGGAGAGGGCGCCTGGGAGTGCTGAAAGGTTTCGCCTTGTTTGTTTCTGAGCCCAGATCATGGACGTCGGGAAATTCGGGAAATTCGGTGGCTGGGAGGATAGATGCAGGGAAAGTGAGCTGGCTGCTGGACGTGCAGAGTTGACTGGATTACTGCATGCGAGGGATTGTTCCAACGGGCGGTGCGGTCGAATCGAGCTCCCTCCTATGAGCTGGAGCAGAGGGGTTCGATCAACGCGAGACGAGCAATGGTGGAATAGGATCGGCGGTGGGCGGTGCCGCGGTGTGTGTGGTCTTGAGGCAGCGGCTCGCAGTGCGTCGCGCTCTCGCTGCATCCAATGTACTTCAGAACCGTACACACATGGCCCCAAGTCTTTTAAATGCCTCTCTAGACCAATCACTTACTCCCACCCTGTGCCCCAATGGTCCAACACCTCAGGAGCGCGGCGCGCGCCAATGCAACGCACCGGACGCAGTCGCACCCGAGCTATGGACAGTATCAGCTATCAAGCTCCCGCGCGACACAAGTCGTCGTACCTCGTCCATCACTGCCCCTAACCATTCTAGCCACCTCCACACTGCACATCACGTTGTGGGTACACACCCCGCGCCTCCCACGCCCCTCCGCCCTATCAGCCAGAACTACACTTGCACCACACGTCCACGCAGAGACCCTGACCAGAATTCCCCGCACCACCGATACCACTACCACGGACGGCCACGATGCAATACGATTCACGGACACACGGTGCACGATTCACGAGTACAGCATCTGTACTCCCCGACAACCATCCGCCGCACCACCACCCACCACCACCCATCACCAGAAATCCACCCTCGCCAATGCCTGCCCAGCAACCAGTGCAGCCGCGGGAACCGCGTACATATCCGCCGGAGCAAAAGCTCGCCAACCGGGTCCGAGAGAGAGCTCGTGCTTCACCCACCCCCACCTCCCGTACGCCCTCCCTCCGCTAAGCATACGGTACGTGAGATACCTCCGACCGCACGTGTGCAGCCGGCACCGCGCACACCCTGTCAACTGTGCGCGCGGCGAGCCGGTATGGGCGGTCCGGGAGGTGTTGCTGTTGCGTGGCGACGGGAGGGCGTGTGAGACGGATGGAGTAGTGCTGAGGGGATGGGCACTATTACACGGTAAGTTGATCGACTCGTTAGCAGCGTGTGTTGTGAGCAGCCTCAGCAGCAGCGAGAGAGCTCCCGTCCCTCCTCCGGCATGCATGGAAAGGGCATGGCGGCGTGTTGTGGAGAAGAAGGCTAAGGGGCCACCGGAAGGCCAGGTTGGGCCTAGGGTGATAGGGTGATAAGGTAAGGAAGGCAGTGGAGGTAGCTCGGTAGCTGCACGAGAGAGAGAGAGAGAGCCCTGCGTTGGCTGCGTGCGGCTAACCTAACGTTGGTGGTGGCCGAGTCGACGTCGCTCTCGCTCACACACACACACACACAAGACACGCGCACTCGCACATCATCACCTGCTGCTCCGCCGCCCGCCCATGTGTCGGCGACGGCGGCCTATCGGGAGGGCTGGTGGGATCGCTTCATCGATTACTGCTGCTCTGCCAAGCCGCGAGCACGCCCGTATGCTAGCTACTTGAGTGCCGCCGGCCTCTTTGATGGACGAGACGCGAGACGACGCCCGCCCGATACGAGGCGAAACGGTCTCCGGCTTTCAGGAAGAGAAGGACGGGGGAGAGAGGCGTCATCCGCCCTTTGTTGTTGTCTGCGTCCCGCCATCACATGAGAGAGATCCACGCGGATCAGAGGTGAGCCGGCTCGTCTCTTCATACATGGTCTCACATGGTCTCACATGGTCTCACATGGAGACGCTTATTATTGTCACTCCGCCCGCATTCCTTCCACCTTGCTGAACCCCTCGTACCCCATGTCATCTGGGATCCGGCCGGGGCTGAGTTACACATTCCCTTCATGGGCATCCTCGTCTCACCTCAGAAACGTGATCCTCCCCCACCTACACACACCTGTCCTCGCTCTCCGAAGAAGTGACGAAAGTCGCCTGACTCGGTGCGCAAGCCGCCGCCCAAAAAAAGACCCAACTCGCTTCCCCCCCACCACCTCCAACCACATCATCTCAAACCGAGTCCGCCGCCGCCTCGCCTGGCTCCTCCTCCTCCTCCTCCTCCTCCACCTCCTCCTCCTCCTCCTGCTCCTCCTCCTCCTCCTCCTCCTCCTCCTCCCCCCTCCGCCGCAACGACTGCCAGCGAGGTCGACCATATCCATCCCCTCCGCATGCTTACCATGTCCACAGCTGCCTCCGACGCCCTCCTCAGCAGCTGGCCCCCCACTTAAGCCGACACCATCATGCCCCGCTCCGTAGCCTCTTACTACAGCTACGCCTCGGACCAGAACCACGATGACGACCGCGACGAGGTCGACGACCACGAGGTCGAGGCCATGCGCAACTCGTACCTCAACGCCCTGCACTCCAACCACCACAGCCAGACCGCCCCGACCTCGCCCGTCGACGCCCGCAAGTACCTCCGCTCCGCCTCGACGCGTGCCTCCGACGCCGACCTACGCAGCCGCCTCCCGAGCCGAATCACCCTCGACGAGAACACCGGCCTGTTGTCTGCCCCCGACGACCACCGCCGCAGCTACCGCACCCTGTCCCAGAGCGCCCCAGGCACCCCCCGCTTCCCGCTCAAGCGCAACCACAGCAACGCCAGCAGCATCCGCGCCGCCCGGAGTCGCAACTTGAGCCGTCGCAGTTCGATCGGGGGCCGTCTGGCGCGCGCTTTGAAGACGGATCCCGTGCCCACGCAGGTCGAGGAGCCGCAGTCCGCGTCCAAGGCGTCGCAGGTCCTCGACGATCGCGTGTGGTACGACCAGTTCACGTCGACCGACTGGGTGCACGACAGCATTGCAGATGCTTACCGGGCAAAAGAGCTGCGGAGTCGGAAAGACTGGCGGGGGAGGCTATATTTGCTGTTCGATGGCGCGCAGGGCTGGATTCTCGTGGCCATTATCGGCGGGATCACGGCGACTTTTGCATACTTCATCACGACGCTCGAGGAGCAGATCTTCGACTTCAAGATGGGCTACTGCTCCGCGCGGTGGGCGTATGGGCGGAAACGATGCTGTGCGGGCGCCACGCTGTGCGACGACTGGCACAACTGGTCTGACTTCTACGAGCGCGACGGCGACGATGCCGTGTGGGCCGACTACGGCATGTTCGTCATGTGGTCGGTCCTGCTGTCGGTCTTGTCGTGTCTGGTCTGCCTGCAGACCAAGACAACCATTTCCTCGGCCATCTCGCTGTCGACGCTCGACGAGAACTTGGGTGCGGTGCCGGCGTCGAAGAAATCGACCGAGGAGAGTAAGCGGAGCACGAGTCCGACGAAGAATGCCGAAAAGACGATGCAGCATCCGCCCATGACTTACTATCCCGCCGCTGGCAGTGGTGTGGCAGAAGTCAAGGTCATCCTGTCGGGATTCGTGCTGCACGGTTATCTTGGCCTGCGCACGCTCGTGTGCAAGACTTTTGGCATCATTCTCAGTGTCGCCGGCGGGCTATCGGTCGGAAAAGAAGGGCCGCTGGTGCACATTGCCACCTGCATTGGCAACATCGCCTGTCGGTTGTTCTCCAAGTACAACAGCAACGATGGGAAGAGGAGAGAAGTGCTTTCCGCATCTGCGGCGGCGGGTGTGGCTGTGGCGTTTGGCGCTCCCATCGGAGGCGTGCTTTTCAGCTTGGAGGAGGTCAGCTACTACTTTCCCCCCAAGACGCTGTTCCGCACCTTCTTCTGCTGCATCGCGGCCGCATTGACGCTGCGCTTTTTCGACCCCTACGGAACGGGCAAGATTGTGCTTTTCGAAGTGCGCTACCTGATCGACTGGAAGGTCTTTGAGATTATCGCTTTCATGGTGGTCGGAGTCCTGGGCGGCGCGACGGGCGCTTTGTTCATCAAGGCGTCGAGTTTCTGGGCGAGAACGTTCCGGCGCATCTCCGTGATCAAGAGGTACCCGATTGTCGAGGTCGCTCTCATCGCACTGACGACGGGTCTCGTCAGCTTCTGGAATCGATATACTCGCCTTCCGGTCGCAGAGCTACTCTACGACTTGGCGGCGCCTTGTGACACATTCTCCCAGACTGGCTCGGGACTCTGCCCGACGTACGAAAGGATTCCGGATGTCGTGCTGTACTTGTGCGTCGCCTTTGTCATCAAGGCGGCTCTGACGACCGTCACGTTCGGGATTAAGGTTCCAGCAGGCATCTACGTGCCATCCATGGTCGTCGGCGGTCTGCTCGGCCGAATCGTCGGCCACCTGGTCCAATACCTCACCCTGACCTTCCCGGACTCGGCCTTCTTCGCCACTTGCCCCGGCGGCGACAACCCCAACCCAGAATCCTGCGTCGTCCCCGGCGTCTACGCCCTCGTCGCCGCCGGCGCCACCATGTGCGGCGTAACCCGCCTCTCCGTAACCCTCGCCGTCATCCTCTTCGAACTGACCGGCTCCCTCGAGCACGTCCTCCCCTTCTCCCTCGGCGTCCTCATCGCAAAGTGGACCGCCGACGCCGTCGAACCCCTCAGCATCTACGACCTCCTGACCGACATGAACAACTACCCGTACCTAGACACCAAAATCCGCCCCATCTTCACTACGGACCTCGGCGACATCACCCCCGGCCACAACCCCCACCGCCTAATCGACATCACCCTCTCGGCCCTCATCCCCGCCACCCTCCTGCGCTCCAGACTCGAATACCTGCACCTGGCGGGCGAACTCGACGGCGGGCTCCCCATCGTCCGCGCCGGCATCCTGGTCGGCCTCATCCCGGCCCCAGACTTAGAATACGCCCTCGACCGCCTCGCCGAGGAAGACGAAGCCAACTGCCTCTGCCTCATGGCGCCGCAAGCCCGCTACCAAACCCCACCGCCCGCACCCGCCAACCACGGCGGCCTCCTCCAACCCGACCCCGACCCCCCCTCCGACCCCACCACCACTCACCCCACCCCCCCGGCGCCCTCCTCAGCCGCAGCAGCGGCCGCGGACGCCGAAGCGACCGCCGGCACCGCCGCGCTCGCCGGCGCCGACGACACGATGGACTTCACGCCTTACATCGACCCGTCACCCGTGGCGCTGGACATCTGTTCGCCGATGGATTTGGTGTTTGAGTGTTTTGTCAAACTGGGGCTGCGGTATATTTGTGTGCTGGAGGGGGGGCGGTTTAAGGGATTGGTGCATAAGAAGGGGTTTGTCAAGTTTGTCAAGGAGGAGGAGAGGAAGGGGGGGTAGGGAGCTCGGGCTCTAGGGGACAGGTGCTGAGGTGGTTAGAGGCGGGGGGGCGTGAAGAGGGTTTGGGGGAAGGGGTTGAGGGGTTGCTGGTGTTGGAGTGGGGGAGGAGGCTGGGGATGCGAGATTGGAATTTGGAGATTGGACTTTGGATTTTGAGAAGGGGAGAGGGGGAGAGCGTGTGTTTCGATTGCGTTCAAGCGCGCTTCTTTTGCTGTTTTTTCGGGTCTGGGCGCATCTCGAGGGGGTTGGGGGGTTTCTCAAGGCGTTTAGATGAGCTGCACGCCGCGGGTTGCGTCTTTCTTGTTTTCCGTCGAGGGGGGAGGGGGTTTCGTTAAGTCATGACGCCATCTACAACGAAATCTAAAGAGCTCTAAAACGAGAAACAAAAAATCTTTTCGAGCGACTTGTCTGTGGCGTCTGGCGGTCGATCGTGCCGGTGTCGTCGAGTCTGTGGTTCCGTGTCGCTTCGAGTGCAGATGGTATGGGCGCCTCTGCCTGCTCCTCCCCTTCCTGTCGACGACTTCAGGCCAGGAAGTCTTCCCCCCCCCCCTTTTGAGGCTGAAAAGTCGTTTCCCGACGTCAATTCACTCAGCGGAGATGTAATTTGCGCTTCGCCCTGTGAGCGGGATTGATGCGGATGATGGACATTCGACGTTTCATCGACACGTCGCTGTTGTTGGATCGAACGGGACGCCTGGGTTTTCAGGGTGTCTGGGCGAGGACTCGGGGGGTCGGGGGGTTGGGGAAGACGCGTTTGTTTGGTTGTGCGGTCGTTTGGATCAAAACCGACTCGCCTGGGAGGGAGTTTGCTGCCCTGTGGTCGGTCGAATGCGAACGAGGGAGACGTGGACATGACGTCTGTATCCGGAATTTCGACGAGTACTCAAGGGTGGCTTGGGCGGAAGACTTTTGGTGTCCGGGCAGATGCGCGGCGTCTTTGACACGTCGAGACAAAGGTAGGAAGGAATGGAAACGGATGGGGAAGGATAAGCATAAGACTTCATAGGAGGGAGAAAGTACGAAAAGGGGGGGGGACGACTGAAATGTGATGGGAGGTGGTTGATTTTTTTTCTCGTGTGATTTTAGTCACGACCGTGATATGTATGCAACGCTACCTTCTATGTGGGGACACCTCAAAAGCCTTCTTTCCCGACTCGTGTCCCCCCGTCCCAAGATCGATCCTGCTCGACGCCTCGCCGTTAAGATCAAACCCAAGCAGCCCATGCTAAGACGCCGCTCGCTCAAGACGCCATAAGCATCTACTTCGCAGCCGTAGCAGCCGGCTTCCCCTTGCCGCCCTTTCCACTCTTCCCCTTCCCAGCAGCACCCTTCTTCTTCTCCCGACCCTTGACCGCCTCGCCCCCCTTCCCACCCAACCCCTCAAAACCCCCCTGCATCACCCTTCCCCCCTCCGCCAGCCGCTGCTGCTCGCTCCTCCCGCGGCGCAGACGCTCAACCCACGCCAGCTTCCTCGCCAACGCCTCGTGCGCGCCCAGATAGGCCTCGATCGCTTGCACGTCAGCGGCGTCGTACGCTCCGGCATAGTAAAAAGCGCAATGCGCGTCCAGCGCCTCCGTCACGAGGGCGTCGCCGACGGGCAGGTTCTCGTAGACGAGGGCGAGGGTTTCGGGCGAAGGGGCGGTGGACGTGAGGCGGGTGACGAGCTCGTCGCGGAGGGCGGTGGGGTGCGGGCGCAGGGCGAAGGCGAGTGAGGCTTGGTACATGTCGATTAGGTCGACGAGGGGGATGGTGGTGAGGTTGGGGCCGGCGAGGGCGGAGAGGGGCGCGTTGCCGTGCACGGTCGCGTTGAGCTTCATCCAGGTCAGGATGCCGATTACGGCGTTGCTGGTGGGGCCTTGGGGGGCGCGGAGGGTGACGGTGAAGGTTTTGTTGCTGGTGGGGGTGGTGGAGGCCGTGGACGCGGCGGTGGTGCGGGCTGGAGTGGTGCTTGAGGTGGCGCTGGACTCGGCGGGCTGGGCACCGGGCCGGGCGTCGTAGACGACCTTGTCGCTGAGGCCTAGAGACGCCATGGCCGTGTGGATTTGCTGCTGCACAGCGGGCTCGCCCGTGAGCTCGGTTGAGGCGGGAGCGCGAGCAGCGTTGGACGTAGCGACTTTGGCCTGCTGCGGCTTGGGGAACTGGTTCGCGGCGGCGCGAGAGAAGCGCACGAGTTGTTTCAGCTCGATCTTGCCGACGTACTCGCCGAGACGTCCGTTGTAGATGTCGACCCACTCCTTGGGGACGTGGGCCCTCTGCTGGTAGTGCAGCTTCTGCTGCAGCTTGTGAGCCTTGGTGGCCGGGTGGGAAGAGCCGTAGAGCTTGCTCTGGTAGCCGATCTTGAGGGGCTGAGGTCCAGAGTCGGCGTCGTTGGCTTGGTGGAGGTTTCGGTTGTCCATGTTTACGGTTTGGTGAAGGTTTGGGTTGAGGTAACCGTTGAAGTAAGGGTGACGAGAAATGCGGGAGGCTGCGTAGGTCCACCAGGGGTTCTGATGCCAGAAAGGTTCGGTCGAGTTTGAGGGTTGGAAGTCGAGGTGAGGCTCGCTCAGTGAGTAGTAGGCTTGGAAAGCGTTGGAGTTCAAGTCGAAGAAGTAGGGGTTGTTGAAGTCGAAGCAAGGGATCTGATGTTGATCAGTGTGCAAGGTCGAGGCCCTTATGGGTGGAGAGGAGCCTTGGACTTTGGTGATCGAGGGTGCGGTCTTTGGTGAATCAAAGGAACCTCGAGCTTTTGTGGGCGAGGACGCGGTCTTTATGTGCCCGAAAGGTGCGTTGAGGCTGGTTGGGGCGTAAGTGAATGGGGCGACATGTGCCCACCTGCGCCGCATGTGATCCCTCCATGAATACGATCCCATGCTGCGGCCTGCTATTGTGGTCAATGATCTGCAGTCGGCTATTGTAAATCACGAAGCGAATGATGATATGAGCTGGAGAAAGCAAGGAATGTCGGCGGAATGTCGTAAACTGAGGCGTAACACGGTTCGGATGACGAGCGGAAGGCTTGTGCGCAGAAAACGATGAGAAAGCGAGGATGAGAGGCACAGTGAAGTGAAGTAGAAGTGAAAGACAAACAGATCGAGATCTAGTGAATGCAATAGAGACTGCCTAGCGATTGCTGGCGACGCCATCGGCGAGTGAATGTGTGTCAAACAAGCCTCAATGAACGAAGGGAATGCCCCCAAAACCCGGCTCCGGCGAGCGCGGTGGAAAATTACTGAGAGGAATCGTCGTCCATTCACAACGTTGACACGCTCGCATGTGAAAGAAGTCAATTCACGAGCCTGAGATCGCTATAGAAAACGAGGCTGAAGAAAAGGCATTGTGACTGCCGAAAGCCCCATTGTCGATCTCACGCGTCTTCTCCAGAGGGCGCCAGCGCTTCAAAGCGGCGGCGGGATGCAAATAGAAGATCCAGACACAATTGTGCTGATCACGAAGCGGCTTTGTTCTTGGGCAGTAGTGAGTTTCTGAACAACAGCCGCGCCGTATGGCCCAAGTGTGAGCGGGAAGGGAAGAGAGACTGGAAGTCGAGTCGCGACGTCAAACGAGCCTCGGTGTAGAGGTGAGGTGCGGAGTACATCTGAAGATGCGGCAGCACCCGACCAATCAGACGGCCGATGATGATGGTGCATCATGGACGACTCTGCGACGCGAGCTTCACACGCCTCCGACGTTTAAGTGAGCTGATCGCTCTCACACCCTCCCCCCCCCCCTCTTCCCCTCCCGTGTCGCAATCCACTTTGCAAACGACCATGAGTGCAAGAAAGCCTATACAGGCGCTCACGAAGCGTGTCACACCCTCGCAATGCTTGCAAGCGACGCGCCGACCGCAAGCATGGCACTCTCAGGATCGCTCCATGGCCTCGGTGGTCCCGCCTGTGACCCAGGACACCACGAGTTCCAAAGGTCCGACGGCGATGGTCTTCATGAACATGGGGGGCCCCGCGACGACGGATGAGGTCAGCGGCTTCCTCTCGCGTCTCTTTGCCGACGGCGACTTGATTCCTCTCGGGCCCCTGCAAGGCTATCTCGGCCCTCTAATCAGTCGGAGGAGAACACCCAAAATCATAAAGCAGTATGCGGACATTGGAGGTGGCAGTCCGATTAGGAAGTGGAGCGAGTATCAGGCGGCGGAGATGTGCAAGATTCTGGACAAGACGAACCCGGAGACGGCACCCCACAAGCCCTACGTTGCGTTCCGATACGCCAACCCCCTTACAGAAGAGATGTACAACAACTTGCTCGAGGATGGATTTGGCAAGGGAAGAGGAGGAAGAGCTGTGGCGTTCACGCAGTACCCGCAATATTCGTGCAGCACGACGGGCAGTTCGCTGAACGAGCTGTGGAAGTGGAGGAATCGCATCGAGTCGCCAACCCGCAACCAGAACGTCAGCGCCGCCGAAGCCGAGGGATCGATTCAATGGAGCGTCATTGACCGCTGGCCGACCCATCCCGGGCTCGTCGAGGCTTTCGCTCAGAATATTATCAAGAAGCTCGAGACCTACCCCGAGGAAATCCGGGACAGCGTGGTGCTCCTCTACAGCGCACACAGCTTGCCAATGAGCGTGGTCAACAGAGGCGATCCGTACCCGGCTGAAGTCGCCGCTACAGTGTGGGCGGTGCAGCAACGTCTTGGCCACCGCAACCCCTACCGACTGTGTTGGCAATCGCAGGTTGGTCCCTCGGCCTGGTTGGGGGCGCAGACAAGCGACACGGTCAAGAATCTGGTCAAGAAGGGGCAAAAGGATCTCGTGCTGATTCCGATCGCCTTCACGTCGGACCACATTGAAACTCTGTTCGAGATCGACCAGGAGGTCATCCACGAGGCAGATGAGCTCGGCGCCGAAGGGCGTGTTCGCAGGGCGGAGAGCTTGAACGGCAACCCGACATTCATCGAGGGGTTGGCGAGTCTGGCGAAGGACCACCTGAACTCGGGCGAGATTTGCAGCCGGCAAATGGGATTGAGGTGCCCAGGGTGTACGAGCGAGAAATGTCTGGCACAAAAGCAGTTCTTCATGGGACAGGGAAAGCAAGACAATGAGGCCGTGACTTTGTGAGGGCGACTTCAGGACCTTTGTCGTGTAACTAGAAAGTGTGTAGAGCTACAGCCCAAAATGCATGTACTTCTAGAATCATGTCACTACTACCACGCTCTCTTGCACTCTGCATACCGTCTCCTGCTCAAAACACTACTTCATGCCGTGTTTCTCCATGCTAATCTCATGTCCGCTGGCGCGGCTCACGCGCCATGCGCGAGAACGTCACGTCCGAAGCCTCGGGACAACCTTGGAACTTCGACCCTGGAACGTCCAGAATCCATGACGTAGTTACAAGTAATGACCTTACTGTAAGTGGGGTCTCGGGAGACCCATAAGGGCCGTAAGGGAAGACTGGGAGAAAGCAGCACCCAGCGGCATGATGACAACCAGTACTCATTCCGAGCAGGCAGATCCACCAGCCAACATGTCAGTGTGAAATCCTCCGTAAAAACGAAGGTAAGGAAGTGCATTCGGAGGAAGCAGAACGGTGATCGGAAAGTCCGCGCCGCCGGGGATCTGAACGCTCCGATTATCAATCTTGCGGCTCGGTGGTATCATCGCCCAATGAACCATCCTCCCATCCCGCTTCCCAGAATCGATTACGCTTTTAGCTGCCTGGTATCTTGTGTTCAGACCGCCCTTACACTCCTTTCTGTGTTTCTCACTGTGATTTCGCCTCACTCCCTACGTATTGATTCTACGACCCGGCATAAACTCGCGCGACACCACGATCCCTCCCGCGCTGGCAACGTGATGAGTGTCGTGGAGTAGCACGCAGTCGACTTGCCCTGACCGAGACAGCTTAGTTTGAGTTTCCTTCGACCGGGGAAGACGCTGTCAGATCTGATTACCAGCTTGGCTGGGGACAAGGAACAACAACTCAGCATGGATACGGCCGAGGCGGCTTTCGAGGCGGACATCGACCTTGACGGTCAGGCGCTGCAGCAAGAGCAAACGCGTCGCAAAGACAGCCGGGGGCAAGGCGAAAGAGCTACGAATGTCTCCAATGGTGGTATCGAGACGACATCCTCGCGCCACCACAATGGCGCGCACAACACAGCCTCTGACCACGATCGTGACGCGAACGAGACATCGCCGCTGCTCCCTCCCGACCAGTCTCCCCCAGACGACACCTCGCCACCCGCCGACTTCGACTTCTCGCACCTCCCCTGGTACAAGCGGCCCTCGATCTTCTGGGTCCTTGGCCCCTTCTTCCTCATGACATGCGCCTTCGGCGGTGTCCTTACGCCAAAGCTCAACCTCATCCTCGAGCTCGTGTGCAAACGCTACATCTCGGAGCGCGAGCTGCTCGACCCCAACTTCACCGCCATCCCGATCGACTTCAACGATGGCGACAACGACCAGTGCCGCATCCCCGCCGTGCAGCGGCAGGTGGCCGACTTCATGCTGTGGGCGAGTCTGATTGCGGGAATTCTGAGCGCCGTGACGAGCCCGAAACTGGGCGCGTTGAGTGATCGCTATGGGCGCAAGAAGATACTGATCTTGACGAGCTTGGGAACGATCGCGGGGGAGGTCATAACTATCGCGGCGGCGATGTACCCGGAGAGCTTTCCGGTTAACTGGCTGCTGCTGGGCTATGCGCTCGACGGGTTGACGGGATCGTTCATCGTGGCCATGGCCATCGCGAACTCGTACGCTACGGACTGCACGCCACCCGCAATGCGGAGCGTGGCATTCGGATACTTCCACGGCTGTCTCTTCACGGGCCTCGCCATTGGACCCATTCTGGCCGGCTACCTCGTGCGGAAGACGGGCAAGATCGTCATCGTCTTCTACATCCTCACGGCGGTGCACATCTTCTTTATCCTGTTCATCGCCTTTGTGGTGCCCGAGTCCCTTACCAAAGCGCGCCAACTCGCCGCGCGAGAAAAGCACAAGAAGAAGCAAGAGGAAGCCGGCCCGAGCTACGACATCGTCAATCAATTGCGCTCCCTCAACCTCCTCTCACCGCTCAAAATCCTCTACCCCACAGGCTCCGGCAGCAGCCCGGCGCTGCGTCGCAACCTCTTCTCGCTCGCGGCCGTCGACACCATCGTTTTCGGCGTCGCCATGGGCACGATGACCGTCATCGTCATCTACACCAACTACATGTTCGGCTGGAAGTCGTTCGAGTCTGGCCGCTTCATGACCATCGTCAACAGCTCGCGCGTCTTCTGCCTGCTCGTCGTGCTGCCGTTGCTCACGAGGCTCTTCCGCGCCGACACGGGCGCCGGCAAGAAGTCCGAGGGCATGGACAGGTTCGAAGTCAACATCATCCGCATCGCCATCTTGTTCGACACGATCGGGTATCTGGGCTACACGCTGTCGACCAACGGGGCGATGATGATTCTGAGCGGGACCGTGGCGGCCATTGGGGGGATTGCGTCGCCCACGCTGCAGTCGGCTTTGACGAAGCATGTGCCCGCGGAGCAGACCGGGCAGTTGCTCGGCGCGAGCGGATTGTTGCATGCGCTGGCGCGTGTGGTGGCCCCGACGGTGTTCAATGCCATTTATGCGGCGACGGTGGATCGGATACCGCAGACGGTGTTTTTGTCGCTGGCGGTGACATTCGCGCTGGCGTTTGTGATCAGTTTGTTCCTACGGACCGGAGGTGAGTAACTTGAAATACGTCGACGAGGGTGAAGCCGAAGCTGACTCGGATCTTTTTCTAGTGTATTTTGACGAAGAGGAGGCGGAGAATGCACGAGAGCATCCTCCTGCTTCGGATGATAGACCAGAGCAGGAGGGCCAGGGGACGCGGTTGCCGATTGTGGGTTCCGTCGTGGCGGTGACGGAATCTGTACGAGCTCGAATGACATCTGGGGCGAAGACATAGAGAGTAGCGGCAGATTTGATTTGGGTCTAGATGGGATTGGTCCAGGGCGACGGCTCTTGTATTATCTCTTCGCGATGTAATGAGGATACCACGGCACAAAATGGTCTTTATCAAGTCCTTGCTTTGACGAAATCCTCTCCTAATCTCTCGCTGAGTGGCAGTCTTCATGCCCGACTAGAAGAATTACTTTCTTTTCTTCATCACGTGATCCTTGCTCCTTCCCTTTCTCAGATGCGTGGCCAGAAGCATTCTGGAGATGAGGGGAGTCGTTTCAGCTAAATCTGTTGCCGGCCAACCACGTCATGAATGCGGGAGATGCAATGTGATGGCGCATAGCATTGGCTTGGTACTGCAATGCGCTCTCCTTAATATGAAGACTCTGTCGCCGACGCTGAAGCTGATGTTCTTGAACAATAATGATAAATTCCACCGTGGTTCACGGCAAAGCGTGACCGTTGAGCAGTTCGCACAGCCAGCTCTCCACGGTGGCACGGCCCCTTGTTGGAGCTCCCCTCGAGCTCCCGTCGGTTTCAGCCGTCAAGTTTCAAAATCCCCGGAGGAGAGTCTTGGCACCCCGGCCGAAGCAAGAGCGACGCCATCTCGCCTTCTCTAGTCCTCACACCATCCATCGCCGACACTACCACCCTCCCTCCACTCCATTATTGCGGCTTCGACGAGGGTTATCCAGCCGCCTGCTCCGAATCACCGCGATTCCGCCATCGCTGTACCATTACTCCACTACCGACGACACCCCCTAAGAGCCAGCCCGCCGTACGAGCTGCCGCCGACTCCGCGCAATCCGACCTCCTCGACCTCCTTCCCCTCATCATCTCGACTCGACCACTTCGACCATCCGCACAAGCCGACACACGCTCCATTGGTTTGAGTCACGTCTTCCAAGGCTGACGCCATCGTATCACGACGAACAGGAGTGCCGCGAAAAGAGCATCGCAAAGCCGAGCGAGGCGCAGGGGCGAACATCTGGCAGCACACCTGGCTTGGCTTCACAGCGACAGGCGTGCACGACTCGACCTCCACTCTGCGACATCCAGACCGCGCCACCCATCTGAGCGTCGGCGTCACCTGGCCTACCGGTGCTGAAATAGAGTGCCCGCGCACACAACACGACCTTGTAGAACCCGCCCGTTGCACCGCCGGTCACTCCCTCACACTCCTTCCACCCCTCACGAATCCCGACCGATCGAAACGACCCGATATAATCCATAATGGCACCGACGTCGCGCCCGGAGCAGACGCTCAATCTCGAGGGCCTTGGCTCCCTGAACATGGGCCAGCAGTCCCGCTCGGCCAACACCTCTGCCACCAATAGCCCTATAGAAGCGCCTGCAGGATCAGGCCTGCGATACCCGCTGGGCAACGGCGGCAACCAGGCGGCGCCTGGTCGGAGTGGAGCTGGCTCTCCTTCGAAGGAGTACGGGAGCCGGCTATTCTCGAAACGGTAAGTGATGGCTTGTGTCGCTGGCGGAGAAATGATGCTGACAGGAAGCAGTGCACGTGAAATTCAGGCCCAGGAGGGCTTGTCTCCGCAGATCTGGGGTCCGCCTCCGACTGGCAGCGGTCACTCTACCCCTCTTCGCGAGACGATTCCGGAATCCCCGGGGAGTGACAGTTTCCCCGACTTCGACTCGGCTCAGGCCACGACTGGCTCGTCCTCAAACACTGCCAGTGCGAACCGCCGGACTCGGGCGGGCACCGTGCCCTCTCGCTTCCCTGCCGTCGGCTCTCTCAATGGTCCACAGAGCTCCATGGCCTCCAAGTCCAACAGAGCTACCCCATCGTCTAGTCCATATGGAGGGAACACGCCCACGTCTGAGCATTCGAGCAATGTCGGAGCAATAGGCACACCCAACAACACAGCTTTGCTTCAGCGATTGAGGGCAGGGTCTATGCCGCAGCGGAGCAGCTTGTTGAACAACTCCAGCCCATTTGGATCCTCTGTTTTCTCAAGCAACTGGCTTGCGGGCAGAGAGGGACGAGAAAGAGCAAGCACCTTGCAAAGCGTTCGCTCATCGGAAGCGCAATACTCCACGGGTGATCTACCTGCGGACAATGACGTGAGAACGCTGGACTACCTGGGCTTGGTGGACACTCCCCAGCAGGGCAAGGGCAACTCGTCACGTCAAGATGTGGACATGCTCATGAACCAAAAGAGGACTAATGGGCCTACCGTCGCTGAGCTGGCTGCTTTAAACGCTTTCAACAACAAGAACATGGCTAACCGCTTCCGGTCTTACTCTGTCAATGCGAAGGAAAAGTACGCCGACGGCGAAGATGAGGAACTTGATTACGACACGGTCGCCCAAATGATGGCCACTGGGCAAATTCCCCCCACGGCGGAAAACACGATGTCCCAAGCCGCGGCCATTCATGAGGCGGTGCGCCAGCATAACTTGGAGGTGCAGGCATTTGCCAACTTTGCCAGCGCCAGTAGGCCGCGCGCTCGCACGGCCGGCGTGCTCGATACGCCCCCAGCTCGGCTGCAGCGCAACTACATGCCGACTCCTTCGCGTCTGGAAAACAGCATGACTGCTGCTGAAATGCAGAGCAACGACGGGTCGGGATATAACGGTCTTTCGAGCGCCGTGCAGAACTTGCAGATCAACCCGAAAGGTGGATACGACGCTGGTCTCGACTCGAGCATGGAGAATCCCACCAAATCTTTGTGGCTGGGCAACATCCCTTCCTCGACCACTGTCTCATCGCTTAACGTCATCTTCAGCCAATTTGGTCCGATCGAGTTTGCGAGGGTTCTGACCCACAAGAGCTGTGGCTTCGTCAACTTCGAAAATGTGCAGAGTGCCGTTGCCGCGAAAGCGCAATACAACGGTAAGGAGATCTTTCCCGGCTGTGGCCCCATCCGCATCGGCTATGCGAAGGAGCAGAGCGCCTCAAACACTCCTGGCGCAAACGGCGCGTATCCGTCCCCTAGCCCGGATCCCTTTGTGTCGAAGAGCCGGGGAGCTGGCGGTGCTTCCGCGATGCAACCCAACGCAAACATCAACGCGGAGACGGCTGCTGCTGCACTGGCGACGCCGAACCTACTTGAACACCGTGATGAGATCTGCAGCATCGTACAGCAATTTGGTGCTTCCCAGGAGGACCAGACGCGCATGCTGTCGAATCTGGAGACTGCCATGGGATTCACCAACTACATGCAAGAGGTTCCTGTTGTCGCGGAGCCCACTCACAATCGCGTGCACGACGCGCCAAGACTTCGCGAGATCAGGAAGCGCATCGACAACAACTCCGTTGGCCCGATGGAGATCGAGACCATTGCGATGGACATGCTCCCTGAGATCGCTGAGCTTTCGTCCGACTATTTGGGCAACACGGTCGTGCAGAAGCTGTTCGAGCGATGCTCCGAGGATACCAAGGAGGCAATGCTGGCGGAAATCGCACCCCATCTGGCGGAAACCGGCGTGCACAAGAATGGCACGTGGGCCGCGCAGAAGATCATCGACGTCGCGAGGACGCCCAGACAGATGCAGCTCATTGTCGACGCGTTGAGGCCGCACGGCGTCAATCTGTTCTTGGACCAGTACGGCAACTACGTCATGCAGTGCTGTCTGCGCTTCCAGGCGCCCACGAACAACTTCATCTTTGAGACCATGTTGAACCGGCTGTGGTCGGTCGCTCAAGGGCGCTTTGGTGCTCGCGCCGTGCGCGCATGCTTGGAGAGCCACTTTGCGACGTCCGACCAGAAGAGGCTGATGGCTGCCGCCATTGCGCTGCACAGTGTGCAGCTCGCCACGAACTCCAATGGCGCGCTGCTGCTGACTTGGTTCCTCGACACCTGCAACTTCGCGAAGAGACGCTCTGTGCTCGCACCGCGGTTGATCCCTCACTTGGTCCACCTATGCACTCACAAGGTCGCTTACCTCACTGTGCTCAAGATTATCAACCAACGCAACGAGGTTGAGGCACGCGATAGTATCCTTGAGGCACTCTTCTTCGAGGAGCAGACCTTAAATGACATTGTTAGCGACCAGGCTTGCGGTGCCAACTTCATCTACAAAGTTCTTACGACGCCTTTCCTAGATGAAAACATTCGCCCGAACTGCCTCGAGAACGTGCGCAATGCTCTCCTTCGCCTCAAGGCACAGCCGAACCAAGGCTACAAGCGCCTCATGGACGAGGTGGGCCTCTCCACCCGCGGGAGCAACGGCACTCCTCTGAACGAGCAACGCTCCAACTCGCGCTCTCGCCACCAGCAGCAAAACGGCCACCTGGCCCACCTCGACACGAACCCGAATGGTTATTCTCGCCCCCAATACCCCAGCAACCTCACCCCTCAACAACAAGCTCACCTCGACACGACCGCTCTCCACCGCACCATGAGCATGGAGTCCTCCCCCTCCACCTACGACCCCTACGCCGCCCCTCCTCCGACCGGCCTGATGACGCCGCAGTACACGCACTCCCCCGCCCTCTCTAACGCAGCCACCATGAGCCCCATGCCGCCGCACCCGCACCAGCAGATGCAATATCAGCAGGCCATGCTCGCCCAGCAACAGCAGCAGCAGATGTCCCGACCCCCGCCTGGCGCGGGGCAGGGCTACTACAACCCCAACCTGCCGCCGCAGATGCAGCAGCCGTTTCCCGGCGGCAACGGGGCCGACCTCTACCGCCAGCAGCAGCACAACGGCTCGCCCATGATGACAGCGCCGCCGCCCGGGATGAGCTTGCATGGGCAGTTTCCGCCGCAGGGCGCGCCGCCGCAGATGATGGGCTATGGGGGGTATGGCGGGGCGCCGCAGGGGTACTATGGTGGGCAGGGGCAGCAAGGTGCGCAGGGCCAGGGCGGGAGGAGGGGGAGGGTGAGCTAGAGGATCTCGCGGCATGCTTGAGCGCTGAGTCTTCTGGTTTGGAGGGCAGCTGGCGTCCGTTCACACCGGCTTCGTCAGGCTGTCTCCGGCTATTTTTGCTGGCAGGTACGCGCGTGCGCTGCCGCAGGCGTTATTTTCTTTGTGCATTTTCTTGGAATTGTGAGGGCAAGAGTGAGGAGACGATGCACTGGCTTGCTCGCATCCAGCGCTGGAGGTCGGTGCCGCGCGAGAGGGCGTCGGCGGGCTCCAACAGTCACGAGATGAGAGAGACGCACGAGGGACTGACTGGTTGGTTTCTTGGACGGGAGACTCGGGACTCGAGACTTGATCCTTTGTTACGTAGTCGCTTTTTTCGTTGCTGCTTCGCTTCCTGGTGGATGTGTATACCTCTTGGACCTCTGCCTCTGCATTTGCATCATTCCTGGTCGCTCTCGACCGCTTTCACGTTGGTGATGTAGAGTAGTTGTGGTGCTGAACGTGTGGCTATCGTCGTGACCGGGCAACGCGTAGCCCGAGCCGAGACGAAGCTTGCCGCCGCGTCTGGACGGCTTCTCCGTTTCAAGTGCGAGTGCCCTGCCAAACAGTTGCATTGTCGACAACCGCGACTGCATTAGGTTGTCAAACTGAACGACATCAAGGTCCTGTCGTTCGCTCTCCCCCGACGTCCAAAGCCACAATAATGCCTCTACTCCCGAAATCGGCACCTCGTTGCCCGCGCCGCGCCTTGCCCGCCCTCGCGCGACGACTCCACCCCACCTCATCATCATCATCGTCAACCCCACCACCCCTCCATCAAATCCACAACACCAGTCACCCACTCCGCCAACACCACCACCACCACCACCACCACCACCCGCAGAACCCAAACAATCTCCTTCGCAACAACAACAACAACAAAAGACACTTCACCACCTCCCCCTCCGCCGCCATGCCCAAGCAAATCATCTCCACCGACAAAGCCCCCGCCGGCGTCGGCGGGCTCTACAGCCAAGCCGTCGTCGCCAACGGCACCGTCTACTGCTCCGGCGCCGTCGCCATGGACGTCGCCGCGCCGGGCAAAATCATCGACGGCGATGTTGCCGCGCACACGGTACACCCCCCCCATCCCCTCCCGCCCCCAGATCCATCAATCGACACTACGCAGTGAGCGAGGAGCTGACGGAGGCCTTCTTCGGGGGGCGTTGTAGCACCAGTGCATCAAGAATTTGACGGCGATTCTCGAGGCCGCCGGCACGAACCGTGAGCATGTCGTCAAGGTCAACATTTTCCTCGCGGACATGAAGGATTTTGCCGCGATGAATGAGGTGTATAAGTCGTACTTTGCGGAGCCGAGGCCGTGCCGGACGTGAGTTGGCGCCCCCCCTTTCCCCTTCCGTCACAACTTCCGCCTCCGAGAAGATCGCCTTTCTTTCTTTCTTTCTCCCTTTCTTTCGAGGCTTGGAGGGCATCGGCTGACGTGGTTTCAATAGCTGTGTGGCCGCGAAGCAGCTGCCGCTGGGCACGGACGTCGAGATCGAATGCGTTGCCGTTTTGCCGTGAGCGACCTGGTGTTCCCTCTCGAGTGTCGCGGGTCGAAGGCCCCATCGAGGGCTGACTTGAGGCATCCAGGGAGGGCGGACGGAGCAAGTTATGAGAGGCGCGAAGAAGAGGACCAAGAGCTATTTATGTTATCATCCACGCCTCGCTGCGCTGCACTTTACTATGCCGCAAAATGCCAAAATGCCACAATGCCCAAACGCTACGGGGAAAAAGAAAACTCCCCCGAAATCTCACTCCCAAATGTTCCTCCCAGATCAATGCAAAAAGAACCACCATCCAAAAACGCCTCTTCCCACTCCCCTACAACCCAAACTTATGCCTCAGCCCCCCAAAAGTCCTCCTCTTCCCCTTCGGCTCCGGCGTGCGCGGCGGACCCGCATTCGCCCCCGGCAACTTCGCCTCCCCCCGCACAGCCTCACTCTGCGCCGTCCCCGGCCTCGCCCCCACATCCATGCGGGGCGGATTACTCCCCAACGCCTCAGCCGGCGCAGGCGAGAGACTCTTCCCCTTGCGCGCGCGCGACGGCGTGCCCTCGGCCACACGTCTCGACACCTTGCTAGCCGGCGCGTCCTCACTCGCGACCCCTTCTTGCACGGGCTCCGCGATCGCGGCTGCGCCAATGGGCGTTGTGACGGCGCGCCGGCCGGGACCGTGCGCGGGGCCGCCGGGCACGCCGGCGGGGCTCTTGGGCCGTAGCAGGCTCTGTTGCTGCACGGGCGGGTGGGAGCCGGAGACGGATGTCTGGCGGGGGGTGTGGTAGGTGCTGGTGGGTGTGCGGGGGGTGAAGGGGCGGGCGGTGGCATCGGGGGAGTCGCGGGTGCCTGGGAAGGGAACGGCGGCAGGGGTGCGTGGGGTGGCGGTAGGCGGGCGGTTTTGGTTTTGCGAGGTGGTGCTGGAGTTGGGGCTTCTGGGGCGGGGGGGGGAGGTGCGTTCGGTGGTCGGGGTGCGGTCGAGGTTTGGAAATGAGGTGGGGGAGGAGGTGTGGAAGTCTTTTTGGGTTCCGTGGGAGGTTTTCACGCGTTCGGTGTGGAGCTGGGCGGATTTGGTGCCGAGGTCGGTGATGTCGGTTTCGAATTGTGAGGGCTCGACGTTGAGGTCGCTTTCGAGCTTGTCGCGGTTGCTGAGTAGCTCAGCGATCTTGCGGTCGTAGTCTTGGGTCAGTTCCTGGAAGTCGGCCGCGTGGCGCAGTGCGATCTGCGACTTGCGCTTGACGATGCGGCGGTTGTATTCGGCCACGAGCTTCTCCTCTGCGCTGCGGAGGGCCCTCTTCTTCGGCGTCGGCATGGCGTCGACGACATCTGCTGCGTGCGCGGATGGTTTCTCGTTCTCGGTGTTGTAGCTTGCCACAAGCTCTTCATGGTCCTTGGTAAATTCAGCACTGTGGCTCGCCGAAGCTTCCTTATCCATGCGCGCCTTCTCGGAATGCAAGGCGTCGAATTTGTCTTTGTATTCCAAAGCGAGCGAGTCTTTGACCTTTTGCAGGTCTCCGACGTGCTCTCGGATCTTGCGTGCGAAAAGCGCTTCGTTCGCGGTGATCACGCTTCCAAGCTCCGAAAGCTCGGATTGCGCTTGCTGTAGGTAGTCTTCAAAAGATTGGCTGCCTCGAGTCCCATTGGCTTGACCACTCTCATGGGTTGCGGCTTTGGACTGGCGTTTCTTGCTTTTGATGTCGACCACGGAAGCACGCGCAGGCGAAGCACTCTTTGTTGCACCTTCCAAGTCGGTAGACACGCGACGGACGGCTGCGGTGTGCATACCGTCCGCGCCGTCTGACGCATCATCAATATGACCGTCAAGCCCGTTTGCCGGCCCATCGCGAACCCCTTCTGTGCTTTGTTCGAGATCAGCGCGATCCTGCTTGCCGCCATTGTCAGACGCAGTGAAGAGCGACAAAGACTGGTTTTCTTTCGCAAGGTGATCTCGCTCAGTTTGGAGAAGTCCAATCTCCTGCTTCAGACTGTCCACAGCCTCGTTGATGCGCTCATCCACCTCGTCCTTGAGCTTACGAGCTTCGGAAAGCGACTTCTCCGCTTCCGCTCGACTAGCCAGCTCAGCATCGAGCCGACTCTGTAAGGCTGCCAGATCCGAAGCGGCGGACCTTTTCTTCGACTCAAAATCGTTAGAGTTCGTTTCGGCACTTGCGAGTTTCTCGCGCAGGTGCGACAGATCGGCGGTCGCCTTCTCGAGTTCTTGCGATGCGTTGGAGTGCTCGGACTCAAGGGCAGCGATCTTGCTGTTCGAATTTTTTTCTGCCTCTGAGAGGCGCTCGTCCAGAAGACGCTGGCTGTCTTCCATAGCCTTGTTGGAAGCAATTTCGGCGCTAGAAAGTTGTTCCTTGAGTTGCACCAGTTCCGCGTCTGCCTCTTGAAGCTTTTTGGTTGCGTCGGCGTGTTCAGTCTGGAGTTCTGCGAGTTTCCCGCCCGACGCCTTCTCTGTCTCTGAGAGGCGCGCGTCGAGCGAGCGCTGATGCTCCTCGCGAGTCCTGACGGCTTCAGATTCCATGCTTTCAAGCTTTCTCCGAAGATCCGACACGTCCGTGTGAGCTTCCTCAAGCTGCCGTGCAGCATTGGTGTGCTGCGATTCGAGTTCAGCAATCTTGCTAGTCGAAGATTTTTCTGCCTCCGAGAGACGTTCGTCCAAAGCGCGCTTGTTCTCCTCCTTAGCCTTGCCAAAGTCAACCTCCATGCCCTTAAGCGACAACTCATGGTCTTTGTACGCCTTATTCAAAGCCTCTCGACCTTCGGCCTTGGCTGCCTCCATAGCTGTTTCGTGCAGTTCGCGGGCCTTGGCCAACTGCTCAGCGGCATCCGCGTCTCGCTCTCGAAGGGTCTGTTCGTGCTTCTGCTGCGTCTCGCGACTGCTCGAACTCAGGCTTTCCGAAACGCGCTTGATTTCTGCTTCGTACTCGGTACGCAGGCGTTCGATTTCTGCGGCATGAGCCTTTTGTGCCCGGAGAGAAGACTCCTTCAGCTCGCCAATCATCTTGGAATGTTCGGCTGTGACATCTTCCTTTTCGGAAGTCAGAGATCTCAGTGAAGCTTCGTGCTCGGCCCTGACGCCTTCCATCTTATTTTCGAGGTCAGACCGGACCGCGTCAACGTCCGCTACAGCTTTCAGTCGTTCCTTCTCCAGCGCTTGTTTCTCGGTCTCGTGGGAATTTTGCAAAGACGTGTAGCGCGTCTTCGCGTCTTCAAACGCACTCCTATGAGCTGAATCGGCTTGGGAAGAAGATTTTTCATAGCCGCTCATCAGGGCTGCAAGTTCGGAAGCATGGTGCTCCTTCAGCTCAGCAAGATGCTTCGAAGACTCGGCCTCTCGCGAATCACGTTCGCGCTGATACTTCTGCGAGACCTCGTCTAAAGCGGCTTGATGGCTTTGCGCGGTGGCCTCTTCTGCGGCGCGCCACTCGCCCTTGGCTGCTTCGGACTGCGACTGCAGCCTCGTGATCTCGGCGTTGTATTTGGCATTTGTGTTTGCATTCCGAGTTGCCTCGGCGATGCGAAGTTCTTCGACCGCTGCTTCGTGACGGCAGCGAGATTGCTCATTGGCTGTTTCCAGGGCAGCTGCGTGTTCGGTCGTCAACTTCTCAATGTTCTTCGCGTGGCTGGCCGTTGTTTCATCCAGCAGACGATCAGACTCCGTCTTGGCATGTTCGACAGCAACCTTGTGGTTATCCTCGAGTTCTGCCAGGGCACTCGCATTGCCGCGGCGCGCCTGATCGGCTGCATCTTCGGCCGCGTGCTTCAGGCGGTCGATCTCAGCAACCTGTGCGTCCTTCACAGTCTCCATGTCTGAGGTGTGCTTCAGCTTGAGGTTGTCCAAGTCGCTCTTATGGTTATCCTGTGCCTTTTGCAGCTGGTCCTGCAGCGTTCTCGTCTCTTTGGACTCTTTCGCCAATCGTCCGGCCAGATCCGCAAGTCTCGTCTTCGACTCCGTGACAGCAGCTTCCATCGCGGCTTTCGTCTCCGAAAGCTTTCCGGTCAGAGAGTGAGTCTCCTCGGTATGAGCCGCTCTCGCTGTCTCGAATTCCTCTGACTTCGCCTCCATCTCCTTCGACTGGCCTTCCTTCGTCTGCTCGAGCAAGGCTTTGAGCGCGTCGACTTCCTGGGCATGCTCCGATCTTAAGCTCTCGAGTTGCTGGTCATGACTAGATTTACCCTCACTAAGCTGCCTTTCCAATCTTGTGCTGTGGTCCTTGTGCTCGTTGGCCAAAGATTTCAGCGTCTTGTCATGCTTTTCGCCCATTTCACGAAGCTGCACCTTAAAGTCCTCAGCCCGCTTCTCCTTTTCAGTCAAAGCAGCGTCCAGGTCAGTCTTGTGCTGGTCTCTTTCTTTGGTCAAGCCCTCAGCCTCAGCTTTCGCAGTTCTGTGGTCATGGGAAAGACCTCCAATCTTGATCCTGTCGTCATCAATTTGCTCCTTGGCTTCTTCAAACAGTCTTCTTTGTTTCTCGGCTTCAGCCTGCGAATCTTTCTTCTCTTTTTGAATCGTCTGCAGGGTGCCTTCCAGCTCTGCAATTCTCGCCAGAGAATGCTTCGCTTCTCCGTCTCGAACGTCATAGCGGTCTCGTGCGTCTTTCTGGCTCTTTTCTAGCTCTTCGTTGTGCGAAGTAAGGTCAAAGCGCAGTTGCTCGATCGTGGATTGAGATTCGCGGTCGGCTTTCTCGAGCTCTTCAACCCTCTTCTCACTTTGCGAAAGCGAGGACTCGAGACTCTTCTTCGCCTTTCCGAGATTCAGCACTTTCCCCATGGCTTCGCGTGCGTTGGAGTCAGCCTCGTCCTTCCGGGCCAGCACCAATTCGACTTCATCTTGTACCTCCTGCAGATTGCTTTGCACCTCGTCCAGCTTCCGGCTCAGCTCGCTCTTCTCCCCGCGTAATAACTCCACCGACTTTCGAGTCTCTTCCTGAGAGCTTCGAAGCTCTGCATTCTCTTTCCGTCCAGCATCCAGAGACGTCCGCAATTCCTTCAGCTCGCTCTTGAGATCTTCAATTTGTCTCTCTGCATTCTTCAGAGACTGTGCCAGCTTTTCCCTTGCCAATTCAGTGTCTTTCGATCGCCCGTTGCTCTTCTCCAAGTGTCCGGCCAGAGTCTCTTTTTCGCCAAGCAAAGCATCGATCCTCCTCTCCGCAGCATCCAACCACTCCTCTCTCTGCTTCTTCACCGTGTCCAACTCTTCCCGCGCGCTTTCGAGCTCCTCCTCTCGCTCGTCAATCACATCCTCGGCCTCGCTTTCCGTTTCCGGGTCGGCCTCTGCCGGCCGCGGGGCATGGTGCTGCTCATGCTTGATGCGGCGCTTCAACGCATCCAGCTGCGAGTAGATTTTCGTGTGGGGAACGGCTTCCTGGTGCGAGCTTTTGGGACGGAAGACTTGGGCTGTGATGCTGGTTTCCGCCGCTTTGGGCGCGGCCTGCGAACGCTCAATCAAGTGTTTGATGTGGTCGATTTCCTGGGGGAGGGAACGAGGTCCTCGGAGCTCGGTGGAAGAGGAGAGGTCGCTTCGAGCTCGGCTCACGGGTCGCGAGCCCTCGAGTGTCGCGTGACTGTCGTCCATTGCTAGCCTATGCGTGCTACGATCGACGGCCCATGGTGGGGGACGTTAGGTTCAGCCTTGAGCGGCGTGGTTGTTTGTCGTACAATGGCTTCGGCTGGCGGATCAAAAAGGGTGGGAATAGGAAATGCTCGCTCGGCCCTACACCCGAATGAAAGGCATAAATTGCAATAATCGACGGACGGGAGGGTGGATCAATGCCAGCGCAGATTCTGGCCTGCCACGTGCGAGACTCGGAAGAAGTACCCAAGGACAATGCGGGTACACTGAGAGGAAGCAAATTGCACAAGTACTTACGATCGACCGCCTGCCTCGCAAGAGCGGCGCGAAAACGAGGCGACTGAATCTCCCTCCGGAACTCCACGACAAGCGCATGGCACAGTGGATGGCCGATGTCATGACCTGCCGCGCTGCACGAGCTTCCCTGTCGTCGCTCGGCCTGCGCCGTCGTCGGGACTCGGCCGCTTGCGCGCTCCGATCGCCGCACATGTCTCTTCAACGCCAAGCCTTCGACCTCACTCCCTCTTCTCTCGCCCCCAGGACGCGTTCGGGCGGGCGAAGAAGTAAGTCGCGTCGTTCCACCCCTGTTTGCTTCCGCTTCCCGTGAGACACGAAACCCGCGTCCCTCATGCTGATGCCCGTTTCCTCCCTCGCCGTCGCAGCGACGAGACCAATGACGACAATCCTCACAGAGCTTCCAGTACCAACCTGCCTGCACGCTGCCGTCGCCGGGTCCGCACCTCCCTGGAGGTTACGGACAGGCGCGCAGGTGTGCGTGCGCGCGGGCCGTGGCTGAGCCACGAGAACAGAAATCGTAGCGACCGGCGTTCTTCTTTTTTCCGCCCTCTTCGCTTTCCAAACTTCACTCACCGGCCGTCCAACCCACCCACGGCCTTCACTTCCGGGCCCTTGTCGACTGCGGAGCGCGTTTTTCTGGCGGACGGTGCGAGGCGTGTCAGCATGATGGGTGCGCCCATGACCGAGAAATTGAACGGATCCAGCACCGTGCCTTCTGCGCGCCGCTGCGTTCGCGCGGCGGTGGCGGGGTTGGCGCGTGCCATGAGGATCACCGCAAAAGATAGTTTTCAATCGGAGCAGCGCACTCGCTCCGTCTTGGCCGGCCGCTGGACGTCGCGTGAAGATCGCATGAGGCACTGGCTCTGGAGTAATGGGCTCGGTTGGGAGAGGGAGGGTGGTCGCTTCGAGCGAGCTTGTCCGGTGATGATTTCAAACGTAAAAGCCAAATTTGTCAGGCAGCCGGTCTGCTGTTCTCGCAAGGGGATGGTGGGCCCGGTTGTCAGTGAGAACCAGAGAGCTAATCTGAGGACACTGCACACACTCCACATGTATTTAAAAGAATGAATCGGTTGGAAATCAAGGTTTGATCCAGATATGCTACAACGCTGCACAAAGCCCATCATGCTACCTAAAACCTATTCGTTGCTCGAGAGCGGTACGCCACGAATCCAGCGTACGCCAGAGCCACCACCAGACCAAAAATGACAAACTTCATGAAGAACCAGAACCAACCCCCGCCGCTTTCACCACGAGTGCTGTAGGGCTTGTCCTTGTTCTTCTTCTTGTTCGCCATGCGATCTGCCCTGCCCGACTCGTTCGGCTTCTTCGTCTTCCCCGTCGGCGAGTAGAGGTTCCTCGTCTCCACCTTAAGGATGTCGTGGTTGTCGCTCAGCTCGCCGGTCTCGGCAGAGAACCCCACGTAGCTGACCGAAGGCAGCTTGATGTCCGCGACGTCAATGCACGGCGTCCACTCATCCTCGTTCTTGTACATCAACTCCACCACCAGTGACTTGTCCTGGAAGTAGGTGACCTTTGCCTTCGTCGGAGTCTCCGAGTTCCTCATACCCCGCGCCGAGCACCCGTCCAGCTGGTTCGCCTTGCCATCGTTCGCCTGATCATAAGTCGTCTGGCCATCCCCGACCATCGCCATGACGTAGGGGAACACCACGCCGGGCCGGTTATTCTTGTACGTGTCGAAGAAGAGCCCAAGCCCCTCAAATTGGTCCTTCATGCCAAACACGTCTCCCATCTCTGCCCGGTTCTTCGTGACCCACATGGCCATACCATCGCCAAAGAGACTCCCCGTCCCCGAGATGCTAAGGTCGACCTCGATTTCCCAGTTGGTCGCGGTCAGCGGCACGCGGCTGTAGATCCAGCCGGCCTGGGAAGGCTGCTGGGACGTCAGGCGGACGTATCGGTCGGTGCGGATGATGGTGGAGCCGCCAAAGTCCCACCAGCGCGCCTGCATGTCGGAGTCGAGGTAGGGCTAGAAGGGAGGGCTTTCGTTAGCCACACGCGCCCACGGCACTCGCGCAGACTGCCGGCCGTACCTGTTGGAGGCTGTGCGTGCGCAGCGGGATGGATTTGACATCGGACTCGTCCTGGGCGGCCGCCAGCAGCGTCCATGCTGCCAGCAGCACAGAGATGAGCCAGGAGAAGGGCTGTCGCGAAGGCATTGTTTCACGTGGCTACGCGTGGCATGCGCTGCAAGCTCGAGGTGTAGAAGAGAGATGGGGAAGGTCGAGAGGCGACCGTGGTGGTGAAGGAGTGTTTGGACAAGTGTGCGCTAAAAGGAGGGGGAGGTCGAGGTGTTGGTCAACAGCTGTCGTTTTCGTGAAACCTGGCCGCATCGCGCGCCACAGCTGCCACAGCCACCCGACGCCTGTGGCGCCACATCGGGAGTTGAGGTCCGGCGGGCCTTCGAGTCTTCTTCCCGCTGCACGATACTCAAACGCTGCATCTACGCGACAAGAAATACATTGCATTATTTACGATCGCCTTCTTCATCTCGAGAAATGTCATCATGGCTGCCTGACATCGGATCTTCTCACAGGCTGCAACTCGGCGCGACGGCATTGGTCTCCGGGTGTTTGGCAGCGAGCGCCGTCCTCGGTGCGCAGCAGGCGAGGAGATGGTATGAGACTCGTGAGCTGAAAGGCTCGATCCCCGGGCTCGGTCAGCCTCACGATATAGAGAGGGTGAGTCCGTCGACGCGTCCCAGCTGGGTCAAGGCTGACTGACCAAGTCCTAGATTAATTCGTTCGGTGGCGCGGTACCGGAAGAAACAGTCGACACGAGCGAGGCAGAACGGAGTGCTGCTCTTGCCAAAAGGGCACGACTGGGCGATTACGATGAAGGTGGGTTCGAAATCTTTCCCTGTGTGCTGCGGAGAGCAACACGTTGCTGATACCTTCCAGGCTTGATCTTGGAGCAACTTGCGCGCAACCGAGTCTTCCTCACAGACGATGGCCTGGCTAGACTACGAAATGCTTTCGTCGTGGTAGTCGGCTGTGGAGGCGTTGGCTCGCATGCAACAGCCGCGCTTGCGCGCTCTGGCTGCGGCAAGATTCGTCTTATTGATTTCGATCAAGTCACCCTCAGCTCGTTGAATCGCCACGCGGTTGCAACGCTTGCCGACGTCGGAACTAACAAAGTGCTCTGTCTAAAGAGACGGCTCGAGCAGATCACGCCATGGACGCATTTCGACTGCATGAGCGAGCTTTTCGACGGCAAGGCTGCTGAAGCACAGCTGGCCCCCTTCAAGGACGGCCAAAAGCCAGACTACGTGATCGACGCTATCGACAACATTGACTCGAAGGTCGCCCTCTTGAAGCACTGTTCAGACAACAATCTCCCTGTCATATCCTCAATGGGCGCGGGCTGTAAATCCGATCCTACCAAAGTCTTCATCAGCGACATCTCTGCATCCACCGACGATCCGCTATCGAAATCTACGAGGCGAAGGCTCCGAATGATAGGCGTGAAAGATGGCATCCCAGTCGTTTTCTCATCCGAGAAGGCTGACCCTGGAAAAGCGCAGCTCCTTCCCCTACCCGAAGACGAGTTTCAGAAAGGCGCGGTCGGCGAGCTCGGCGTGCTGCCTGATTTCCGCGTGCGGATCCTGCCCGTGCTGGGAACCATGCCGGCCGTCTTCGGGCTCTGCGTGGCCAATCACATCATGCTCGAGATCAGCGGGTATCCGCACGACTATCTGCAGAGCAAAGGACGAGAGAAAATGTACGACGGCGTGCTTGCGCAGCTGCAAGCGCTCGAGGGACGCCTTGCAACGCATCAAGGTTTCGACGCCGTCGGGCTCCGGTTACCTGTTACATCGGACGACGTGGGATATATCGTTGACGAAGTCTTCCGCGGCCGCAGCGTGGTCTCTGGGCTCAGCAGCAGGCTCGCGCTGGCTCGATGGCGGAAGCCGGAGGGCGCGTGGCTTGACATGTCGACGCCGGGCCAGAAGGCGGATAGAGTTCAGTTCGACCAGCTTGTGTGCATGACTAAGGATGAGATGCAGAAGCACGAGAAGCTGGTCCTGAAGGAAGGGAAGAGTCCGGAGGAGGTGTACGATCGGAGTGTGATCGAGCTGGTGGAGAAGAGGGCACGCGAGGAGCAAGCGTTCAGAAAGCAGAGGTAGGCTGCAAGATCTCGGCGTTGTGGTTGACCTACCTATACGACCTAGGCAAACACATTTTCACTCTCTGCTGCATTGTCTGAAAGGCTTGCTGCGAAAGTGCCATTTATCTCGACATGATCCCACGTGATTGCGTGACGACGCCAGTCCTGTTTCGGCAAGCGCGTTTTCAGCGAAAGTAGAAATTGTCCACCGTCGGTGTTCTGCTTGCACCGAATGAAGACTTATACCTCAAACCTATCAAAATCGAGAGTGACGATCATTTCAGCCGCAAGATTGTTGTGTCGCCCTTGCACCGCCGCCATCCCGTTGCGCACTTGGTATTGGAAAGAATGAAGCTCTGCCACGGGTGCTGGAGAAGGAGACGAGTACCCACCTGATCTAAGCTGTTTGGCGTGATCAGTCCTTCAATTCTCGGTGACCGTAGAGTAATGGAGTTAGTGGGCTACGACCAGCAACTTCTTTGGAGTTGTCGAGCCCTCCCTTCGCCCGGAACACGTAGCTTGCCTCGCCATTGTGCGCAGGTCATTGTGTTACAAGACACGGCCGAGCGATTTGCCGGGTAGAGCTATCGGCGAAGAACTTGGACGGTTGCCAACACCAGCTTTGATCGAGTCTGAAAGAGCTGCTGCTGCCTATTGTGGAGCATACAAGGACTGCAACTCCCCAAGCTCCTGAGGTGGCTCTTCCGCGGTGCGTTTCGGAGAACATCTCGCTGATGGCTTCCCTGGCACAACATCTTGGGGTCTATCCCGTTCTCTTCCGACATCAATTGTGGTTTACATGTTTCACGGGTCACGTGCGACCAGTTCTTGGCGTTCATCATGCAGGAGCCGACCCCAGCCTCGGCAGCTCGGCTTCTGTCACTACTCCCCGCAAAATCACAAGCCGTAGACTGTCTGAGCTTCAAGCTGGCACCTGAGACGACGAAGCGAAACGAAAGACGACAACAGATCAGCGCGGTACAAAATACCAATGTTGGCCGAGACGATCGCATGGACGGAGACAGCAGCACATGTTCGTCTTGTCACCAATGTCACCAATTCCCTCGGGAGAGCGCAACACGCGACGTGCCCGCAATTACCCGAGGGTTAGAGTTCCGCTCGTCCAGCCGATCAGGAACATGGCGCCCAGACAGATCGACCGAGTGGCCTTTGTAGCCGGCGCTCGACGTAAGATGCTTTAGAGTCCTTCCTCGGTCCGTGACTGTTCGGTCCAACTTCTGCGCGTTCTACCAGCTCGACAACCTCGCCCTCGTCTGTTGCCAGTCACGCAAGGGGTCGATTGTATCCAGCCCTCACACTTCGTCATTCCTCAGAGCTGAATAAGTCTCACCCGAATATCGATTGCGACACTCAGCGATCATGTCTGCGAAAACGGTGCAGGGCCCTGGCGGCAAGAAGCCCACATCGGCAGCGACAAACCTCATAGGTAAGCACTCTCAACTCCTTCAAACCTCTCGACATGTGTCTGACCAAAGCGACCAGCTGGCGGTGGTGCCGGCATGATGGAGGCCCTCGTCTGTCACCCTCTCGACACGATCAAAGTCCGCATGCAGCTCTCCCGCAGACAACAACGCGGCGGGCAACGACGAGGCTTCGCGAAGACGGGCATGGAAATCGTTCGCAAAGAGACGCCTCTGGGTCTGTACAAGGGTCTTGGGGCTGTCCTCACGGGCATTGTCCCCAAAATGGCCATCCGATTCACAAGCTATGAGTGGTATAAGCAAGCGCTGGCGAGTCAGAGCGGCGCGATCACAGGAGGGGCGAACTTCCTCGCAGGTCTTGCGTCCGGTGTGACCGAGGCCGTGGCCGTCGTGACCCCAATGGAGGTGGTGAAGATCCGGTTACAGGCGCAGCACCACAGCATGGCGGATCCTCTCGACGTGCCCAAGTACCGCAACGCCGCGCACGCCATGTTCACTGTCATCAAGGAAGAGGGAATCGGCGCCCTGTACCGCGGGGTCTCCCTCACCGCGCTGAGACAGGGCACCAACCAAGCCGCCAACTTCACCGCCTACACCGAATTGAAAGCCTTCGTCCAGGAAAGATCCGCAGACCCGAGCGCACAGCTCCCGTCCTGGCAGACGTCCTGCATCGGTCTCATATCCGGCGCCGTGGGGCCCTTTTCCAATGCGCCAATCGACACGATCAAGACCCGTCTGCAACGCACACCCGCAGAAGCCGGCCAGACGGCGTTGGGACGCATCACCGCGATCGCCAATGTGATGTGGAAGCAGGAGGGTGTGCGCGCGTTCTGGATGGGCATCACGCCGCGGGTGATGCGTGTGGCGCCCGGGCAGGCTGTGACGTTTGCAGTTTATGAGTATTTGAAGGGTGTGATGGAGAAGGGACGGGAGATGTTGCCGGGTGGGGACTATGAATCCCAATGAGCTGTTCGGCGAGTGGAGACTCTGTTGTCAGCGTTATCAATACCTGGGGCGTGTGAGGTGATAGGGTTGGTATGGTATCATTTGGAAGCATTTGGCAACCCACCAGCTCGAGGAGGGGCGGTTGACGAGCTGGATGGGACAATGCAGAGGCTGTCGAGGCAATCTGGCGCGGAGGCAGAATTTCATTTGATAAATTACATCCTCAGCTTCATCTCAGCCACCTTCCTATTTGGGCGTGAATCGGCCCCACAATACTTATCAGAACCCCCGCTCGCCTCCCATTGGGACTGTGATGAGTGTTCCTTATGGTATCGGAAGAGGTCAGTATGTCTTGAGCATTTGTATCTGCCTGACCTTCGCTTCTGTCATTAGAACCTCATCTGACGAGCAGCTGATCTCCCGAAACTCACTCTCGTCTCAAAAACCATCAATCTGCCTGTCAAGTTAGGCCAGCAAGGCCACACAGCGGCAATTCCCAGAAACAAGACTTCCAACTTGTTGTTGACTGATCTGAGATTGTTCGTCACTTACTAGGACGCATTGGAAGGTAGGCCATACTACGACTGGACTGCTTGACGGTGGCAGCGGGCTCTCACCGTCACGAGACCACTCGCTCACTTTGTTGCAAACAGATCGTCCTTCGTTCCCGAACATCACAGAGGCCCCTCGTCATGACGTCCAACTGTGACAACGAAGCACCCGCACGGGCAGTCATTGGGAACAAGGACAATTTCTGGTTATACGACTCAGAAACCGGCTTCGATCTGACGCACCCGCCAACACCGACCTCACCTATCGTCATCCCTTCACTGAAGATCGAGACAACCACCTCGCCCATCACCGTGGACCCAGCCAAAAGCGCGCTCGTGATCATCGACATGCAAAACTTCTTCCTCAGCTCCGCCTTCGGCCGCACAAGGGGAGCCGGCCACGCGGCTCTCGATCAGCTGGTCAACCATGCCATACCCGCTGCCCGCGAAGCCGGCTTACGCATCATCTGGCTCAACTGGGGCCTGACAGAGGACGACGTCGACTCAATGCCTCCCGGCGTGAGCCGCGCCTTCGGATTCAAAGCCGAAGCGAATGGCCAGACCGTTACGCTGGACAAGCACGGCCGGCCGGGACGCAGTTACACGGGCCCAGGCAACGAGTGCGGCAGCGTCCACGACCCGGCCTCGGGCCAAACTCTCGATGCCGGTCGCCTGCTCATGCGCGGCCAGTGGAACAGCGCGCTCTACGCACCGCTCGACGACGTCTTCGCTGCCGGCAAAACCCTGCCCGCCCGCCCCGACGTCTGGCTCCACAAGAACCGCATGAGCGGGCTCGTCACACCCGACACTGAGTGCGCCACTTTTCTCGAGCAGGAGGGCATCACCTCGCTTTTCTTTGCGGGCGTCAATACCGATCAGTGCGTTGGAGGGACGCTGCAGGATGCTTTCAGCGCGGGCTATGACTGCGTTCTGCTCCGGGATGGCTGCGGAACGACGAGCCCGCGACACGCGCAGGAGTGCGTGGAGTTTAATGCAGCGGGTACTTGGGGGTTCAGTATTAGCTGTGAGGCGCTTGCGGAAGGGGTGAGGGTGATGGGGACAAAGTGAGGGCTGGCGACGCAGGCTGCTCAAGAACCAGGAAGTCGGTATGCGCGGCATATTTGCCTCGTCGAAAGTCGATGGCGGCTGCGCAGCTCGCCAATGGTGTTAAAACATGAAGTGTCGCATTCAACGGGATCGAGCCGATAAGCCTGCCAGGTGCAGACGACCACAACCAGGACCTCTGCGCATTCTTCGACAGGCCATCGGCTCGGCTGCAACTGCACCAAGGGCAGTCTGCTCAGAGCGCCTCAAGCCTGGTAGGTGCAAAGTGAGCTGCCGTCCGCTCGCAAGAGGAGGGATTCTGTCGTTCTTCGCCGCCTCCTTCAACGACATCACTGCGCAGCTCGCCAAAGTATCCTTAACACCAAGTGTCGCATTCACCAAGATCTGCTCCTTTGGCGTGGAAGCTATTGACATCCGGAAGGCTTTCATCGACCTTTGTTCGAAAGCTCCAATCTCACTGAAAGTTGCGTCTTCTTGTTTCTGAACTGAAAAGGGGGATATGGAGTGGTGGCATTGATCAAGAGAAGCCGTCGTGGCTACGCCCGCAGCTCTGCCAGCTGAGTTGTGCAACTTCCTGGCGCAATGTATCATCAAGTTGCGACGTCGAAGACATGACCAATTCATGTATCCGTGACTGTTCCACTGGTTCGTTGTGATTATCCGGTGGTCCGTGTTTGCCTCAGGCCGCATGTCAATCGCGAAAGCCCAGCCGAGGTCAGTGACGTCATGTCAATCCGGGGAATCGCCGTCGACGGGCCCCGCGACATCGAGGTTGTCTCAGGTTGACAGGACGTTCTGCTGTTTCCAGACGGACCCGGATATCGGCATCCTATTTCTAGACTTCAAGAAATACGAGAAAGGAGGCGCTTAGTTTAGCACGTAAGGAAGTCAACAGCATGGCAGCCCCTGCACGACGTCTGAGTAAGAACAACCTGAGCTGAGCATTCACTTCACGCCGATCAATAGCTGATACAACGTCTCCAGCACGGCCGGCGTTATTGTACTGTCTTGACCTGACCTGATTGCGCGAAGGGAACAATTGCTTACAGACGATGCTAGTATCTGCGATTTGCAGGAGAAATTTCGCCCCGCGATCCATGAATTCCCAAAGGTCGTCTCGACTACGCAGAAGTTACTTAAGGCGAGCCAGGTCTTGGACATTCCGGTCTTCGCAACCACGCAGTTGCGAGGCAAGCTAGGCGAGACATGTCCGGAATTGGCACTCGATGCGCCTGAGGGCGTCAAGACGAAGGCCCACGCCGACAAGAGCGCATTCTCCATGTGGATCCCGGAGATCCAGAAAGCATTTGGCGAGCTGGGAGGCGGCAACAGGGAGGTGGTCATCGTTGGCATCGAGACGCACATCTGTGTCACGCAGACAACGCTGGACCTGCTTCGGGAGGGACACAAGGTGTATGTGATTGCGGACGGGGTGTCGAGCTGCAATGCGCAGGAGATTCCGATCGCGCTGGACCGCCTGCGCAATGAAGGAGCGGTGGTGACGACGAGCGAAAGCTTCCTGTACGAGTGCATGGGAGACGCGGGCATCTCCGAGTTCAAGGGGATTGCCGGGGTCGTGAAGGAGTGGAATGCGCAGACCAAAGAGAACTTGGGGGCGCTGTGCAAGTTTTAGATATCATACCGTATCATCCGGAGAGCTCTTTCTCGAGCTGCAGCAGACCGGGAGAGGGGGTGCTCTTATGCGTACCGCACCATCGTCACACGCGCAGCCGAGAGCGTGCCCTGGTGCCCTGGCGCGCTCCTCTGGACGGAGCTGAGCGAGCGTGCACAGCACCCACATGTCAGCTCTTCAGCCACCGCGTCCTCGACGCAAATGACGAGCCAATGAGTCTGCGACCGGCCGACGCTGCTCGAGCGGCCGCACGGATGCTGTGAGATCGTGAGGCGCTATGTGACACCCCAAAGAAGATGACTTTCCCGTAGCGTACCTGACTGTCGGCCCCGCCATCAGTGTGATCGGGAGGGGAGACAGCAGGTCAGGCACCGCCCGCCCCGAGCACCAGCGGCGGCTGCATTTGGCCGCCCTTTGTCGCCGTCTGCACTAGATCGCGCGGAGCAATCAGAGAGCCCCCCCCCCCAAGCTGCTTGACAAATTGATTAAAGGGCACACCCCGCCTAAAGGAGGTGTGCGAGGTCAAAGGGGAGAGAGACAGGCACGGGCAGCGGCTCACCCGCCCGCCTTGCCGCCGCTCGTGTAAAAGTCCGGGGACAGCGGACTTGCGGCCTGAGCGTCGCGGACTGCCAGTGGTGGTGACCTCAAAAGTGCCCACCCACGCCCCGACTCCCTTTCCCTCTCATGACCCCAATCTGCACCCCCATTCTCTTCCTCGACACCTTTTTTCCGCCTGCCAACTGTCCCGAACGCAGACCAAGTCCCACGCTCTCAGCCGTGTTTCTGCCGCCGCCATTGTCCGCCATTACCTCACTTTCCCGCTTGGGGGGGGGACGCCCGTAGAAACAATCGCACCAGGGGGCGACAAACACATCTGAACCACCGCTCTCGACGCATCTGGACGCGACGTGCGATTGTGTCGACTTTTGCCGCCCACCTACGCGGCCAAACAGCAAATCCACCGGACGCGGTCCTCTCAGGGACATAACGGTACCTCGTGGTCCGACCCGCAGCAGTTTAGCCTCGACACCTGCCACCCACGAGACTTCACCCAAGGTAACGACACCCACGTGCGAGCCCTGCGTGCAGGAGCGGATACTACAAGATAGAGGGACACCACGGGCTTCAAATGGGAGAGTGGCGATTTCGCACATCTGACGAAGCAGTGTTGTGGTCATGACGGAGGGCAGACAACCCGGCATGGCGGGCGCGGGCGCGGGCATCGGACGACTGGGGTTGAAATACCGTGGGCTGTCGTTGACCTCGCAGCAATCCAACTCGGTGCCGTCGACGCCGTCGCAGCAGCCGCGCGACATTCACTTTCCCTCGCGCTCACCGTCGCCGAATCGCGGCCTCAATAACCACTCGCCTCGCTCGGTCGTCTCCGAACAGGTCGGCCAGGCTGTCGCTCAGCGATCCACGCCTGTCGTGTGCAAGTTCGAGACCGGTGCTGAGATTAGGAAGAGGCGAATACCCTATGTGGAAGGGGGGCATGAAGAGCTGGGACCGCCAAAGAAAGAGCCGAAGAGGGCGATGGAGCCGGACGAACACAGCAAGTTAAGTGCGGACATGCGCGAACTCTATGATTGGTTATTACCGTCAGATGAGAGTGAGAAGCGGCGAGCGCAGTTGGTACAGAAGTTGGACCGGATCTTGAACGACGAGTGGCCGGGGAGTGATATCAGGGTGAACGTGTTTGGGTCTTCTGGCAACCTGCTGAGTTCGAGCGATTCGGACGTGGATATTTGCATCACCACGCCGCTGAAGAAGCTGGAGTCCATGCACTCGATAGCGACGTTGCTGCATACGCGTAAGTTGGTCGCGTGACTTGTTTGCAGGTCAAACTTGCGGGATGTGACCGCGCTGACAATGCGGTAGACGGCATGGAGAAGGTGGTGTGCAGGGCATCCGCAAAGGTGCCGATTGTCAAGTGCTGGGATCCAGAGTTGAGGCTGGCTGTGGACTTGAACGTCAACAACCCTCTGGCTCTGGAAAACACACGCATGATCAAGACCTACGTCCAGTTGGACGACAGAGTTCGACCGCTCGCGAAGATCATCAAGTATTGGACTAAAAGGCGGATACTGAATGATGCTGGTAAGCTTTCAACAATCTCCGGACGGACGAAACTGGCACTTACACTCGCGCAGCATTTGGAGGCACAATCAGCAGCTACACCTGGATTTGCATGATTCTCTCATTCCTCCAGAGAAGAGATCCGCCGATCATCCCGTCATTACAGAAGATGGAGGACAACAGGCGGACGTGCGATAACGGCGAGAAGTCGCAATTCGCAGACGATCTAGATGCTCTGAAGGGATACGGAGATGCTAACAAGGAGACCTTGGCCGAGTTGCTCTTCCACTTCTTCCGAGAATACGGCTATGAGTTCGAGTACGCGAGGAACGTGGTGTCAGTGAAGGAAGGCAGGCTGCTATCTAGGAAGGAGAAAGGATGGGATCCGAGCAATTACCAGGACAAAGAGGCACGCAATCGACTCTGTGTGGAAGAGCCGTTTACCGTCATCCGAAATCTTGGGAACTCCGCGGACGACTATGCCTGGAGCGGCATACATGGTGAGATACGGCGGGCTTTCGAGCTGCTGGCCGATGGCGCTCAATTGGACAAGTGCTGCGAACAGTACGAGTTCCCGCCTGAGGAAAAGCCCATATTCCAGAAGCCGGTGCCCAAGCCCAAGCCGACCTTGACGAGGAGCGCATCACAGTCCGGACGAACAAACCAGGAGCCGGGTCAGAATCGGTCGCGCAAAGGTGGCAACCGCAATCCGTCCACGCAAAGACCTGGCAGCAGGAGGGCCTCTAGTGGGGCGTCCTTCAGCAACCAACGTGTCCCCGTTGGCGGCTTTGCAAGTCCACCGGTGACCTCCATGATGGACTACTTCGCCCAGAAGGGTGATCTGCACAACCAGCTGTTCCAGCAGTATCAGTACCTGCAAGCTCAGCAGGACGCGCTCAGGAATCAGCTTCAGCAGCAACAGCACCAATCTTCGGCCCATGGCAGGCAGCATGACAACTCAAACTCGCCACATCACCGTTCCTTCGCCAACGGACAGCCGAGTCCGCGCTTCCCGGAGAACCCACCTCAGACAGCGCCCCTTATGCCCGGGTACCCATACCACTACCCCCAAAAGTATCCGCCGCCTTCGCCCATGTCTCAAGCCAGGTCACGAGAAGGCACCAACACGAATCCATCTTCGCCTTCTCTTGTCGCGGCTGTGCCTGCGTTACGGAGACAAGTCCACCGTGCGTCCGTGGGAGACCAACAATCAGCCTCCACCAGGTCTCAGTCGCAACCTGGTCGCTCGCTTCCACACCCCCTGACAATGCAGCAGCAGGGCCACCCGGGCTACGATGCGTCTGGTGTGCTTGGTGCTCAGTTCCAAAATTTCCGTCCGACACAAGGATATCCTCAAATGCAGCAAGGCCTGCAGGTTCCGTTCTCGCCGCTCACTGCAATGTCACACCCTGCAACTGGACAGGCAATGGAGAATGCCATGCCCAAAGAGTATCTGGGTTACTACGTTGGTCAATCGCCTTCGTTACAGCCGCAGTACGCGAACGCCGGCACAGGTCAGATGCAAGTGTCGCAAATGACGCTCCGGGACCCACCAACGCAGCGTCCGAGGAGAGTGACGCCAGAGATGCCACAACCAGTGCAAAACGGACGTCGTGGATCGAAGTCACCTCCCTCGGAACAGCACCTCCGAAGCTATGCGACAACGGGAGATCTGAGAACCAAGCAGCGGAACATGATGCGCACTAGTCCGACTGCCTGTGAGCAACCTGCACCACTACCGCCAAAGCCGCCAGCTCCAGTAATAGAGGCCGGAGGACCGCTGATAGTGAACGGGTCCACACCTGCCCCTGCTCAACATTCGCCTGATGTGATGAATGGCGCGTACGATCCCACACACGTCGCTTTCAGTGACCCGTGGAGCACGTTTCGTGCTGGAGAAGTGTCAACAGAACAAGCCCTGCCAATGCGCAACAAGCTCAATACATCGCTACCTCCCTCCTCGACTTCGGAACACCCTGAGAAGAGCTCATCGTCTCCATCACCCCGCATCTCGCCCAGCCCACGCTTCCGCACTGGACCAAAGCTTGCACTCTCACCCAATGGCGCTCCTCAAGACGACAATGGAAACACCGATTTCCATTCTCACCACGAAGCCAGCGCCATTCCCGGCCCACTGCTTTCACCCGTGGCCGAGCTCCGCACGCCGTCCCCAACGCGCCCCAACGCATTCGCCGAGAAGGACTCCCCGCAAGCCAACGGCCTCCCCAAAGCCGCCAAAATCGCCAACGCGAAGCAATTCGAAAGCCAGCACGAGCCCTTCACGGTGTCGTCCACGCCTAAGCACGAGCGCAAAAGCAGCGCGCCCAACCCGAGCAACGACCCCAAGCCGAAGAAGTCGAACTCGAACCTCAAGCAGACGGCTGCGGGTTCCGGGACGAACGTGAACGGAGCGCATAGCCAGTGGCAGCAAGCGACTAGGAAGGGGCATAAAAAGAGCAAGTCGTCTCTGGGCGTGGCGAAAGGGAACGGACAGCCGATGCCGGCGAATGAGTCGGAGAGGAAGGGGGGTTGAGACAGCGGCGCAAGCGGATGCTGTTACAAACACTGGACGGATGATGAGGGGTTATGGTTGTACGCAGCGTGAGGTGCGAGTTTGACTGGCAGAGCGCTCAAGATCTGGCTGTACGATCTTTGCGCCGCCGCTTCCTTGATCTGGCAGGCCTTTCACGCTCGCCGCACCATCGAGGACCAGCAACGCCTTGTACTATTTCTGTGGATGCATAGCAAGAAGTGCGCAGCAACAAGGGCGGGCTTTCGCGCCTCAGCCGGTCGGAATGGTGGTTATCTCGGAGGGAGCGACAGCGATGGATGAGGTCACGGAAAAGTGTCAGAAGCTACCTACGGAGCGTGTGTGCGCCTTTTGAGATTTGCGCTTGTGTACATGTGAGAGGAATTCCTGCCTGCCGGTCCGGGCGAGTGGAGCGGATGGAATGAGACATTGAAAATGTGGCGCTTTCTTGGCACCGTCGTTTGTTGAACGTGAAGACAGATCCGGGGCGACGGTTTGCCTGCCCTGAGTTGTCCCGGAACCAGAGGATTCGTGTGGTGAGCCCTGCGCCGGCAGACGGGACGGCAGACCGTCACGTGGCGCGCGATCGTGCAGCGGGTGGATGACAACGGGCCGTCTCCGATCCCTGCTAGATCCTCCCGTGCCGGGTTGACGTTGGCGCCCGCTCGCGCTGCTGCCACATCTGCCGTGTGATCTGGATGTCTACCCCGGCGACCCTCTCGTGACATCGACATGCTCGAGCCCGCCTAGAGGGCGATACTTCTGCGAAGAGTTAGCATGGGACTTGAGCCAGCTACTTCCCACGATCCCTAACCACCAATTCGCGACCGCCTATCGCCCGCAAACCTCGGCCGTTCGATCGAATCTCCATCCCCGTTTCGTGAGATTCGTGAGACAAGATGGAACGCCTCCGACGCGCCTGGCAGCGCGAGCAGCCCTACGAGCCCATCGAGAACCCTCCCCCCGAAGCCGAAGAGACGGAACATGACTACGAAGACCGCGAGCACTCTTGCGTCCCAGCGCGCAAACCCGTCTTCTCCCCCATCGACTACGCCATCTTCCTCCTCCTCGGCGTCTCCATGCTGTGGGCTTGGAACATGTTCCTCGCGGCCGGGCCCTACTTCCAGCACCGCTTCCGCAGCAGCCCCTACATCGAAGACCGCTTCCAAGCCGCCGAAGTCTCCGTCTCCACCCTCACGAACCTCGTCTCCATGCTCGTCCTCACGCGCATGCAGCGCGGCGCCTCCTACCCGAAGCGCATCATTAGCTCGCTGGGGATCAATGCCGTCGTGTTCGCGCTGCTGGCGGTGTCGACGAGCGCGTTCCTCGGCGTGAGCGCGGGCGGGTACTTCGGATTCTTGATCGTGATGGTGTTTACCACGAGTTTAGCCACAGGATTGTGCCAGAACGGCGTGTTCGCATTCGTGTCGGGGTTCGGAGAGCCGAGGTATACGCAGGGAATCATGATGGGGCAGGGGATTGCGGGTGTGTTGCCGTGCATTGCGCAGATTGTTTCGGTGCTTTCTGTGCAGAGCGGCGATGAGAGGGGGACGCAGGAGGATGAGTCGCCAGCCGCACCTACGGTGCCGTCCACCGCGGCTCTGGCCTACTTTTTGACCGCGACTGTGATCGCTGGCGTGACCTTCCTCGCCTTCTCATACCTACTCGCTCGCCACCGCCAACCGCCTGCCACAATCCACCAAACGACACCGGAGACCGCCGACCCTCCCAACGAAAGCGAGAAGAAACAGATCCCCCTCCTCCGCCTCTACCGCAAGCTTTTCTGGCTCGCGAACGCCGTCATCGCCACCTTCGCCATCACCATGCTTTTTCCTGTCTTCACGCAACGCATCCTCTCCGTGCGGCCCGCCGACTCCCAAACCGGCCTCTTCCAAGCCGCCAGCTTCATCCCGCTCGCCTTCCTCCTCTGGAATATTGGCGACCTGATTGGCCGCCTGCTTACAGCCGTACCAGCCCTCTCCCTCACCTCACGCCCGCGTGTCGTCTTCGTCCTCGCGGTGCTGCGGCTGGGCTTCGTGGGGCTGTACCACCTCTGCAATATCCGCGGCGAGGGCGCGGTGGTGGAGAGTGATTTTTTCTATCTGGTGGTGGTGCAGGCGCTCTTTGGGCTGACGAATGGGTATCTGGGGAGTACGTGTATGATTGGGGCGGGAGTGTGGGTGGATGACGAGGAGAGGGAGGCGGCGGGGGGGTTCATGGGGTTGTGTCTGGTTGGAGGGTTGACGGTGGGGAGTTTGGCCAGCTTTTTGGCTGCTGCGGCATGAGTGGCGTCTTTGGAGAAAGGCTAGATGATGTTGTCGCTGAGTTTGTGGCATTGACCCGCTTGTACACCACTTCCCACTACACGAAGATCAGACGAGCTTTTTCAACTGCTTCCCATAGAACAACATTTTCTTCAAACGTTTTGAGCAACGGCGGCGATTAAGTGGTGACGAAGAGTTTCGTACCTTGGTATCAGCTACAATACACACGTCTTGACCCTCATACGAAGATAAGGTACTACATGCACATGTTGAGTAGGTAGGCGTCGAGGCGTCCAGCAGAACTTCAGCTGTTGCAGCGGCCTGTCAGTTTTCGTGCTCGTTTCGCGACGCGCAGCGCGACCACGTGAATCTTATCTCCGAGTCCTAGGTCTTGGCGTACCCTCAACCTCCGAAGCGCAACGAGGTCTCAAGTTTCACTCCCGCTCCTGCCATTCACATATTGATCTTTTCAACGATCTTTCTGACAGGCATGTCTGATGACGAGTCGATGGATTCGCGCTCCGCCTCGGACAGCGATGATGTCGGGACCGGAGGACTCATCGCGAACCGCGGAAGGCGCTCCACGGCCGGTAACCTGTACGCGACGCTGCGCGCCAACTTGGACGATGAAGAGCTGCAGAAAGAGCTGTTGGCCGAAGACGATTCGGAGGATGCAGGGGACTACCAGGGCTCGGACAAAGACGTGGAGGACGATGAGTTGGAGTCCTCTAGCGATGAGGAGGATGCTGGCCCCCCCGGAGACGGGGACGAGGACTTGGAGGGCGAGAAGACTATCAGGAAGCAAGAGCGTGTCGAGGCACGGAACAAGCGCAAGGCACAAGATGCACGGCTCAAGCTGCCGGCGTGGCGGGAAAAGAAGAAGGTGAAGCTGGCGGATGATGTGAAGACAGAGGACGGCAGCAGCGCGGCTGAAATGCACCGGCCGAAGAAGAAGAGCGAGCGCTCGAACTGGCTGCCTTCTGGTGCTGATGCCCCCGTGCGGCAGTCGGGGCGTTCGCTGGCAGTCGCAAACCGGGAGAATGTGCACGCGAATCTGAAGCAGTCGGCTGAGCGCAGCGAGAAGCAGCGGCGCGTCATGAAGGTTGCGGCTGAGCGGGAGAAAGGTCGCAAACGAATGGAGAATTTGAGTCAGGAAGAGCGGTTGAAGAAGTGCGAGCGAATTGAGAGGGAGACGGGTAAGGAGTTGGGGAGGTTTGAGAGGGAGGAGGCAGAGAGGCAGAGGATTCGGGAGGAGATGCTGGCAGCGAAGAGGAAGAGAGGCATCGAAGGACCAGTGGTGAGAGCATGGAGTGGGAGCGTGATGTGGGAGGGACCTAAGATCAAGGTCAACCGGTTACAGCACGGAAGCCAGAAGATGGAGGACGTGAAGGTGCCTGGCGAGAGTGAGTGGAAGCCATCTGCGGGCGATCAAAAGCCAGGGGGACCAGTCGACCAGAGCGTGGTGCAAGATCTTTCGAAAACTGCGGAGCTCGCGGCGCCTACCATTCCTGTCCCTCCGGCGGAATGGTTGCCGCAACAGGCAACGAGGCCCGAACTTGATCTTACTGGCCCTGCTCCACCGCCGCCGCCTGCTGTCGAAATGCATCACGAAGAGGTGACAACAGTGCCCGGCCCGGTCTCCTGGCTGCAAGGCATACAGGAGTACGCTGCACAGCCAATAGCAAGCACACAGGGGACGACTTTGTCCGAGCAGCTTCAAGTTTCCTCTCAACCACCACCTCCGCAGCAAGCTACTCAATTACAGCCTCAGACCCCGGCACAGATTCAAGCACCCCAACATCCACAGCAGCCTTCACAGCTTGCCCACTCTAATTTGACTCAGTCAGCGCCCCTGCCGCAACCACAGGCACCGGCACCTACCATGCAAAGCTCGACAAACGTTCCCCCTTTTCCGCCAGGTTGGCCTCCAGGAACCAACCGGTTCGCCGTCAGGCCCCCTCCAGCCCTGCCCCCGGCGCCACCCCCAGCTCCGCTCATTCGCGAGCAAGCCGCCCGCTCCTTGATTATGCTCGAAGCCTTCGAATCACTTGAAGTCACGACCGTTTCAAAGAAGACACCCAAATCAACACCCAAGCCAAAAGACAGCGCCGTGCTGGAAGAAGACCCCGTCAAATGCATTATGCTACCCGGCAGCTACCCGGCGTTCAGCCCGGAGGAGTCAAAGTACCTCATCACGCGGCCAAAACCCAGGAAAAACGCACCGACCCACATGCCTCCTGCGCCCGTGAAGCCAAGATGCGCGCTCACGAGCTGGGTGGCGAAGTTTCAAGACCCAAAGACAAAGATTGCGTACGCAGATATGCATCAGTACAAGGCTCTGCAGAGGGTCATTGCCGGAGGAAACCAGTGGAGTCCGCTTTTGGGGTGCTGGGTCGGGCCTGCGCTTGGGGGAGGGATGGGAAGGCCAGCGAGGGGCGTGCCGGCTGGCTTTGCGGCTCCGAAAAAGGAGAGCTGAGTTGGCACATGCTTGGTCGTAAGATCTCATCTGTGATGGATGATAACGACTTCAATTGCAGAGACAGCTCCGTCACGCAGGCCGCATTAAGTGAAGTATATCACTCCTCCGTGCGGAGCGTCTCGTGTAGCTACGGGTCTTCTCCACGTGATCTGAGCAACTTGTGAACAAACGTGAAGGGCAACGTGAAACGGCAGTCGCGATCGATGGATGAGCCCGAGCTCCTGCCACATGTTGAGGCCACTTAACCTGGACTTCTGCAAGTAGCTACGCACACCTTCATCCAATGACTTCCTCCACCCACCCGACAAGGCACACAGCTGCTAGACACCAGGTTGTGACTGATGACATCGCCCACTGTTCGTTCGCCCGGCACAAATCATTGCACAGACCATAGTCGTCAGGTCGGCGGTCAAGCACAGCAAGATATTGAGTGCCTACCAGCACCAACGTTCGTAAGCGAATCCGCTCCCTTCTTCTCGCAGTCTGCTAACATGGAATATCTAGCTTGAGCACCATAGCTGATTTCTTCGATCTGCCGTTCGAACTCCGCATCTGGATTTACAGACTCTGTGGATGCTTGAACATTACTACGAGGATTCGCTTGAACAAGAAGCTCAGCATCGCCTGGGTAAATCGCCAAACATACCACGACACAGCAACAAAGCTCTTCATTACACGCCACGACAACTCATACCTCGAGAGGGAGCGAGGAATCTCCTTCCGCCTCTATTCATCACCACCAAAAACTCTCGTAACGATCTCCTGTCTGCATACTACAGCCTCGGGATATTCGTCTTCACTTGCCTGGACGCAGCCGGGCTAGGCTGTCGCATGGCTGCGCTCTCTTGGCTGCGCAAGACAGGATCACACAACGCTGGCCTGTTGCGCAATATGATCATCGTGTGTCGCAAGGACAGGCAGATCTTGGATCTGCAGAACAATTTGCTCCGTGAAATGCGCCTCCTGGGTGTGAGTGGTGAAAGCGGTGTGGTCGAGGTCGAGAAGCTGCGCCACCCCTTCTGCGACTGCGACGGTTGTGTTCTTGACACAGTGATTGAGATAGCAGCCTCACCCTGGCAGGGGAAGGATCATGCGAACGATGCCTGACAACTGCTCACACTTGCGTGATTGGGAACGACGATTTGTCCAGGGTGACTGTAGGCTTTTGGCGTCAGTCGAGCAGAAGGAGGCGCGTGGGACCAGAAGGGGAGGCAGTGTTTAGCCTCGCTAGCGAGAAGCATACCGGTAAATGTTCACCGTAACGTGTTGCAACTCTTAAAAATCACCCTGACTTTTCTTACGAAGAATGGCCGATTTCTCGTAAAACGTACCGTACCACGCAACAAGTCAACATCTTGGCAGGCGATGGAAAAGAGAACTTTCTTCACTTTAATTTGAAAAGGTTCCTGGAATCGGTTGTCCTTGCATCGACTAACTGCCAACAACCTGCTGATTTGCTTCATGTAAATGCCACCTCCTATCTGATTGGGAAACATCTCGAATGGTCGAGATCTGTATTGAACGATTGCACTGTGTGCTTCCCACAACGTCGTGTCTTGTCTCACGGTGATCATTGCCGTCGCCGACTTGTTGATAATGTGTTTGAGCGTTTGTCACGACCTCAGCACAGAGTGTAGCGCGGATTTGTTCTAATTCGCAGGAATCAGCAAAAGTCTGGATACACAAAACAAGGTCCTACCCTGCTAGAACCACTTTTGTGATAGTTGCAGTGCGAGCACAGCTAGCAAGATATACGCTCATCACGGCGTCAGACCACAGGCGACGGTCTACAGACAGAGAACGTTCGGACAGTCGCACGCAGGTCAATGGCGGTTTTTCGTTACAGTGGCTTTTCAAAGTGCATAGCACCCGAGAAAGCCAACGCAGGGACGAAATCATTGGGTTGTAGTCCGCCACAACTCAAAGCCAGAAGCAGGAAACAAGCTAGGTGTTTTCGTAAAACGAGAGGAATCGTGGCATTGTCACAGGTTCGTGGCGAATCGAGTATCGGAGACCCGCAGCCTGAGTCTCGAGAGCACTCGAGTTCGACCTCTTGTTCGGTCGCCCCGCTGCGCCGTGCAAAAAACATCGGTCGGGATGTGCAAAACCTTGCGACTTCAACCCCAGCCCATACTGCTCTGCGAAGAAAATCGTGAATGTGGTGGTGATGACTCGTTCCGATTGCATTTCATGTAACTACATCCGCGCGAACGCCGGCTGTCGAATGGAATGGCCACCGCACTCGAGGAAGGTGAACAAGCACCAGCAGCATACCAGTGCGTTCGAAAGTCGTTCCATCGCCACCCACCACTCCCAATGCGACACGCATCTACTTCTTCTTCTTGTCCTTGCCCGCGCTCTTGGCCTTGGCCGTACCCCGGAGCTCCTTCGCACGGTTCTTCCTCTGCTTGCCTGTTCATCCGCACCGTCAGCACTGTTGATCGTACAGAGTCGAGCGATTCTCCAGTGTATCCGCCATCTACTTTTGCCGGTGTAAACGTACGCTGCTGCCTGCTCGCCTTCTCAATCTTGGTCGCCTGCCCGTACCGCACCAGCCTGTAGTGGGGCTCGAAGTGCTTCATCGCCTCGGGGGAGTCGTAGACGAGCGCGAAACCAGTGCTCTTGCCGCCACCGTACTGGGTGCGGAAGCCGAAGCATGAGACCTGGTCCTTCTGGGTCTTGTAGAGTTCGCTGAGCTTGGAGCGGAGCTCGTCCTTGGAGACATTGGGGCGGTTGGGGTGGAGGACGTCACTGCGGAAGCAGATCTGTTAGTACTTGTTGTCGTGCGGATGAATCGATTCGGCCTGGACAGGACTGGGTGTCGGGTTCGCGGCGTGCGGAAGTCGCTCGGGTTGGAGGGGATACGCACACGACCATCTGCTTTCTCCCCAGGAGCGGGTTGCGAATGAACTTGCGCGTGCGCAAGGTCACCTGGTCCGACATGTTGGCGGTATTGGGTCGATATGGTTGTCGGGTGTGAAGTGAGCGCTCGCCTGCAGGGCTTCAGACGTCGTCGGTCGTGGGCTTGGAGAAATTCGAGGTGGGTCGCGGACATCCCGTGCCAAGCTTGATTGCCTGAGGCAGGAGTTACCTTGCCCTCACGAAATCGTCGGGGTGCTCGAAATTTATTGCCGCATTCCCCGCCGACTTACCAACATCATCCCGGGCAGTCGATTTTCGCCGTCGAGTATTTGCCTCCCACATCCCCCAACCGCGATCGTCCTTGGATGCAGTGTTCAGAAGAGCACAGAGCGGCTGCAAAAACGATGTCGTCTGGCATGGATCCCCAGATCACGCTCTTCCGGAGACAGTATCTCCAGACATTCGAGCCCGATTTCCTTGCCTGGCCGCCGAAACCGCTTCTCAAAGATCCGGATGTGCAGGAATGGCTGTACAACAATCTCTTCGATGAGGACCAGAATCGATACTTGCCTCCAGGCAGGTACCAACTGCGTGTGCTCAAACCGCTCCTCGCCAAGATCGAGCAGTCGATTGAAGATCCGGAGCAAGATGTAGGTCTTTTGAACTTCTCATCTTCGGTTGTCTTAGAGTCTTTACTACGCACAAGAGCCCAGGGCCTCACGAACCCGTCATCTGATGCCCAAAATCATCCCATAGGAGATCTCAGACACTCTTATGTCCCACCTCTCCACTCTCATATCTGCAAACCTGCCAACCGAAAGCACGGCTGTGCAGCAGAAGGCATATGTGAGCTTCACTTGCCTTCCACCGTACGCTCCATCATCCGAGCTACCGGAGCATGACCCCATCATCACCCTGCTGGAGCGCCGCCATCTCCTGTCGGGCTCTTTGACCACTGGCTACCGAACTTGGGAAGCGGCGTTGCACTTGGGCTCCTACCTCTTGCATTCCGACAATGCTCACTTGATCAAGGCAAAGAGTGTTTTTGAGCTTGGAGCGGGGACTGGATTCATCTCCATACTCTGCGCAAAGTACCTGGACGCCGGTCACGTAACCACGACGGACGGAGATGAAAACGTGATCGATGCGCTGAAGGAGAATCTGTTCCTTAATGGCCTGGACGACGGAGCTAGAGTCAATCCAAGCGTCTTGCGCTGGGGTCACGGTCTGAAAGGTACCTGGGTAGAGGAAGAATGCGAAGAATGGCCGTACGACACTGTGCTGGGCGCGGACATCGTAAGTCGTACTCTATCGAGGCAGTGCAACGAACTAAATCTTCCCAGACATACGATAAGACGTCGATATCAGCTTTGGTCGCGACGCTGCTATTCTTCTTCGATCTGAGGCCGTCTTTGCAGGTTTTGATCTCGGGCGCGGTGCGCAATGCCGAGACTTACGAATGGTTCCGACATGCTTGCTGTGCGTATTTTCGGAGGTATGAACGTGGCAACATTTGCTGACACGGCCGACAGTAAAGAACAAGTTCAACGTGGAGAAGGTCGCATTCCAGCCCAGACCAATCAGAGAGCAGACGGGCTTGTTCTACGCCACTGCAGTACCGTTGAAGATAGTCTCAATCACCAAGTCGGAATGATTTGCTCTTTAATCCACAATTTGAACTTTCAACAGTATTACGCCTCAATGTCTTACGACAACGGATGCCTGGACGAACCAAGTTGACCAGAAGCGTCCAGATTGAGCCATGCAAACAGCTTCTGGTCCTCGGTCAAAGGCGATTTGATCCCTGGGGTTCTGTGCGACGGAGACAATGGACTGCAGTCCTTCATAAGAGATTATGCTGACCCTACAACATCTCATCGTTTTTGCGAAAGTCAGCCTAGCTCAAACACTGGATAGCACGGACAGTCATGGCGAACCGCTGGCACGTTGCATCTGAAGCGGAAGAACGCGGTGATTGCAGAAAGGGTGCAAGCCTTGCCGACTTCAACATCGAGAGCCCACTCCAGCGATGTCATCCAGACCTAGAGAAGGTTGATCTTGGCGCATGCTCCGAACAAGTACTCATGGATGTGCTGATGTCCCAGTACGGTGAGACGCGTGGAGAAAGTGGAAAGGCAAGCTTGAATGCGTACTTTATTACTGAAACTTGACTGATACGCGGCAGATGATCACACAGGTAACGCTATCGCTTCTTCCAGGGGCTGATGGCTTTTCGACCCATCCAAAGGGAAGGGCCCCCCCCAGCCCCGGGCAATTCTTCTCTGATCTGTCGCTCGACGAGGAGCAGTCCAATTTGTCGCCCTTCTACCGTATGCTCATGCCCGTGAGAGTCTATCAAGGGCCGACTAACGACGACGCCTTCCGGGGAGAGATGATAAAGCTCCTGGAAGGTGTCATGCGCATCTTCTACTATCGACATGATCTCAACGTCGTCTGGAGCATACTGGTGTACGGATGCAAATTCTACATTGTGAGAAGCGATCAGGGTGCTTCGATTGCCACCAAACCCCTCGACCATTCAAGCATCGCAAAATTCCTGCATTGGTTTGGCAATGCGACATCACAGGAGCTGGGCTACGAGAGCCGGTATCGGTGGGACGGAAAAGACCTGCAGATTGATCTAGGCACGACTGAACACGAGCAGTGGTGGACTTTGAAGGCATGGATCTCAAAATCACCTGCGGTATGCGAAAGGAACACGAAGATCGGCGTCTTCAACAGGGGGACCCAGGAATGCATCGTGAAAGATGCGTGGACTCGTGTCTCTGTCATTTCGACTGAGAGCAGATGCCTGGCCCAAGCCACCAGGCGTGGTGTCTGCGGCCTACCTTGGCTGACCAAGGTGTTTACCACTGCACGGACGTTGGCGCCGTCACCAGAGCTTGATGAAATGAGCTTGCTTTCGCCTGAGCACAACGTGTCTGTTCAATTTGCTCGGATGAGAGAGAGTCTGAAGTTTCAGAACAGAATGGATCCCCCAAATCAGAAGCGCCGCAACTTCATCGTGACGGAGACTCAGGGAAAACGTCTTTCGCACAAAGACGGTGAGGATTCCCGCGCGGCTACCAAGTTCGTGAAGCTGTTGCGGGATTGCATGCTTACTCACTACGACCTGTGGCTCCGAGGGAGAGTCCTTCACTGCGGTACGTATCTGTTTCCAAGATATCCTTGCGAGCTCACGCCAACAAAGCGCAGATGTAACGCCAGAGAATCTTCTGGTGCTCCCAGAGCTCGCGAAGAAGACTGGCGGGGACGCAGTCTCACGCGTCGGTTTGCTCATCGACCTCGACTTCTCCTACGAGCTTGACGCCGAGTTTCAGTTGGAGCCGAGCGGTCGCCCGCTCGGCTCGGGGCGAGTGTCTTTCTGGTCTCCCATGCTGAGCCTCGACAGGCCTCACTGCCCGAAGACCGATTTGGAGTCCTTCTTCTTGGTCCTATGGAATCATGTGTGCTACACGTCCGTCCATCTTTTGAACCCAGAGGGCACGTGGCAGGAAGTGCTGAGGAACAACGACAAAGCACGCTCGGGGAGAATCAAGCGGGATATTTTTTCCTTTCATGAGGGGTACGAGCAAGCTTTCAAGGGTTTTCGACAGCCGTTCGTGGATGACGAACGTTTCAAGGATTTCATCAAAGCTGTGCACGAAGACTGGCTCACCCTCGATATCCTCTCCAAGTTCGACGACGTCGAGCTCGATGACACCAGGTACCAAAGCAAGTGGTTTGCCGAACAAACTTTGGAGGGGCTGCTGAGAGAAATGGACAAGTTTTTGGGCGATCGTGAAGGGGTGAGCGAGATGCATGCCATCCAACGCAGGAACGAGTAGGCGGAAGAGCTGATTTGTGACGATGTGTGTTGTCCCAACTACCAGTATCTTTGCCTCGAGGACGAAGAGACCAGGGGACACTGGTATCTCAACGGAGAGAGCTTGGTGCGGTATTGCGATGATGAAGAATTTTCGCAGGACTCCCTCGAACGGGGGCACGCGCAGATCGCGGTAATCATTGAAGCAGTGGAATCCGAGGAGGAGAAGTTTGAGGCGGAGGAACAGTCTGAATGATGAAAGGGAAAAGCTCGTGGTGAATAGGTTGAAACGATTTGATGACCAACAGGTTTTTGCACCTATATCGTAACGTTGCCTGTGATGTCGCTCTCATCCGCTGCTGCCTGTGTGCATCTCTCGTCTCATTCTCAGAGCTGGTAGTAAGATCCGTGAATATCTAGTTCAGGGTACCTATCAAATCTCAACATAGTTTGTCTGTAGTCACAGAGAATTCTCTATCATGGCTCCTCTGAATTGGGAGTACAATTGGGAGTACAACAATCTCCTGCAGCTCGGAGAGAACAATTCCCTTCATACAGTCGGGTACTAAGCCCAACGAGGCATTCTCATTTCTTTGTATCGGAAAGGAAGTGGTGGAGAAATCTTCAGAGCCACGGATAGCGACGAAGGCAGGCAAGCAAGCTTCTCGGGCTTTCAATGGAGAAAATTATGATGTCTATATGTTTAATTTGATCAGCCTACGCATCATCAATCACCTGTTAAATCAGCCGGGGTAGCTCAATCGGTAGAGTGAGTGACTCTACATCAACCAACCCACAGTAACTTGAGGCCTAACATCAGTCTAGGCGTGTGGCTCTTAATGTCCAATCCAATTGGATCATAAGGCACCTCAAGGTCGCGGGGTAAGTTATTACTTAACACTCTTATCTGAGTGACAGTAACTGACAACATCTGAAGTTCGAGCCCCGCCTTCGGCTTAATCGCCTGATCATTCAATGATCATTCAGTGCTCAATTTTTTTTTCTCGTTTCGCTAAAAAGCTCTTTTTTTTGTGCTGCGGTGCGTCTTAATGTTCTTGGCGGGGCGCGAGGATCGGTCCGGAGTTTACTTCCGGGCGGGCTATAGGAGAAGTCATACGCTAGCGTACGAGCTGCCACGGCGAAAGACACCATGTGCTCCAGAAATCCATTCTAAGATGCAGACAAAAAATACTCCCTCGGAAGCCCGCTCTGTAGTATCTGCGGGCGTCGACACGAGCCCATTTCGTTCAAGAGGGATGGCATCATTTTTTCTTTGCATTCGCCGCATTTGCATCCTATAACCTAGGAAGGATTGAACGATTCGGTCACTAAGATGTACGACGTGCCGCCCAGGCTGTAATCGATCAGGCTTTTGCAATCTTCCTATGCTAAGTCAGAATTAGAAACAAACCTAGCTTGGTGGAGATGTCGCAACTCCACGTTCCCTTCCCCTCCAACTAATACCCGTAAATGATATCCCGTTCGACGTGGCAACAAGGGTGCCGAGCCTCTGACATCCTCTCACACCTTACCTTCAACTGAAGCTCACCTTGGTCCTCGGGACCTTGGGAATCATCTTGATCTGCGCCAGATCGTCAAAGACCGAAAGCAACGACTCGGTCGAGTCAACATAGCCATGCCAGCCCAACTTGCGGCACTTGTCGAAGCTGTGCAGAGAGGGGAAGACATGTCAGCAAACGAGCACGCGCGCGCCCGCAGCGCCATCCGCTCCAACAAACAAGTAGTGAGGATCGACGTACCTATAGCTCAACGGCGCGAACATATTCAGCGTGCCGTCCAAAAACCCAAACACGCGATCGACGTCCTTCAGCTCCGCCGGCTCCAGGCCATGCTGCTTTGCAATCTCCTTCCACGCCTCCTGCACCTCGGGCCGCCTCGCCCACTGGGTCATGGAGAAACTCAGCTTCATCACCCCCTTCGGCCCGTACCCACGCGGGTTAAACGGACTCTCAAGCGTGATGGCCGCGCTCTCGTCCGCCGTAGGCCCCTCCCACTCCAGCCCGTACCAACTCGCGATACGCGGCCACGCGCGCTCGAACGTGAACGCGCTGCCGTCGGCGGTGTTGTACTTCTGGTCGCGGGGCCCGGCGAGCACGGCCCACTCCTCCTGGTAGGCGTTGAGCATCGAGCTGCTCATGGAGACTGGCATCGTCCAGGACTGGCGGTCGCCCGGGTAGCGGAGCGGCTCGCCCAGCGCGGCGCTGACGGCGCAGTAGACGGCGAGGGGGTAGGCGGCGTTCATGGCGGCGTCCGGGACGGCGCCGAGGATGGGGCCCGGCATGCAGACGTTCCAGCCGCAGCCGGTGGACTGGCAGTAGGCGAAGAGGAGATCTTCTTGGGGGTAGTAGAAGTTGGGCTCCAAGGTGACGCGGGGGTCGGTTTCTTCTTGGGGGACTTTGGTGGGGCCTAGGTGGATGCCGTAGTTTTTGGCGCCGGTTTGGCTAGGGGGTGGTGTTAGTGGGGTCTTGGACGGGTCGCTTGGGGGGTGTTGAGAGCTCACAGCATGAAGCGCTTGGGCTTGACGGAGGCCAGCTTCATGGCCTCAAGGAAGTTGCCCAACAGCGCCGTGTTGACGCGGCATAGCTCCTCCGCATCGGACCAGATGCCCCCTCCATCCTTCGGCGGCGGTTGGATGTAAGAATAGAAGAAGACGTGGTCCGCCGTGACCTGGCGTTCTTTGAGCACGCCAGCAATCTCCTCGGGCTCCTTGAGGAAGTCGAGGGGGATGTGCTCGACATGGCTGGGCAGGCCGCCGGCGATGAGCGGCGGGCGTCGGCTCAGGCAGTAGATCTTCTTCCAGCGCTTTGGGTCTTGTGAGAGCACTTTGAGCATATACTGACCGGAAATACCATTGGCCCCGGTGATGATGGCTGTGAGGCCGGAGGTTTCGGAGGGGTAGACGGGAAGACCATGGTAAATGCCCTCTGACTTGACTTGCTGGACAGACATGATGGCTGTTTAATCAGGAGTTTGTTGTTTTTTTCAGGTAGAGAGGGTGAGGACGATGACACAAGTGAGACAGAATGAGGATCTGGAACACTTCTGAGTGACGAGGGTCAACGATTTTGCCCCTACTCCGAGTTGCACCTGTGCTTATGGTGGCGAGAGGGGGACAGCATCATGACTTGCATTGGCAGGTGGGGTTCTGTGCGTCAAGTGCCAGTTGTATTAGTGGAGATCGATCCAGCTCCATCTCTGCCTTACTAAACCTGTTGAACTCGCTCCGATCCTGGAAGCAACAATTGTCCACACTCGTCTTATGTGCAGCACATTCTGCGCACGCGGCAACGCATGCCGGAGGAGCATCGCACCAGAGGCTGGTCCAGACCGAGATGTGGGAGGTGTGGGAGGGAGCTGTAGCTGTAGTACTTGTATTGCTGTAGTCGGCCTTCGTGCCTCTCTACGTCCGTGCCGTCGGTGCTCGCTGTCGACGCTCGGCCGAGTCGGCGTTTGGCCAGAACATACGCACAACGTCCGCCCCCGTCATCGGTGGCTGACAGACGCTCTCCCGCGCCCTTGCTTCTGGCCGCAGATAACGCGTGTACCTCCGCTCCGGTGTGGATGGATAGCTGTCAGCAGCAAGAAGTATATAGCCGTTGGATGCCCCTGTTCATCCCCACTCATTCTCCATTCAGAATCCAGTCAAGACAGATGAACCAGATCTTTCTATCCTCACCAGATCGCTTATATCAATCGATGAGCCATCAGACCAACAGCATCCTTCAACGAGCAATACCACCGACCACGCCGACAAGATGAACTTCATCTTCAACCGCCGCCAGTCCGTCGACAGCAGCGCGAGCATCAAAATCAGCACCAGCAGCACGCCTCGCAGCTCGATGGACGAAAAGTTCATCGAGATGACGCTGCCCCTGGCTCCTCGCGAGGACAACTACAACATGGACGAGCAGAGCCACTACCAACGCATGCTCGCCAAGTGTAGACGCACCAAGGAGCCCTGGAGGAGTGCAAAGCCGCTTTCCGAGGGGGAGTGAGGGATTGAGATCAGTCACGGTTGATGAAGGAGTTGGTTTGATCGTTTTCATGCCGTGGTGTCACGTCGAAAGACGGGAAGATTGACGAGAAGGTCAACGAGGCTGGGACGAATACCAAACGAGGAAGCAGAGCAGCATCCAGCGGTCCTCTCGCCAGGAAGAGGATCTGACGGCGAGAAAAGCTGCAATAGCAAACCTCGACGTGCTACGTCAAAGGGCGAAGGAGCCGACGCTTCAAAGCAGCAGAAAGTCAAAGGGAAAGCAAACAGCAAGTCATCGTCATGCAATGTCCGGATGCGGAAAATGCTTAGCAAAGCAACGATTTGGGGATGACGATAATATGATCAACAAGTAAATGCACTGATGATGGACATTGGAAAGATGGTGTGTTGAGCCGACGGGGCTCTTGGGCGTAGGTTTCGGAAGTCTGTAGCCACATAGCAGAGCAAATCATGCGTTTGAAGACGGTGGACCACTTTTCAAAAATTCCGAGCAGTCTCGCAATTTCTCCACTCGGCGAAGGTCCAGCGCATACTCACGGCGGTGAAAGATCGACTGGAATCACTCCGGAAGACATCATCGCGAGCCCGTCTCCGCAAATGACGGCGAGCGTTCCTGGACGTGGAGAGAGGGACGAACCACTTGCGGATCACCCCCGACTATGCAAGTAGACGTGCATGTCATGTTTTGGGGCCGTGGGTTGCCGCTCACCGTTCTGACTCGGGAGGGGCAGAGAGCCAAGGCCACACGGATGTGCGTGTGTTGCGGTGTATCAGGCAACGTGCGCAAGTGTCGAGCAAGTAGTGGGCGGGCCGGGATGCTATAGCGAGGCCAGACGCGAGGCTTTTGCAGGCTCTGCCGTAGTTCAGATCGAGGTGCATACCCATACCCATCCGTGGACCCAACGGTGCTCGCTCCTGAAACGCGAGGCACGCGTGCGATGGCGTAAGAACGGTTAGTGGTGGGTGGTACGTCGCGGATCGGTTCTCGCCCGGATGCAGGCGCCAAAGCACCATAACGAATGGCGAGGAATGATACGAGCGTTGCGCGTACGCGGGGCGTGTCGCGATGTAAATAGGATGTTGGTGAGCAAGAAAAAGGCAGTCGTCGGGAGGGATGGAAGGAGAAGAAGTTCTAGACCGGCGCGGGTCGGCGCCGCGCACGCCGGCTGACGCTAGCCAGCAGGGCCACCTCATCCGCTCCACTCGCTCTGCACGCCGCCAAGGGTTTTGCGCGAGGGGGAGGGAGGAGAGAGCGGTGCAAGGCGGTGATGCGAAGGCGGTGGTGTGTGTGTGGTGTGCGGTGGTGTGCCAGAGTCTGTGGCCGCGTCGACTCGCGCCCAGTGTGCCCCACCGCGAGGACGTGCTCGGATGGCCTCATGCCAAAGCGTCGTGCCGCACGCCATCAATCAATGACTTCCCCCCTTGGCCCCCATCAAGGTCGCCTATTGCTTTGTTGTTGGTTTTTTCTCTTTCGCTATCAGTCACACACTTCGTTTTCGGTCTTTTGTCTTGCGTCCACACTCAACTGTCAACCGAAGACGATTGCTCACTATCGCTTTACGACCCCACCACCTCGAGCATCCGTGGTTGCTCCTTATCGCTCCTCTATCAACTTCCTTCGCTAGCCGCCCCGATAGCGCCAAACACAGCATACCCGTCCCTCAAGTCTGGACATTATTTCAGTGTGTCAATTGTCCCACGGCACTCGGGGAGTCACCGACTCCTCGTCTACTCATCTCGGCCCACGTTGCTAACGTTCGTGTAGTTCGTGGTTGATATCTCTTGCACCACTCCTCCGGCCAGATAGCACGACTCCAGCCCGGGCGATAGCATATATCTCGGCCCATTCCCCACATCCTGCCAGACCCTCTTTTCGCCATGCCCAACATGACTTCAAAACAACACGCCCCCACGGCCTCCAATGGCCGCAAGGCCCTGCCTGCTCACGCCAAACCCTCGAGACCTCCGCCGTTGCACCGCAAGGGGCAAAGCTATAGCGGTGCTCAGACTCACGGGAACCGTTCAAGCAGCAGGCCCGCAGTGCGTGGGGCGAAGAAGACTGCCGTTGAAACCGTGAGCTTGGAGGACGACGGCGACTACGGGATGCCCAGCTTCTTGCAATTCTGGTTAGTCCTTGATCTGCTCCGGACATCAATAACTAGATGGCTAACGTCAGATCCAGTGCAACATGCGAGAAGCAGATCGTCACGCCCAACGACAGCATCCTGTACTGCTCAGAATTGTAAGTAAAAATTCAAGATTCCAAAACGTTCCAAGATCTAACAACACACCAGCTGCCGCAAAAAGGACGCCTCACCACCCACACCGCTCCAACCGCTCCAACCCCCCTCCCCCCTCCCAACAGCATCCTCCTACTTCGACCACCCGCACACCGAGATCCTCCCGCAACGCTCCCCCACCGTCCTCCGCCCCGCCTCCCTAACCTTCTCCGACGCCACCCTCTCCGACGTCGGCTCCCCCACGGAAGAACCCTACCTCGAATCCCACTACTTCGCGCCCTCGACCTACCAGCGCGAATTCCACCAACCCTACACGCGCCCCCGCCACACCCCCCGCACCTCCACCACCTCCACCACCTCCACCACCTCCACCACCTCCACCACCACCTCACCCTCCCTCGTCCACACCCCCAGCTCCTCCCTCGGCACCAACCCCGCCACCTCCCTCTCCGCCAGCAGCACCGCCCGCCCCCTTCCCCCCCGCCGCGACCCCACCACCACCTGCCACCACTCGCACACAGCATCCACCGACCTCGTCACCCCAACCTTCGAATACCCGACATCCGCCTGCGCCGGCAGCAGCCCCACGGACCTGATGAAAGACGCGAGCGTGAAGAGCGGCGCCAGCGTGCGAACCTCCTTCCAAGTCGTGGAGGCGGGCGACGTGGCGAGGGGCGGGGATGCGGGGAGCTGGGGCGCGAGGAGGGAGAGTCGGGAGGGGGAGAGGAAGGGCAGCGCGGGCGATGCGGGGAAGAGGCTGTTTCGGCATGAGGCTATGCAGGCGGAGCCGAGGCGGTAGTGAAGCGGGACGAGGTTGAGTTGAGCAGGGCAGGCGCGAGGCGCGTGGGAGGCTTGGCGGCGCTCTTGCCTCTTCTTCTCCGCCGCGTCGGGAGATTTGCCTCCGAGAGATTTCCCGTGGGGATGGATTTCAACACACGTGGGACGGGGACCCGGGCGTTTGGGATGTCTCGATGTCAATGGAGGCAAAAAAAGTTTCGGACACGTGTTTTTCTTTGGTGTTCTTGGCCGGCTCGGTTGGAACGAGCGGCGGCGGTATACCCCCTCGGACGATTGCGACGCGCTGGCGGAAGCGTTGGGAGATAGAGAATAAATAGATAGAGTCTTGTAGTCCTGCGGAAGCCCATCATCATCATTCCCTGCTCCGGCGCTTTCAGGTTACCGTCGCGGGCCCAGGCGCCTTAGGTTGGCTAGGCTAGTCACCCTCGTGAGCCTTCTGCGTCGAGGTCGCGAACACCGGCCGCCAGCTTGCCTTTCTTGTCGTCAATCCCCCCACGCGCACCTCCAGCGTCGTCCCCCAGAAGATCCCGCGCCGGCTGCAGTGCATCGACGCCCTCCAGCCGGCCCGCTTCACCCTCCTCATCGCCCACCGGCGCCAACAAACTCCTCCTCCGGTCCACCTGCCGCCGCCACGGCGTATACAACACCACTGCCAGCAGCCCAAAGACCACAAACGCGGCACAGATGCTCCCGCCGATGACGTCGTAGTAGTCGCCCGCGACCTCGACACCGTCCCAAAACTGTCCCTCGGCACCCGGGATGACGTTCATGAGCAATGTGAGCAGCTGGATAACGCCTATGACGCACGCGACGACGACGGTGATGGCGGTTAGGACGCACTGGTAGTAGAGCACGGCGATGGGATCGGGAGCGAGGCGTGCAGATGTGTACAGACTCATCATGGCGGCGCCGTCGAAGGTGTCGAGGAGGCACATGCCGGCTGTGAAGAGGAGGGGAAAGATGAGAATGAGCCAGAAGGACATGCCGTTCGAGGCTTCGATGGAGGAGATTCCCAGGAGGGCGATTTCCGACGAGGTGTCGAAGCCGAGGCCGAAGACGACGCCGAGCGGGTACATTTTCCACGGCGCGTCGATCAGAGTGAACATTTTGCGGAGCAGGCTGGTCATGCAGCCGGTGGGTTGGAGGTGGAAGTCGCGGGACGGTTGGCCTGGGGGGGTGGCGATGGCGGCTTGGAGTTGGTGGAGAAGGCGGTAGAGGATGTAGGTGTTCATGATGCCGAGGGTGATTAGGAAGGCGGCGGAGATGGCGGAGCCGATGATGCCGCCGACTTGGGCGAAGGAGTCGAAGCGGTGCGAGATGGCGGCGGAGCTGGCGGCGACGATGATGCTGGTGAGGATCACGATGGTCGAGTGGCCGAGGGAGAAGAAGGTGCCGACCGTGACGGGTCGTTGGCCGGCGGCGATGAGGCGACGGGTCATCAGGTCGATGGCGGAGATGTGGTCGGCGTCGAGAGCGTGGCGGAGGCCGAGGGAGTAGGACAGTACGGCGGTAGAGACGAGCTTGGTGTGGAAGGCAAGCACGATGCCACAGGCAACCCATACCAGTATGTTGACAACGACGAGCAAGCAGATGATGGCAATAGCAGGGCCAGGCAAGCGCCTGAAGAAGGGTGTCTTTTCATGGTATGCCTCTGCCTTGTGTTGCAATCTCCTGAGTAAAGTGGTGTCATTTGGCGGGTTGTTCAGCAAGCTGCTTGTTTCCATTGTGGCCAGAAAGTGGACAGCGTCGACGACAAAGCGGTGCGTACTGTGTTTCGTACGATGGTGATTGATTCGTTTTCTACCTAAGTAGGTACTGTGGCCCGGTGGCTAAGACGTGCAGTGGAGTCTCGGGTGCTGTGGGTGGGGCCTGCTGACAAGACCTTGGAGGCGGGGTACAATCGCTCAATCGGTATTATTAACAGCGGCCACCTCGACAGTCTCGATTCGGAAAATCGGTCATGCATATTTTGCAAGACAGAGACTGGCATTGGTGCCGCCGAAGCCGAAGCTATTCGTCAATGCGGCGTTGACCGTTTGATGTTGGGCCTGGCCGGGCACATAGTTGCAATCAAAATCCTCGCCAGGACCGCCTGGCTGTTCTAAGTTGAGTGTGGGCGGCAACACGTCCTGGTGAAATTATTTAGCAATTGCAATCTCATTCCGTAGAGACAGCCGACTCACATCTTTGATTGCAAGTGCGGTGATGATCGCCTCGACGGCTCCAGCTGCGCCTAATAGATGACCCATCGCACCTTTGGTACTGCTGATGTTGATGTCAGAAGCTCTCTGTTTGCCTTCCGAGTCTAGCAATAGGCGCTTGACAGCAGTGTTCTCGGCGGCATCGCCCAGACGAGTGGAGGTCGCGTGGGCGTTCACGTAGTCTATTGCCGAAGGCTTTAGCTTTGCATGCTTGAGTGCCTGTCTCATCGCCAGCAGTGCCCCTTCGCCGTCCTCTCTAGGCGCGGTCATGTGGTAAGCGTCGGAGGAGAGGCCGTAGCCTTTTACCTCAGCGTAGATGTTCGCTCCACGCGCCTTCGCATGCTCGAGTTCCTGCAAGTTGTGAGCAGACGGATCGAGTCGATCAAAGGTGTACACACCTCAAGCACAACCACGCCTGCTCCCTCTCCAATGACGAAACCAGCACGCTGGCTGTCGAACGGTCGTGAGGCAGCGGCAGGGCTTTCATTCCAATCAGTGGCAAGGCTGCGAGCTCTTGCAAATCCCGCAATTGCAAGTGGATGCACGCAGGATTCTGCGCCACCAGCGACCATTACATTGGCATCTCCAAACGCAACGAGACGAGAAGCATCGCCTATAGCGTGTAGACCTGTAGTGCAAGCTGTCGTGGCGGCGTGATTCGGGCCTTTGAAGCCATAGCGAATAGACACATGGCCGGCGGCAAGGTTGATCAACAGCCTTGGCACGAAGAGTGGCGAGACCTTGCGGTAACCACCTTTGTCAAAGGCGAGAGATGTGTTGAAGGCCTCATCCAGATTGCCAATCCCGGATCCGATGGCCACGCCGGTCGCTTCAAGATCGCTAATGGAGGTCGGATGCCAGTCGGCGTCAGTCAGCGCTTCGTGAGCGGACGCGATAGCGTATTGCGCGAAGAGCGCCATCTGGCGCTCCTCGCTGGCCGGTAGCCAATCTTTTGCTTGCCACTTTCCATCCTCGCGACTCCCAAGAGGCACAAGTCCGGCTACTTTGCTAGGCAGAGTGTCGAATGTAGGACCCTTGGAGGAAGTCGACACGATTCCGGACGAGGCGTCGAGCAAGCGCTTCCACGTCTGCTTGATGCCAGCAGCAAGCGGCGTAACCGCGCCCAAGCCGGTGATAACTACACGTCGCATTGCATGTCAGCTCAATGGCGACAACGATTGAGCTGCTCACAAGGCACGAGATCTCGAACTCGACAAAATGCAGTCCCCTGGCAAATGCAGTATCTTCCAAGGGTGGTTGTCACGCACGCGGCAACCCTGGAGCTTTGCACGGACGGTGCCGCACTGGGCAGCCCGAGGCACCACCCCAGCTCTCCGGGATGCTCCTCTCCAACAACAGCGATCCAGAGAACACAGGAGTTAATCGATCATACAACCCTTTCTGAACTTCATGCGCACCCATCAGCGATGTGTTTGACCCACCATGCCATCAACGACGCCGCCCCCGGGGATCCTTCGGGTCACTGCACAGGCGGGGCGAACATGCCTTCTGTCGAGGTAATAACAACGTGTTCTGGAAGGTAAGACACGGTAGCATCTGAGCATCCGCACCACGTGCGACTGAAGGGTTCAACCCCGACGAACAAGTGTCGTCCGGAAACCTACGATCGCGAGGTGAGGTCGCGATGACCGTTCTCGTTCCAGAGACGCTGCTCGTCCTCCGAATCCTGCCAGCCGCAACCATGCTCACAACTTTGAGGTCCCAGGAATTCGTCCATTCTGTTCAAAGATACTACCGTTAGAAACAGCCGCTGGCCTGTCGATACCCCAAAGCCGTTCAGTCTGTCACGTTCAGTCTTGCGCTTTATCACCAACGTACTTCCTCATTGTGCCGCACGAAAGTGCAGCACGCCGGTTGCACTGCTTTAGCTGGGCTCCATTCCCAGTCTGACGTGCAATGTTAGCACATACCGTAAGCCAACTCCCGAGAATCCGACCCTGTCTCTTTGCTGGAGCAGTTCTACAACTCCGGTTTCTGTTGAATTTCATCAACCCTCATACCCACACCAATCCGATCAACCCTCATACCCAAGCTCTCGACGGACTCACCCTTGCGTGCCTGAACGTAGCAATTTCGAGACCATAATGGTCAGCAGCATGAAGTCGCGTGGTCTTGACGAAGGCAGCGATCCAGGATACACGTAAGGGGTTTCAATTGTTGCGACCGAGAATGGCGGGGCTGTCGCGTCGCGCTGCTATCGTGTGCAGAAAAATAACAGTTGAAACTGCTATTTGTCGCTGATTTCGATCTCGAGAGCACCTTCACCTCCATATAACTCCTGGCCTGAAATTCCTCCTCAATCAAACCGCGCAGCAAACAGTCCAACGGCCGACACACATCTCCCAGAAAAGCAACCGCAGTCACCCGAGGTGATGTCGCCAGGCTTAAATCCGAGCCGATGAGGGAGACAAGGAAGTCATATTCTGGCCTTCGTCAGCAGCACCAGAAGCGCAAACGTGGACTGTGAATGACACCAGAGGGTCTAGAAAGACTCTATTCGGCATGCGCAGAAGAACATGCCTCATTTGTACAGCAGTCGGATCACTTGTGGCTATTGCTCTCGGCGTAGGTCTCGGCGTTGGCTTGGGTCTGAGGATCCTTTCGTTCGTTGGAATGACCGCTGAAACTCGACGACATTGACGCTGACCGACGATGAGAAGACAAAGCTCAGTTTGGTCGGATTCCAAATCCACGATATATTCGATCCGAGGAGCTATCGATCCCGTCTACTACTCCACAAGTGGCGCATTCAACGACTCTGGCATTGCAATAGCATCACAATCCTTCTCAGATGAGCTTGAAGAAGGAACTCAGGGTTCGCTGGTGATGTACTTTCAGCATCACACCGGCGATGTCAGATGGAAGCAGCTCAGCCCCAGCGGAGAGTGGGTTGGAGGGACAATCTCTGAAATGGTCGCAGTGGATGCGAAGAGTGGGACTCCCCTGTCGGCGGTGTCCTACTCGGTCCAAGGCACTAGCGAATGGCACATCTTCTGTAAGAATATCTTCTATGACTTTGGGGGCGATTTAGCCCTGACATGAAGCAAGACATCGATCAAAGCGACACGATGAAGCGGCGATCGAACAGCAACGTGACAAATGTCAGGAAAGACGGGCAGATCAACAAAGTCAAATTGAAAGCCAAGAGCGCCGACAGAGTAGGCATGCAAGCTTGCTGGTACGGCAACAACTACAGCGATAGCGACTATCATCACACACCGCTGCCCTCACAAGAAGGAGATGGTGACCTCGCGAATGAAGTTGGAATGCAGTAGTGATACGCTACGGACAACACGACGTTTCAACAGCTTGGGTGGAGGCACGAAGCTGAAGAGAGGGCGCATCAAACCTCATGGAACCAGGAAAATGGGCATGCCGGGGTGGGATGCTACAGCTGGGCGAAGAACAGCGCGACAACTTACGTGATGTTCGTTGATCTGACCAATACCGTTGAATTTCTGTGAAAAAACACATATGCCAATCGAACCAGCTCAAAAACACACCCGGTGAATGAGTGGACTAAAGGAGAGCAACGCCTCCCGTCCGGCTTGGGCGCTATCGCTGACTTGCAATCCGCAGCGCCCGTTCAAATCGACAATGTCAACCCCGCGAGCTCCCTGGGCTACACGAACTGCTTCTACCACCAAGATTCCATCACGGATATGATTGTCGGGCAACGTCTCCTGGACAGCGGAGAACTCCTCCATCGAGGACGACAGCAAGTTCGTCGTCCAGGGCGAGCCGGACATTCCTGGAACGCACTTGAGCGTTTCTGCCATCCCGAATGAAGGGTGACTGTGTTCTACCAAACGAACGGGAGTGACATCACGGAGTACACGCGAGACTGAATTGCAGGCCTATGGTCACGCGTTGACATCGAGATTCCAGAGTCGTGAGGCAGGTGCTTTGTCTTTGATGGAGTAGCAAGTGGACTTTCTATGATCTTCATGCCCAACGCGTTTCGTAATCCAGCGACTGCGTTCATTTCTTACAGGTGACACCGGATGTTTCAAAGTGAAAAGTCACAAGAGTTCAAGTGAAGTCACTCCTGCCCTTTGCGGTAGGAGGTCGCGACGATTCAAATTCATATTTGCTGCCTGAGGCCACACTCCTGGCGGCTACGCGCATTGACCGAGCGCGTCAAGCTCGCGTCGAGTATCCCCCCGCCCTCCAAGACCTTCCTATCACCCCGTCTCAACCCACCGCTCACCAATCTGTCGCTTGCGCACCGGGACTCACTGATCACTCTCGACCTCCAGTGATCGTTCGCGCACCTTCGGCATGGCGCGCGGAAGGAGAAAAGCTCCCACCCCGGAGGAGGAAGCTGTGGAGGAGGACGTCCAGCAGGAGATGGATGTCGACGACCAAGCGCGCCCGCTCGAGTTCGACGAAGCTCTCACATGGAGACCAGGAAAGGCGATACCGGTTGCGGACCTCCTGCGCCGTCTCAAGGAGCTGCACGAGGAGCTCCAGGGGTACGAACAGGAGGATGCGCATAGAAAGACACTCGAGCCGAAAGCCCAGGAGCTTGCAAGCGCACAGTTGATTGGGCACAAGGACAAGGGCGTCAAAGCGCATGCGATGCTCTGCATTGTGGAGATGTTCAGGATACTCGCTCCGGATGCCCCGTACAAGGGATCGCAGTTGAAGGACATTTTCACGCTGTTCACCACGCATATAGTACCTGCGCTGGCGCATCCGTCTGACCCTTACAACCACCAGCATGTCAACATCTTGCAGTCGTTGACGACTGTGAAGAGTGTTATCCTCCTCACAGACGTGCCGGGCTCCGACACCCTGATATTGAATCTTTTCGCCAACTGCTTTGATGTCATGTCGGGGAGTGGCAGAGCTGCTGCTGACGAGCGACTACCGAAGAACCTCGAATATCACATGACCAACATGCTCACCATCCTTGTGGAGGAGACTGAAGCTCTGCCGAGCGGCGTGATCGATACTGTCCTCGCTCAATTCCTCCGTGCGGATCCCAATGCGCTTTCTTCAGGCAAGAAGGGAGCCTCACAGCCTTCGCAAGTTCTTCTGGAAGTCTCTCCCGCCTACAGCATGGCTCGAACTGTTTGCAATTCAACGGGTGAAAAGATGGGCCGCGCCATCGGCAACTACTTCAGCGCTGTTCTAATCGATGCTTCCGAGGTTGTGACAACCAGCAAGCCTCGTAAACCTGCGGGAAAGAAGCGCACCCATGGCGAGAGTGAAGATGATGAATCTGACGACGGGATGGCCGCAGCACCGGCCGAAGACGAGCTGCGAGAGGTTGAGAAGGCTCATCGCCTCCTGCGTGAGCTGTGGCGCTCATGCCCGGACGTGGTCATCAACATTGTGCCGCTGATTGAAGTCGAGCTTGGAGGAGAGAGCCCTCACCTGAGAGTCATGGCAGTGGAAACGCTCGGGGACATGATTGCTGGGATCGGCGCAGCAGGGCCACCACCTTCGGTAGCTATGGAACCGGCGGCGTATCCTTCACAGAGTCTGGGCACCTACAGCGCGCCGCAGCAGCGTCGAAACATCCTTCTCGACCCTGCAGCACCCCACGCATTCTCTTCAGTCTATCCAAATGCCTACCATCAGTTTGTCGGAAGAAGCAAAGACAAGGCAGCACCAGTCAGGACCGCGTGGGTGACGGCAGTCGCTCGCATCATCTACACTTCCGGCGGTGGCAAAGGCCTCGACGAAAGCCAGGAGCGGTCACTGCTCTCCAACTTTGCCTCCTTGCTCAGAGAAGACAACGACGAGAAGGTCCGACTGGAGGCCATCAACGCCGTCGGACGCTTTGACTTCGCTGCGATCGTGCAAAAGTTCGTCGACGGTGGCAGCTCAAAGACCAATGTTTCGATCATCGAAGACCTGATCCAGCGTATCAGAGACGTTAAATCAGCCGTCCGAAACGCGGCCATCGAACTGCTCGCTCGCATCTGGGGCGTCGCGAGCGGCGCGATCGCAGAGGGAAACGAAAGACTGCGCGAATGCTTCGGACCAATACCGAGCAAGATTTTTGACGCCTGGTCTGTTAATGCCTCCATCAGGGCGCATATTCACCGGGCTTTGTACGATTCGTTGCTGCCGCTCACATACCCTCCTATTAAGCCAGGGCAGACAAACCAGAGTGATTCCCAACGCATCGGCGATAGTCAAGCCTCGTCAGGGAAAGCCCTTGATCCCGATGCTATACGAGCTGAGCGTGTGTTGGTGCTTCTGCGGGATTTGGACAAGGAGACAAAGACCAAAGCAAAACCGATTTTCTTCGGCATCGTGTCGAGGCGAAGAGACATCGCCAAGTATGTCGAAGCGTATCTCGGTCTGTGCGAGGAGTTGAACAGCAACAAGGGAAGCGAAACACCCCAAAAGCTTCCCAGAATTACAGGGGCTCTCGCCACAAGCTTTCAATTGTTCCCCGACGAGGCTCTTGCGCGCGAGCACCTGGAGAAGTTCGCGAATCACCACGACCGCAGAAGCTTTCAGCTGATACGCTTTTGCTATGCCCCTGAGAGCGACTACCGCAAGATCTTCAAAGCCACCAAGGAGCTGACGAAGCGTCTCGAAGAAGCGCCCAGTGGCATTGCAGCGGTGCTGGAAACGATTTTACCATTAGCGCGCGCCGCTGCGATCCTGGTGTACAACCGCAGCCATGTACCTGCGATTGTCCAATTCTCTCGCACCGACGACAAGGGCCTCGCTGCACCTGCACACGAGGTGCTGAAAGAAATGTCGACCAAAGCGCCAGAGGTTTTCAAAGTCCATGTGCACGAGCTTTGCGAGACGCTGAAGAAACAGAAGCCTTCAGATGATTCTGAAGTCGACCCTTCCGTCGTCGACACGCTGAAAGCCTGCGCTGGGTTCGCGCAGCGTTTCCCTGGGGACATGCCGAAGGACAGGGACTTCTACCGGTCTATGGTTGCATACGCCGTTCACGGTTCGCCACCAAAAGCGGCGAAACACGCAGTCACCGTCATCGTCTCATCCGCGGAGAGGAAGCAAATGTATATCAAGGAGATCTTGCAAGCCTGCTCCGAGAAATTTGAGTACGGCTCCGAAGGCTTCTTGTCAAGGCTGGCCGCTCTCAGCCAGCTTAGGCTTCTCGCAAACCAGGAATGTGAGGATCACGACGACGTCATCCTCGGCATCGCTATCAACGAGGTGCTCGGACAGGTGCGAGCTCCAGCTTCCGAGGAAGACCCAAAATGGGCCGATTCGATCGACGACGAGCTTTGTGCTAAGCTGTGGTCACTGAGAATACTGGTCAACGGCCTCCGCGGAATCAAGGAAGACTCTGGCAAGTCTGACGAACAGGTTGCTGAGGCTGCTTCGACTGTCTACAGCCTGCTCAACACGGTCATCCGGAATGAAGGCGACCTCTCAAAGACTTCCAGCACCCCAGCACATCACGCATCTCGCCTCCAATTGGCTGCTGCCATTCAAATTTTGAAATTATCCAGAGACCGCCGGTTCGACACGCATCTCAGCAACGCAGACTTCAACAACCTCACAAGCATTGTGCAGAATGCCGTGCAAGAGGTCCGTGCCGGTTTTAACAGAGCGCTGAAGAAGTATCTCGCCACGGAAGCACTGGCGAAGCGTTTCTATCCGCTCGTCTTTTTGTACGCCTTCGAGCCCGATAAGGAGATGAAAGCGGGGACGGAGAATTGGCTCAAATTTCGCACGAACCTATCCGCGAAGCGGGGCGACGGTGTTATTGAGGGTGTTTTCACCAGATATCTCAGTCTGCTTGCGCACCATCCTGATTTCAGTCCTGAGCCCACGGACCTGGAAGACTCCGTGGACTACATTGTTTTCTACCTCAAGAACGCGGCCACTAAGGAGAATCTACCTTTGATTTACCAAGTCGCGCAGCGTCACAAGCAGGTGCAGGATGCCATCGACCCGAGCAAGAGCGAGAATCTCTACATCCTTGCCGACATCTCAGAGGCCGTCATCCGGCAATTCGCAGACCTTCACGGCTGGTCGCTTCAACTTGTCCCCCACAAGCTACCGATGCCCAGCACGCTTTACCAAAAGCTTTCAAACCATGCCATCGCCCAAGAAATTGCGCAGAAAAACTACATCCCGGTCGAGCTGGCAGAAGACCTCGAAGATCTGGTGAAAAAGCTGATGAAAGCCAAGAGCAAGAAGCGCAAGCCAGATAACGAGTCCGCCCAAGCTTCCAAGAAGGCCAAAGCAGCTAAGAAGGAATATGTGAAGAAAGCAGCCCCTAAACGCGCAGCCAAACCCGCAAAGACGCCAAAGAAGAGGAAGACCAGCGATGAGACCGTGCCAACTACCGACCGCCGCAAGAGCTCGCGTGGCACGGCCGTCCAGAACTACGCCGACGCCGAGAGCAGCGACGACGACGAGCAGCTCGAAGAATGGCAGGGCGTGCCAGACGACGACGAGAATGATGGAGAAGCCAACAAAGAGAACCGAGAGTCCAACACGCCGCCGACCAGCGATCCGGCGCGTCCGTCCGAGAGCCAGCGCGAGGCGGCCAGAAAACCTGCTGCGAAGAGAGGTGCTGCGCGAGAGGGGAGATCGCAGCCGAACAATATTGCGAAAGGCAAGCTTGCGACAAGAGCTAAGGGCCGGGCGAGGGGAGAAGAGAAGGATGAGATGAGTGTGCCGAGCGACAGCGACGGTGAACTTTCAGATCCGCCGAGCGAGATGGAGACGTGATTATTGAGGGCGAGGAGCGCGCGTGGGCGGTCGTTCGATTTTGTTTCATTTTCTCGGTGCGCATGTGGAATAGAAGCTTCGGCGGTGTAGTATAATGATCGAACGGGAAGCATGCGTCGCTCAGCGAAGGCGCTCGGAGGCGTTACGGGATTGCTTGCTTTTCGTGGAAGCTGGGGACGCGGTGGTGTCTGTTGTGCAGGTGACGGGGCGATAAGGAGGACGGAATGGCGTTCATAGCTGCAGAGGAATCACGGCCAATTGCCGCATTTTTTGCTAGGTGAGCATCTCTGCTCCCATCGCCACGTTACCGACATCAATCGGTTCTTTGAACACCAGCGGTCGAGAAGTCAGCACGGGCATTGCGACGACCACAAATGAAAGCGGCAAAACGTCATTCAAACGGCAAAGGCGCAGTCAAAGAGAGCCATCCTAGGTATACCAGGTCGCGTCCGCCGTCTCCCCCACGACCTTCCACCTGCCGACCTCCCTCCTCTTGTACGCCACCGGATCATGCAACGTGTGCGTCCGCGCATCGCGCCAGAAGCGGTCGAAGCCGTACTTCTTCCCCGTCGCCCGCGCACCCATCACCTCAAAGATTCCCGCCGTCACCTCGAGACTCACGTCTGTGCTCACGATCTTACCGCTCGCCACGAGCGTTACAAGGGCGCCGCGCTGCTCAGCTGTGACGGCGCTGCGGCCGTCGGACAGCAAGGACGAGCCATGCTGGCCTCCCTCGCGGTACAGCGCGGTCAGCTCCCCACCGGCGCGGTCTAGCAATGCGTCCGCCGCGAGCAGATGAGAGTGCCAGCCGCCGTAGCGCTCGAGAATGTAAAACTCGTCTGTGGCGTGCTCCTTGACGTCGCCGCCATAGGGCCATGCGCGAGTGTGCTGCGCGGTGTAGGCTGCCGCGGCGTCGAGAGCGCCTTGCGCGATGCCGAGATAGAAGTTACTGAAGACCAGCTGGATGGTGGGGAGGAGCAGAGTGGCGAAAGGCGCGCCGAGGATGGATGGGATCGGGTCTTGGGTGTTGGCGTCCCAGCCGAGTGCGTCGGTCCACGGCGCGCGGATGCTGCTGATCTTGACACTGCCGGATTCGGTGAGGCGGAGGCCGACGTTGTCCCAGTTGTGGGCGAATCTGAAGGGACGGTGAGTTGGTGGGATCGATGGCGTAGTTGCAAGAGACTTACTGCATGCCTTCTTCCTTGGTGCTGACGAAGGTGAAGATGTGATCTTCTGTTCCTTCTAGGACGCCTTCGAGGACAATCAAGTCGGATACGACGCCCCCGGTGGTGAAGTTTTTGACACCATTGAAGACTATCTCATCGCCTTCTAAGGTGATTTTGAGGTCACTATCGCGCGGATTGACAGCACCACCCACAAACTGCAAGCGGAGATTGGTTAGACTGGACCGAGTCCCTTTGCTGGAAGAGTTTACTCACATGATTGCCCTCGATGATGAGCTGCTGCACGCTATCAGCTTGCTCCTCCGTCCCTACTACATTCGCCGTAGTCGACCAGAGCAGATGGTACCCCAGCAGCATGCCGATGCTGCCGTCGCCTTTCGCGAGTTCGCGGATGACCTTGTATCCAGTGTCCCAGGCTTCACCGCCCCCGCCGAACTTCTTTGGACCCAGCACCTTCAGCAAGCCCGCAGATTTCAAAAGGGAAATCTCTGCTGCAGGTGATTTGTTCTCAATATCTCGCTTGGGCGCATCTTGGGCGAGGATCTCCGCTACTTGACGGGCACGCTCAATCCAGCCGGATTGGCTTGAGGGTAAGCTCTGCTCTTTGAAGTGCGAGTGATGGGCATCGTACACCTGAGGGTTGGTGTACCCTCGGGGAGCTGTTACTGACATGGTGGTATCCTTTTCCGGCAGTCAGGGTTGCAATTGAGCTCAACGTTGGCACCTTGAAGCTTTCCGAACAAGCGCCCTTCTTGAACGCATCGATATATATCGACCCGCCTGCTGCCTGTCATCTCCGAAGATCCACGGACAATGAGAAGGCGTGCGCAACGTCATTCAGCCACGACAATATGAGCGGCAGTGAAAGACAACGCTGAGCCCTTGAGGTCCGGTACGTCCTTGGGCTCGCCCCTCAGCCTGCCGAATGGCGTGCTTTGTTGCTTCTATCACCAATATGCAACGGTGACTTCAAGCTTCGACAAATGCCTGTCATCACACCTTCAAAGAGTATTGGTTGAAGTACCTTTTGCCGGAGAGGGGAGGACAGGAGGGGTGGTGGGGAGGGCGGGGGGGATGGTTGCGATGGCGCAAACTAAAGGATGGATCTGGGCGAGTGTGTGCATGCTGCAGGCGTCCTGCATCGATGGACCATCGTGCGTAGTACGCATACAAGTCCTGCGTACTCTGCCTACACTTCTCTACTCTCTGATCCACGGCCTCCTTCGCTCCATCTTCTATCAAATCGATTGCATGCAGCACAAACACATCCCACCCCTACAATACCGCACGACAACACCACCAAAATGGCCAACCACAACCCCTCCAGAGGACCCCAAGCCAACCGCGACGAACAACTGGAAAACCTCCACAACATCACCACGACCCAAGACTTCTACCCAAAGCTAGGCACAGGCCACACCACCCCCGCGCTCACCAGCCCACCCTCTCACTCCCCCACCCCCAACCCGCAAATCCACTACATCCCCGTCCCCCTTCCCCTGAAAGCCCAACTCGGCTCCCCAACCGCCCTCGCCATCGGCGCCTTCGCCACAACCCTAACAACCCTCTCCTTCGCCCTCATGGGCCTACGCGGCCTCGCCACCACCAACGCCTTCGTGGGCAACTTCTTCGCCGTCGCGGGCGTCGGCATGGTCGTCTCGGCCCAATGGGAACTCGTGCTAGGGAACACCTACGCCTACACCGTGCTGAGCGCTTTCGGGCTGTTCTACTTCGGCTTCGGCGTGATCCTGACGCCGCTGTTCGGCGTGGCCGACGCGTACGGCGGGACGGAATCGAGCGAGTACAACAACGCGCTCGGGTTCTTCGTGCTGAGTACGTCTTCGTGCCATCCCCGTCCCTTTTTACAATCGCTCCTCTCCCCACTGACACGGCCCGGGAAACGGCACACAGTGTGGGCCGTCTTCAACGTCTTCTTCCTCATCGGCTCCGCGCCGCTCAACCTCGTCTACTTCGGCATCTTCCTCACGGTGCAGCTCGCTTTCACCCTCGTCTCGGCGGCCTACTTCCTCACGGCCGACGGGTGGCGGGAAACGGCCGCCGCGGTCAACACGGCGGCGGGCGCTTTTGCGCTCGTGTCGGGGATGCTGGGGTATTATACTGTGGCGAATTTGATGTGTAAGGAGGCGTTGGGGGTGAGTTTCCCCATGGGGGATACGAGTAGGTTCTTTGGGCGAAGGGGGAAGGGGGCGTAGGGCGAGGGGCGAAAGGGTGGGTGGGAGGGAGGTGTGGGGAGGGGAGTTGAGGGGGTGTGAGGGTTTGGAGAGGCGGATCTATTTTTTTTCCTTTGTTTGCTTTGGGCAAAAGAGGACACCTCTGTACCTTACCTAGCTGGAATGACGTCGGAGGCAACGGGCACATGGAGGTTCGAATAAAGGCGGAGCCCATACCGGCCCCGTCGATGGTGCAATCGCCGCTCCATCTGACAATATAAAGTCAATCCCCCAAAGCCAAAAACAACTTCAACCCTTCCTAGTACCTACAAATTTACGTCAACACCCGAATAATGATCACGACAGCGCAACAAAAAAAACCTACCCGCCATCGTCCCCACTCATTTCCCCCTAACAATGTTAAGAAAACCACCTCAATGCGCCCCTTCGCACAGAGGGGGGAGCAAGCACGCCATGCGCCCCCCCCCCCCCCCCCCCCCCCCCCCCCGCCCCCCCTTTCCCTACAACCGCGATCCCCGTTGCAGACACAATATGAGGAGAAGGAACCGGAAAAACCCAGTAACTGGGCTCGTGGCGAATGGAGAGCTCTTGTCGGGCGATGTGGTGATTTCGGTGGGGGGATTTGCTGATGGGATGGGCGTTTGCGTGGGGGGGGGAAAGGGGAAGAGGCGAGAGGGCCCGTTAAAGCTCTTGGGTGTTTTGTATATGATGTAAAAGCCGGGGACTTCGCTTGCGTCTTGCGATCGAGTTGGAGTTGCAGTTCACATCTGATCTCTCTCTCTCTGTGTGTCTTCAGCTTTGGGAACGTTGGTTCTCAGGCGGTTTTTTTTCTCGATCCAAAATGCCTTCGACAGTCGACTCGTCGCCGTTCCTCACCCGCCAACCAAACGACGAGACGAACAGCCGCACATCCGCGCAATCGCCAGCGTCGCCCTTCGCCTCGCTCTCCCCCAAGAGCTTCTCCGCCCTGCGCGCCCGCATCGACAGCGTGCACCTCGACACGGCCCCCGAAAACAACACCACGCCCCCCAACGCCTCACCTTACACCAACGGCGCTTCCCACAACACGCAGCCCCCCACCAACAATACCGACAACAAACACCCCCCGTCCCCCTCAAACAACCCCTTCACCACCCTCCCCGCCCGCCAACAAACCCTCCTCCTCATACACGGCCCGCGCCAAAAATACATCCTCACCCCCTCCCAGCCCCTCCCAACCCCGGACCCGAACAAAAACGAACTCCTCATCCAAATCCTCGCCGTAGCCCTCAACCCCGTCGATTGGAAAGGCCCCGCCTACGGCTTCGGCGCACCGCGCTACCCGTGGGTGCACGGGCGCGACTTCGCGGGCGTCGTGGTGCAGGCACCTTCCGCTCCGGGACAGGGGGCTGGGGCGAGGGCGGTGAAGGTGGGCGATGTGGTGTTCGGGCCTTCGACGGACTATCGCGATGTGCGCAAGGCGGCGTTTCAGGAGTACGTGGTCGCGGCCGAGGGGGGCGTGGCGAGGCTGCCCCGTGGAGTGAGTGTGGAGGAGGGGGCGGCGTTGGGGGTCGGGTTTGTGGCGGCTGTGACGGGGTTGGGGGTTTGTTTTGGGGTGGGGTTTGAGGGTGTCGATGGGCTGGCGGGGCCGGATTTGCTGGGGTTGGTGAGGGGGTTGGGGGTCGAGGGGGTGTCGGAAGATGTGCGGGGGGAGGTTTTTGGGGGGGAGAGGGTGGGGAGGGGGGAGTGGGTGGCGGTTTGGGGGGGGAATACGACGACGGGGCAGTTGGTTGTGCAGTTGGCGAAGTTGGCGGGGTTGAGGGTGATCGCTGTGGCTGATCTGGCGAAGGCGGGTCAGCGGCTGGCGGAGCTGGGGGCGGACTTGCAGCTGGATCGGCAGGATCCCAAGCGCGCGGTCGATATTCTGAGGGCGGTGACGGGTGGGAAGCTGCGGTTCGCTATTGATGTTGTCGGCAGCGAGAGCGCGGCCGCGTTGCAGGATGCGTTGCAGCAGTCGCCTTCAGGTCCGCAGTCGCATCTGCTGGGCTTCACTGGCACTCCGAAGCACGCTGCCCCGGGCGTCAAGATCCACACCGTGCCGATCAAGCTGTTCCACGAGTCGGCGGCGTATGGCGCGGCGGTGATGGACTGGCTGGAGCGGCTGCTCATCGCCAAAGCCCTGACGCTGCCTGAGGTCGAAGTCGCTCCCGGGGGGCTTGAAGGGGTGAACGACGCACTGGATCGATTGCGCGATGGCACGGTTAGCGGCAAACGCATCGTCGTCTCCACCGACGACCACAAAGGCAGGAAGAGCAGCAGCAGCAGCAGCCTCAGCGGACCGCTCACGCCGCCCGTGCCAGCAGTGCAAACGCTAACGAACGACTCCTACTCGCAATCAGACTCGGACTTGCGCTATCACGACGCCATCAACGCCGACCCGGACCGCCTCAAATTTGCCTATTGGGTCCCCAACGTTTCCGGCGGGCTGGTTGTCAGTAAGATTGCCCAGCGCACGAACTGGGACCTCGCCTCCAACGTGCGCTACGCGCGCACGGCGGAGAAGTGGGGCTTCGACTATGCGTTGACGCAGATCCGCTTCATGTCCGGCTACGGCGCGGCGAATCAGCACGAGAGCGTGTCGTTTTCGCAGGCGCTGCTGGCGAAGACGGAGCGGTTGAAGGTCATTGCGGCGTTGTTGCCCGGGCCATGGAATCCGGCTGTGGCGGCGAAGCAGATTGCGTCTATTGATCAGTATAGTGGTGGGAGGATCGCGGTCAACGTCGTGTCCGGGTGGTTCAAGGCTGAGGTCAGTCCAAGGCGACACGCCGGCCAGTCATCCTCTGCATCTGTGACTATTTTGCTGACAAAGACCTACCGCAGTTCACCAGCATCGGCCAATGGTGGCTAGACCACGCCGAGCGCTACCGCCGCAGCCGCGAGTTCATCGAGTGCCTCAAAGGCATCTGGTCGCAGGACAGGTTCACCTACAAGGGCGACTTTTACCAGTTCCACGACTACCCACTGCACCCCAAGCCTGTCAATCTGCCGGGCCGTCCACACCCGGAGATCTTCCAGGGCGGCAACAGCGATGACGCGAAGAACAACGGGGCGGCGGCATCGGAGTTCTACTTGTGAGTTTTGTTCTCGTCTTCAATAACGCGACCTCGCTGACCAAAAGCAGCATGAACGGCAATACCCTCGAAGGCTTCCAGTCCCAGATGGCCGACGTACGTGCACGTGCCAAGGCCCAAGGTCGCGAAGGCCTGGTCAAGTTCGCCATCAACGGGTTCGTGATCTGCCGCGAGACGGAAGCCGAAGCAGTCCGGGTGCTGCAAGAAATCCAGGGCAAAGCCGATGTCGAAGCCGTCGAAGGCTTCCGGCAGCAAGTGCAGAATGCCGGGGCCTCGACGGGGAACAAGAGCGGCATGTGGGCGGACTCGAAGTTTGAGGACCTGGTGCAGTACAACGACGGCTTCAAGACGAAGCTGATCGGCACGCGGGAGCAGATTGCGGACCGAATGCTGCTGTTGAAGAGTTTGGGGGCCGACGTGGTGTTGGTGGCATTCCTGCACTACGATGAGGAAGTGGAGCGGTTCGGACGGGATGTGTTGCCGTTGGTGAGGGAGTTGGAGGCGAGGGGGAGGGGCAAGGACGAGGCGTACGAGATGGCGTTGACGGGGGATGTCTATCGGGAGAGGAAGACGGGGAGCGAAGGGTGCGTGAAGAAGTGAGGAGGAGCCTGCCGTGGCCGTCGTACCGACGTGTTTGTCGCGCCTTTCTCGCGTCGCGTCCGTGTCGCGTTGTTATCGGTAGACGCGGAAAAAGTCGTATTGTTTCGTTCTGGCGGTTGGTTGCCTGTATCTCGCCTCGTGTATCCCGCGGGTCACCGAGTTTCTGCGATACATGAGACTCTTCTGCCTCTGTCCGTTCTCGTGCTCCTCAGGTCTCAGGAGGCCCTTCATTCGTTGCATCGTTTTGTTTCGACGCGTAGGATGGATGACAGACGCAGTCCCGGTCACCGCAAGAGAACTACTGCCATCCTCTACCATGTCGATCAGCACGCGGCCGCTCGGTCATTTGAATAAAGCACGCAAAGCGGTCACTTGGCCACATGGGATGCCGGCGAAAAGCCGGAAGGGGGTCTTTGCGGTGGTGCCAGCGCGACAGGCACGACGCTTTCGACGGTGAGTTCCAAACTCTCCGCCTCTTGGGGGTTTTCCGCATCCTGTTTCACGGAGGCCGACTGGCGGGTGGGTGGCCTCCCTTGCCTCTTGCCCACATCACGGGAAATGATAGGGCTTCATTCTTTCGGTGGTGGAGACGTCTTCAGGCGTGACCGACCCTTCACGTGTTGAAATGGAGGTGGCGTGGAGGGCGGCGTTCCGGTGGAAAGCCTGAGGACAGCATCACGGGACGGGGCTCATGTCAGTCATTCATTGGTAGTGCTGCATTTACCCGCGCCTGCTTCCCCGCCTGCAGAGGCCACACGGAGCAGCGGAGAGAGGAGAAAAACAAGGGAGAAAAAGGCGTCAGCTGGTGTGGCTCGAACAATGTCGAGGAAGCAGTGAAGATGGAGTCGTTGTGTCAATAGGAGTATAGCAGTAAGGTGCTGTATGTAATCAATTGCTCTCTGGGGGTCAGGCGGGTGACGGACCACTTGGACCACCGGTAGTACCACCACCACCACCACCACCACCACCAGAGAGAGTCACGCCTGTCTTCCATTTCACCGCCCCAACAACCACCCCTTCTGATCTCTCTCCAATTACCTAATCAATCCCCTCTGTTCTTCTCTATCTGGTCGTTCCGAGACGTGTGTGTCTTGTCTTTCTCCTCCAGCACCGCCAGACCTTCCACCCCCGGGCACCTCCCTCCGCCCCCACGACTTCTGCCGAGTCTGCCCGTGCCCGGACGTCGATTTAGTGAATCTTGGGGCTCCAGAGACTCGTCGGAAGCTCGCCTCACCACCACATTGCCCTCTGGCTGCCGCCACGACTCCTCTCCGAGAGCCTCGCGCCCTCACCTGTCCACCGTCCGAACCGCCTTCCACCCCCCAACTCACAGCCACCGCGTCGACCCGCCAGTCCCCCGCGAGCAGCTCGGCGCTGCGCTGAGTGAACCGGCGCTTCTCCAGCTCCGCCGCCAGATCGCGCGCGCTCGACCGGCGTCATTTGCACGAGACCGACCAGGCTACCTCCGTCGACGACACACGGGGTGGCCTGAGCAGCCTCACCCGCCGCGCTGATTCCCTTGACACGCTGATGGTGAAGACGGAAGATGTCAACTCCCCAGACCCTGCCTCAAGCCCTGCCTCCGCACCACCACCTCGACCACCGCCAGCGATACCTGCCCTCGCCTCAGGACCGCTACCTGCCGCCGCCAAGGCCCAACAGCAACGCGAGTTTCCACCAGAACATGCCCGCTCGTCCCTCGAGCAACCTCTCCAACCCGCAATACGAGCCCCCGTCCGTTCCCTCGCGCACCCAGAGTGGCATGAGCAACGGCGCCTACAGCCATTCACACCCGCAACACCACACAAGAGCTGAGCAGGAATACGCATACAACCCTCAATTCGCCCACCCGTACCCGCAGGAAGACCTCCGCCGGACGAGCAGTCGCACCGGTCAACACCAGCGGACGCTGCCTCCACCCCCGCACGCCGCTCCTCCGCCACCCGCCCACGCCATGCCTGCGGCTCCACGAACCTCGGCCAGACAGCAGGCCAACGCTCAGGCCGCGAAAAGAGGGCGCAACGAACCTGTCGACTGGCACGAGTACTTTAATGGCAGGCCTCCAGCCGAGATCATCACCATCCACGATGACGACTCTCCCGCCCCACCCGCTGCGATACAGAAGCTGCCTCCACCGTCGACGGGCGCCGGAGCTTCACAACACGTCGATAAGAGAAGACGCACCAACGTGGCAGGTGGTGATGCCAATCCGAGCACGACTAACACGCCCTACTCGTACTCGAATGGCGCTTCCACCGAAAGCCTGACCACGACCGCTACGGCCCCGACCTCTAACGGCTCACAGACTAGCAGTGGCCCGCGTTTGGACACCACCCGGACCGGCGAGAAGAGGAAGAGAATCGAGACGCGCACCTCGGAGCAGGAACGCAAAAAGCAAGAGACTGCTCGGGCGGGTCCGAAGGGCTACCTGGAGGAATATGGTGACTACGTGCCGCCATCCAAGCAGGGCAGGAAGCAGAAGGATGTTCACGTACCGGCCATCACTGATGTATGCTGCTCCCCTGCACCGTGGGATCTCGACCACTCACTAATTGTTTGCGCAGCGTCACAAGACTCACGAAAAGATTGACGATGACGACGGGCACTACATCGTGCACGAGAACAGCCGGCTGGGTGAGCGCTACAGCCTGCAGACGCTGCTCGGCCAGGGCACGTTCGGCAAAGTGGTCAGGGCTATGGACGTGCGCACTCGCAGAGAGGTCGCCGTGAAGATCATCCGAGCCGTGCCAAAGGTATGGACCTACGTCGATGCCTCGCGTGTGCGAAGAGTTTGCTGATCGTGCCTCGACAGTACCGTGATGCTAGTCGCATTGAGCTACGGGTCCTCCAGACGCTACGCACGGCCGACGAACACAACCGCAACCGCTGCATCCAGCTGCGCGACACCTTCGACTGGCGCGGGCACATCTGCATCGTCACACCCCTGCTCGGCCTCTCCGTCTTCGACTTTCTCAAATCCGGCGGCTTCGTGCCCTTCCCAGGATCACACATCCAAGCCTTCGCCCGCCAGCTCCTCGGCTCCATCGCCTTCCTTCACGACCTCAACCTCATCCACACCGACCTCAAGCCGGAGAACATCCTGCTGCTCAACCACACCTACCAGACCTTCACCTACAACCGCAACATCCCGTCCAGCAGCACGCTCACAGCACGCAACGCCAAGTTCCGCCGCGTGCTGCTCAGCCCGCACATCAATCTGATCGACTTTGGGAGCGCCACTTTCGACGATGAGTACCACAGCTCGGTCGTCAGCACCAGGCACTACCGCGCGCCGGAGATCATTCTCGGAACCGGTATGTCTTCACAATCTGATGGCAATGAAAGCGGGCCACGCTAACCTCAACACAGGCTGGTCCCACCCCATCGACCTCTGGTCCCTCGGCTGCATCCTAGTCGAATGCTGGACCGGCGACGCCCTCTTTCAAACCCACGACTGCTGCGAGCACCTCAGCATGATGGAGGTAGGCAATCCCTCCCTCCCCTCCCCCAGTCCAAATATGAATTCCACTGACACGCGTCCCACGCAGGCCGTCACCGGCACGCCCATCGACAAAACCCTCATCGCCGAAGTAAAACGCCACACCAAACGCGGCGACAAAACCTCGGCCGCCCGCTTCTTCAAAAACAACCACCTCGCCTACCCACTCCCAGACACGCCCCGCCAATCGCGCAAATTCGTCCGCGCGATGAAACGCCTGGACGAAATCATCCCGCCCACCAACGCCTTCAACCGCGCTTTCCTCGATTTGCTCCGTAAGATTTTCGTCTACGATCCGAAGAAGCGGATTACGGCGCGAGAGGCGTTGAAGCATCCTTGGTTCGGCGAGTTGGTCGAGGATGATGGGACCGAGGCCGGGAGGATTCGGGTCGAGAGGGAGAGGTTGGCGGAGCTGCAGGGGCAGGCGGGGGAGGGGGCGACGAGGAGGCGGTAGCGGTGGCGATGTTGCGAGGTGGGGGTGGGTTGGACGGTTGGAGGGAGGAGGGAACGAGGGAATGGGACTGGATGGGAAGGGAAAGGAAGGGAAGGGTGCTCACGATTTCTCACGACGCGAACGATTCGGCCTGGCTCCGCTCCTGGGGTCTCTTTCTCCCCGCTGGCCGCCACCCGTAGCCGGACGCAGGGCTCTGCTACATAGGGCGGTTTTCTATTTTCCCCCATTCTGGCGCCCCCCAAGGCTTCTGGGCTCTGCCAGGGGGGTGCTGGGGACGGCGCGGTGGGTGTGGACGAGCTAGAAGTTGTGTTTTTTTTTTTTTTGCTTGCTTGCGGGGGGGATCCGGGGTCTACATGGCGACGGTTTTTTGAGATTCCCGATCGACTCGACGTATGCTTCTGCTCTTTTGTTGTCGGTGAGCTGCGATGGGGAGCTGGAGCTGGTGGAAGGGGCAGCGGAGAGAGACGTAGTAGAGAGAGCGAAAAGCTGGGGGGTTTGCATAGAGCGAGCGCTATGATGAGAGATGTGGAGGTGTTGCGTATCATTGAGCAGATGTCGCTCGCACGGTTTTTCTTGGAGAGGCGTTTTCGCTACTGTTGTGACTTGTCGTTGTCCCCGTGGAGCGCTCCGACGAGAGAGAGTTGTAACATCTGTTGACGGCGTTTCAAGTCGTCACAGACGTCCGTTGGCGCTGCCTTTCGAATGGTCGTGTCGAATGAACAACATGCTGATTATTCAAACGCTCAGACACGTCGCATTTGAATCTGGTGTCTGGCAGGATAACATTGTTATTATTCCCACGCGTGTGCCATACCACAATAAAGTCCCGAAGGCCTGCGCGAGCCAATCAAGGCGGCGGAATGGGATGAAACGAGGGAGAAGGGGTTTGGGTTTTGGAGAGGAGGCTATTTTGGAGGTGAAAGCCGGAGTCGGTACGGTACCGGGGGGGGTAACGGAGTGGAGTGTAGTCGTGTGTGTGTGCGCGTGTGTGTGGCTGACGACAACCACCAACCTTTCGCCGCGTATCCCGACCCCATCCGTCCCGCAAGGCCCCCCCCCCCTGGACGAGGTACCACACCTTCTACTACTACTGTACTTCGATACCTCGGCGCCCACTTCACCTCGACACTCCGCTGCCGCCAGTACACGCCCGACCCCCTCCCTCCGCCCACCACTCCCGGGATCCGACGCGCCCGCCGCCGAGCCCCCTCCCGCGACGCTATTGAAGCAGTGCAGCACAAGCTCCGCAGCCGCGACGCTGGCCCTCCCCGCCCGACGGGACCCTCCTCATCCCTGGCCCGCCGCGCCTGAGTTTCTGCCTTCAGGGACCGATTTGACCACCACCACCACCACCACCACCACCACCACCACCTCCCTCCTCTTTCCTCCGCCCATTCCACTTGTTCGGCACCCTCAACGACGACACACGATCCTGAACACGACGACCACCACGATCACATTGAATGCCAGCATGATCCCGCAATAGCGCAGGCCGCGAACCCCCGACTCTCCGAACGACACCCCGTGTCCCTTCCGCGGGACACACACCCCCGTAGTCGCCTCGACCGACCCCCCTACAAACCCGCGCGCACGCGCCTTGGAACCCGGCAGAAACAGATACACCCTCGAGAGAACACCACACCAGCCAACCCCGGCACCATGGTGGAAGACAAGTACATCGGCCTCGCGCTGGCCGTAACGAGCACCGTGGGCATCGGCGCATCCTTCGTCATCACGAAAAAAGGCCTCAACGCCGCGGCCGAGCGCCACGGCTTCGAGGGCGACGGCTTCGCATACCTCCGCAACCCCATCTGGTGGGGCGGCATCCTGACCATGGTCGTGGGCGAGATTTGCAATTTCTCCGCCTACGCGTTCGCGCCCGCGATTCTGGTCACGCCGCTGGGCGCGCTGAGCGTGCTCATAGGCGCGGTGCTTGGGAGTTACTTTTTGGATGAGCGGTTGGGGATTTTGGGCAGGGTCGGTTGTGCGACTTGTTTGATTGGGAGTGTGGTGATTGTGCTCCATGCGCCGCCCGATAAGGATTTGGAGAGTATTGATCATCTGCTGAGCTTTGCGTTGAGCCCTGGTGAGTTTTGGCGGGAAACGGGGAAGGGTCGGGGATGTGGAGGCTCTGGTTTGGAAAGAGGGTTTGGTGGGCGCTGACTCGTTTTCTGTCAGGCTTCCTCTTCTACTCCGCCGTGGTGACGATCTTTGCCATTGTGATGATATATCGCGTCGCGCCCGCCTACGGGAGGAAGAACCCGATGGTTTACATTTCAATATGCAGCACCGTCGGGTCGATTTCCATCATGGCCGTCAAGGGCTTCGGCATCGCGATCAAGATGACGCTGGGCGGGAACAACCAGTTCACGAGCGCGAGCACCTACGTCTTCATGATTGTGGTGGTCGTCTGCATCTTGACGCAGATGAACTACTTCAACAAAGCGCTGAGCCAATTCAGCACCAACATGTAAAGCCCTCCAGCCCCCCATTGGACCCCGCCCGCCCCACCACTAACACTCCCCCTCCCAGCGTCAACCCCCTCTACTACGTAACCTTCACAACCTTCACCCTCATCGCCTCCTTCATCCTCTTCCGCGGCTTCAACACCACCGACGTAACCAACACCATCTCCCTCCTCTGCGGCTTCCTCACAATCTTCACCGGCGTCTACCTCCTCAACCTCGCGCGCGAAGACCCGGACGGCGGCCACCTCGGCATCAACCCCAACCGCGGTCAAAACTCCGACTACGACGACGAGGAACTCCGCGGCAAATACGTCGAAGTCGACGGCATCCCCACCGACGCCGTCGGCGCCCTGCAGACGCGCTTGTCCATGCAGGCACGTCGGAGCGCCGACTTGGACGGCCCGGCCGGCTCGCACAGCCACCAGCGCAGCAACTCCTGGTCGCTGCGCAGTCCCATCACGGGGCGCTTCGCACCCGGGGCGTCTGCTGGCAGCTCGTCCACGCCTCCTGGCGAGAACGGCCAGTATGCCGGCCAGAGCCAGCAGCACCTCATGCATAGCTATGATGTTGACGCGCAGGGGCTGGGGGATTTGGCGGAGGAGGACGATGGGTTTGGGGCTGGGGAGGGTGGGGAGGAGGGCAGGAGGAAGGGGAGGGGCGGGGAGAAGGGCGGGGTCAAGGGGTATGGGGGGTTGAGATGAGAGGGTCATGTGTCATGGTCGGGGTAGAGCGTGCGGGGCGGTGGCGGCGCGGCGTGGTAGTGGAAGTGGAAGCGTCCGACGAACACGGCGGTGGTGCCGGCAGTCGACCCTTGTACAGCTGAAGCACACCTCACGCAACCGCGCACACGCCCGCCGCGCGCCTGTGCCGGCACCTTCTTCTCGCGGCCCCCCCTTTCCACCTCCCCCTCTGCCCCGCTCCACCGCCGCTCCCGCCCCGAACCATTCCGAACGAACACTCCCCGCTCAGACCCTCAGGCGCCGAAGGGCGAAACGGCGTTCCGGCAGTCCGGGCGTGGCGTCTGGCGGCTTTGGGAGGAAACTCACGCATTTTTTCACGAGGCGGGCGTTCGTTTCGGGGGGGAGGGGGTGGGGGGGGGGAGCAGGGGCGCTCACGCGCGTCGCTCGCTGTTTGGGCTGGGGGCTGGGTTTTGGCAAGCCGGGGCCTGCTGGCGCCCCGTAATGGCGGGCTGGGCGGGGGGGGGGGAGGTCGTGTACAGATACTCATTGTTTTTTTTTTTTTTGTTGACATTGGTCAAATCGTACCTTGGGGTAGTTTTTTTCATGGACTCAACTTTTTTTGGCTTGTCTGGTGAATTGAAGGGGACCGCAGGCTGAGGCTGGCGGGTGATTGGGCTGGGGAAGCTGGCTTCGCGCGTGGAGCTTCTGTTCGTCCTGTTGACATTCTTCTATAACCCCCTCGCTAGAAACGCAGCACCGGCCAGTGAAGCCCCCCCCCCCTTCACCATCATCACCTTCACTTCTTCTTCCCCCCTCTCCCCTTGCCCCCCTTTGCCGCCTCCACCTGCGGCCCCCCCGCCCCGCCACCACCCGCCCCCGCTTGCCCCATCTCCGCCATCATATCCTGAAACATATTCTCACTCACCCCCCCACCACTCAACGCGGGCGAATGCGTCGGCAGCACGGTCCCCATTTTCCACCCCCTGGGCACAGCCGGCCGCGGCGCCGGCCCCTCCTGCGCCGGTAAGCCCTGCACGCGCAGCCGCGCCGGCGTCTGCGGCGTCGTCGGGTGCGCGCGTAGGTACTCGGCGATCAGCTTGTAGAGGTGGTGGCCTACACAGGTGTCTGTTAGCGGACAGCGCGGCGGGTGAGCTTCCACGGGGCGATGACGTACGTCCACCCACGCCCTTCCCCCCGACCCCCCTCCCCCCGCCCGCGGGCACGTACACGCGCACGCGCCCCGGGTTCGCCCAGTCCTTCGGGTGGCTCTTGGCGGGCTCGAAGGCGACTTGCATCGCGCCCGCGCCGGCGCCGGTGAGCCCCTTCTCCGCGGCGACCCATTGCACAGCGTCGACGATTTCGCGCGCGAGGGGATTGGCCACGGCTTCGGAGGCGGATACGCGGCGGCCGTCGGAGTGCGAACGCGCGGCGTCGAAGTAGATGGGGTATAGGCAGAGCCAGTGTTTGGTGCGTTCGCGGTGTTCGGCTTGTTTTTGGGCGGAGTTGGGGCCTGATGACCCGGCGGATTGTTGTTGTTGTTGCTGTTGTTGTTGTTGTGTGAAGTATTGCTGTAGGGCTTCGGGGGACATTTGGGAGGGGTGCGGAGCGGTGGACTGCTGTTGCTGGGTTGGGGCGCTGGGGTTGAGGGAGTTCTGGGCTGGGCGCGCGAAGTCGAAGGCGTCGAGGTCCATTTCTTCCGGGTCTGAGGGAGGGTTGGAGGCTGAGTCGTCGGAGACTTCTTCGATGCGTGGGTTGGACATGTTGGGTGGTGGTGCGGTGGGGGGAGGACGGGGGGAGGTGAGGGATGGGGTGGTCGCGATCAGAGGGCGCGGGTTGGGGTGGTCAGCGGTTCCGGAGGAGTATGGGCGGCTTGGGCAAAGAGAGTGTTCGGTGAAGTGGTCGAGTTAACAGGTGAGATTGGAGGTTCCGGCCAGAGTAGAGTGAGGTGGGGAGTGGGGTGAAGTCGGGATCGCCAAGATTTCGCTCCAGTCGTGCTCTCCAAGCCTACCTAATAAGGTAGGAGGTAGCAATGGAGCTCCGCCGCGGAAGCAACATAGGTTGCTCTGCTGGGAGATTGATCATTCGACGACGAGCCATCTCCCGTAATAATTGCGCATTTCAATCTTGCCTTGATATGTAGCTTGCTTGAACAATCATACCACAGAAGTAGCTGATCCTCAAGCAATTCAGCCGCTCCTGAATTTCGACGCAGCATCCATTACGATTAAGGAACAGGAGCAAAAGAAACCGGCAAAAAAGAGCATTCCGGCGATACAACGTACAGGCACCGCACCCCTGACTCCCATATTTGCGCAGCAGCCTCGAAGCTCCTTGCCGCACGTCACCACAAACGCCCCCAAAAGAAAAAAAAAAACGCCATCGCTAAATCCAAGCGGCCTCGAACAACTCAGCCACGCAGTCTGACAGCCGTCCCGCCATCAACTTCCTCCTGTCCCAAGATCCAAAATAGCACAACATGCTCTCCCGCCTGTCCTTGCCCATATCCTCACTGGCTCTTCTTGGGCCCCCCGAAGCCCGCCTGCCTGCGATCCCTCCGGTCCCCCTCCGCCAACCACCTGCTAGCCTGGTACAGCTGCACGACGTTGACGCCCTGCTTAAACAACATGACGGGCGCGCTGGCGAGCGTCAGTATCCACGGCACGAGGCTGTCCATCTTGTTGGCGCGCGCCATTTCCATAGCGGCAGCGCTGAAGGGGCTGGCGGGGAAGAAGTTGGACGGCTGCGGCGCGGCGGGGTCGGACGCGTTGAGCCCCGGAGGCGTGTTGGCGAAGGGCGCGGAAGCCCCGTCGATGACGGGCGGGAGCAGCGCGGGCGTGATCAGCGGCGAGCTGAAGCAGAGGAGGTAGAGCGCGATGAAGAAGAGCTCGTTCAGCGCGCAGGCGACGAAGAGAACCCACTGTTGGCGAGCTGTGAGCGGAAAGAACGAGTATTTGGAAAGGGGGGTGGGTCCAGCCGTACCTTGTTCGTGTAGTACAGATACATGATGCGGCTTCGCTTCTCGCTGACGTTCTTGTGGCTCTCCGTCTGCCCGCCCATGCACAGCGTCGCGTACATGTGCATGTAGTGGCTCGCGAAGTCGAGGCTGATGAGCGCCTGGAAGAGCCACGAGTACGCCGGCTTGGCCGTCGCGAGGAAGACCAGGAGACAGGTGGTGGTGCAGCGGTCCGTGATCATGTCGAGGACGGCGCCGAAGCGCGTCGATTGCTGGAACTTGCGTGCCGCCCAGCCGTCGAGCGCGTCGAGGAGGCAGGAGATGGAGTAGAGAAAGCTGCAGCGCCGCGGGTGTAGGGGCATGAAGTAGAGGGAGGCGAGGGCGAGGACGACGCGAGCATAGCCTGGGGAGGGGGTGTTAGCTTGCTGGTGGAGTGATGCTCTAGGCGAAGGGCGCGGCCTACCGATCAGGTTCGGAATGAAGACGAAGATGTTCTCGTCCGTCTGCTCGTCGTCGCCCGCGACATTGCCGGCGGGCGCCCTGGGAGTGCCGTTGGCGGGCGCGCCGTTCACGGACGTGCCATTGGTGTGCTTGGGTTGCTTCTCGCGGTTCACGGCTGAGGACATGTTGGTGTCGCGTGGGTATGCTGTTCTCGTCTCTTGCGGGCTGATAACGTGGTTCGCTCGAGAGTCGCGGCAGGGGGTTGCTGGTGGGGTCGCGGGGGTTGCTTGGGTTGTTGAAGATGCGTGGGGGCACGGGGATGTTCTCTCGCGGTGGCAAGTCGGCGTAAGCACTGTGAGCCGGTGGCTTGCGGTACGTAGTTCAGGCTGACGCTTTCGAGGAGGGCGGGCTGGACGCGGTGGTGTCTGATAAGGGTCGCGACGCCGTTGAGGGCGGCAGAAGGCGAGCAATGGAGTAAGTTGGTCGGTATGTATGCGCGTAAGGGAGAGGTGTCAACAAGGCTAGGCAGTGATTGTTGGCAGAAGAGAAGGGACGGGAGGAATTATTATTAATGCCTCGCCCCCCCAGATGGCAGCGTCTCCTTGAATCCTCCAGATGGCGGCCTTACAGGCATCCCGCGTCATCGCGAAATTTGGCCTCGCAATTCCGTCGGGAGCCGCCCGGCTAGCGGCTCATTCGAGTCCCGTCTGCTCGGGTTCGTTCCCGCCCGCTGCGGCCGCTGCCGCATGTCTTCTCTCCGGGGTTAAGTCCGTGGTATGGCTCTCTGTGTCTCCGCAACACCAACATCACTGAGAAGCTCGTCTGCAGCACTCCCAAAGCCCCTCTCTCGACTCGAGATACTATTAAATCTGCTCTCGCAAATTACGCTCCACGGGAGCTAACGGGAGTACACATCTTTAAATCAACCTCAACTACCTGTCGGCTCATCCGTCACTCTCCCCGTTCTATCCAGCCGCTCGAGCTGGACATGTCTCCCCTCGCTCCCCAACCCCTTCGGAGGGCTCGAGAAGCATCCACATCAACTTCTTACACTTTAAGTTCAACCGGAACTAGTGGGGATACACATCTTTTAAATCAACCCCATCAACCTGCCCGTCCAACCGCCACTCTCTCCGCTCCATCAAACTTCCCGCAGCCTCACAGCTTCAACTCACCCCCCTCAACCTCTCCCTCAACTGGAGGAAACCGCCTCATCAAGCCCAACGATTTCAACCCAACGGGATCCAACGGGAGTACACATCATTGATCCCACCTCACCATCCAATCCAACCCGCTTCCTAGCAGCGCGCGCCCCGCCCAGCAGACAACGTCTACGCCATCGAAATCTCGCCCGTCTGCCGGCCCCCTTCAGGGCCCAGGAGACAATGCACCATCAGTGGCGATGTGGAGAGGAAGGAACACGGAATCGCTGCGAGCACGTGACGCCGTCTGGTGCGCCGATCATACATGCACTCAACTGGTCGGAATGGCGCTTCGGTATTATTGCATCGCGACATCACCGCCACACATCATCAAGCAATCAAAATCGACGAACCATCAAACCGAGGGAAAAATTCCGACGAGCAAGTAATCAACCAATGAGCTATCGGGGTATCTACATCAATCCATCCTCCACTCTGTTTCCACCCGACCCATCTCCATCCATTGACCAGCCTGTGTCTTCCGTCCTATCTTCACCTTCCTGTATGCCAATATGTATCCGCCAATACAGCCGTGGGGGTATCGTAGATCCGTCACTCCTCCGCTCGCTCAAATTACACCCATTACCTCTCTTCACTCTCCGTCAGTCCCCGTCGATCGCGCTTGCCCTGCCATTCGTCATGAGCGCAACAACCGCGTCCTCACAAACCAATCTTCATCCGTCCACCGCAAACCACAGAAAGGAAAATCCAGCAGCCGTGCCTCCGTTAAACCATCCCAAAGAGTATAGAAAATATCCCACGGTCTCCCTTGCCAGTGGTTGTGAGACGCCAAATCCGCTTAAGCAACAACAAAGGAAAAAACAATCAGACAGCAAAGACTAACAAAAAAAGGAAATCACCCAATCATCCCCCCCAAATACCCCAGCTCACTGAAAATCCTCTCCTCGCCCGCGGCCGCCGGACTCCCCGTCGCGAGCGCGAAGCTGAGACGATCGGCCGGCGTCGTGGAGGAGACCCGTGGGAGCTTGAGCTGGGAGTCGAGATCGGAGGCGGGTTGGATCGGAGCGGGAGTAGTAGAAGAGTCGGGTTCGGATGGCTGGGTGATGGGGGGTGGAGGGGGCGGGGGCGCCCGTTGAGGCGGGGCGGGGACGGCTGTCGCAATCGGGGTGGCGTTGTGTTTGGGTGGCTCGGGGCCTAGGAGTGGGCCGAGAGATGCGGTTTCGTCGTCGATGGGGGCGCTGCTGTAGGTCTCGGTTTCGCTGGGCGAGGTCTCGTCGTGGTAGACGGCGGGCGGGCACTCGGCGCTGAGGCGGAAGGGCGTCTGGATGCCGGGGGAGCTGACGGTGGCGTCGCTGAAGGTTGGGGAGCTGAAGGCGTCGTCGTCGGTTTCGCGTGTGGTGAGGATGGCGGTGGGGCGGTGGGGGATGGGTGGGGGTGGGAAGCTGGGGCAGGGAGGGTTGGTGCGCTGGGGTAGAGTGGTGGAGCGCGCGTCGAACTGGGTTTGCCAGTCTGTGGTTGCTTGTTTCATGCTTCGAGAGGTTGGGGGGCGTGTTTCGGAGTCGGGGCGGTCGGGGGGGGAGTCGGCCAAGTCGTCGTTGTCGTGGCGGCGGGAGACGTGGGGGTTGAAGAAATCGTCGAACTCCCCCCCTCTCACAGCGACTTCCTCACATGCCGCGGACGAGGCCTCGCTGACAGCCGTCGAAGGGATCGACACCGGCGTCGACGGCCGAACAGCAATATCCGGGATCCCCTGGTAGCCAGGTGTTTCACGCGGAGCCGTCGATTCCTGGCCCGCCTGAAACCACAACTTGGGATTCAGCCTGCGCCGACTCTTCGGTCTCTGGTCGCTCGCGCTCGACTTGGGGCCCTTCGATTCCGAACTGTCCGGCGGCGAAACAAGCCCCCCACTGCCGCCTCGTTGCTCCAGCCTTCCGCTCAACGCCAGGTCCGAAACACATCGCCAGTGCACCCGCGACATCGGAGGCGGTTCTAACGCGGCGAATTTGTCGCCTGGGTCCAGCGTGTGCGTGCGCACCTCGCTCGCAAGGCCGTCTGGAGGGTCAGAGCAGGCGCTGCGGCACCTTGTCGGCGGCTCGATCATCTCGACGGGGACGTCCATCACGTTGACCATCTGTCCGGGCAGCAACGGACACTCGTCGGTGCAGACGCTTTTGTCGTCGTAGGCTTCGATCTGGTCGTTGATGCGGTAGTAGTACCAGTAGGTGCCGCCCTGCTTCAGGCCGCCCTGCCGGGGCTTGGCGGAACGCGAGCGGTCGCCGTCGAAGATGATGTCCTGAAAGCGGAAGCAGCCTGTCCATGATCCGGCGCCGCGGCGACGGTCGTGGTGCATCGGGTAGGCATGGCTGAAGTTGTCCCAAGAGCCGAGGAGTTCGACGACACGGGCGGCTGGCGGAGCTTTGAAAAGGAAGGTGACGAGGGTTGTTGGATCCATCGCGAGGCGGGGGACCCGGTTAGGAAGAATTGCCGTGCCGGCGAGAGTGGAGCATTGACGACCAGGTAAAGGAGGAGAGAGAATCGTGAGTGAATGTCAATACCTTACGCCATGGCGGAGGAGAGAAGAAGGAAGAGGTTCACGCAGCGAGAAGAGAGGTCGAAGCGGGGACGAGGAAACAATGTTCGCCGGGATGTGTAGAGAAGTTGGCAGGGGCGGGGACACTAGGTTTGGAAGTATAAAGGCGACGATGGCAGGAAAGCGCGATTGGGCACGGAGAGGCGCAAAAGCGGACAGACCATCATGGCAACGGGCGCGCAGGTGAGATTGTGCCTTCTTCTTCGGTCATGGCGGTTTCTGTTTCGCAGAAAAGGCCCGCCGCGGGGCCCGAGTCGCACTTGCTGCCTTCGCCATGAATAGCAGTCGCAGCGCGCCTGCCCTGGAAGCACCGGGCGGGGCGATCATGAGGCAGGTGCGGCGGTGGCGGCGCACGAAACGGGAAGGAGGGAGGTGGGCGGGAGGAGATTGGCCTCGCTTGCCAGTCGCTGGGGATTTCCGGTTGCTGTTGTTGTGGTGGCGGCCATGCGTGCAGCTTCCATCCATGCTTGTTGTGTGCTCCCGGCCCGCCTGCGCATCCATCGTCACTCCCGGTCGTCGCGCCATCCATCTCCTAGCCCCGCGACCGCCAGCCCTGCCGTCGCAGCTGTATACGAGTATTATTGTTCTTCACTCCCGATGCCTCCACCGCCGCAGCCGCTATGCGATATCGAAATCGCCGCTCGGCGCCCACGGACTCCACCGCCAGCGCGTGCACGTGTCGCAAACGACGCCGCGCTGACGGACGGATGACGAATAGTGTATCAAACTCTAACCACATTGTTCATATCTTGCCCTGCCGCCTTGCCGCCGAGCGGAAAGCTAGGAGGTAAGTTGACATGGAGACATGAAAGAATTCATCCAATCCGATGACAACAATCTTCGGCGCATTCTCCGCCCGTCCAACAGGCCGCCTTTTCGCCTGCACGACGCGGTCACACCAATGCGTCATTATAAACAATGGCAACGGACGCAGGGCAGGTGATCGAGCACAAGATCCTCTTCTCGCATAGCTTAGCGGCCTATGCCAGTCGCCGCATGAATGCGACGGTAACAATAATGCCTGCCGCCTCCTGGACGCACCGCCGCCTCACACCACTAGTCTCAGCGCACTGCCATGTGTTCGGCGGCGAGTGAAAAGCACCGGCATCCAGCTGAAAGCCAGCTGACTTTTCGCTTCGCGACACGGAAGCAAGCGAGGCAAGACATCGGACGAGTCGGCGGACGTCGTTGGCCGGGCAGACGTGGAAATGAAGATGGCGCTACCTCCACGCGCAACGGGTACCTGTCAGCCGCTGTGATTGGTCGTAATGCTGTCTCGGTGGTGTGTGACGTTGGAATCGGCGCAGGCGGGGATCCGTGAGCAGACCTAGCAGCGCCGTCCGACCGGGCGTTCCTGGCGAGCATCACTTTGTTGCTTGCTGAAGATCACCGCTGTGTACGGTATAGGAATGAAGCTATCTTCCGTGCTGCGGCTGCTCAGCTTCATTCGATCTGAATGATGGATACTGTTCATCCTCGAGCAGTGCAATCGCAAGCCAATTTCATTGTCCTTGTGGTAACAAAAGCAGAGAGACAGCATTCATCGACGTTTCGCATAATCGGCACACGTAGCTTTCCCTCCCCGTTTGCTCTCCAATGGTCGACCAACCATCCCCCTACACAACCACATACTCCTCCCCCGTAGCCTCCTCGGCCTTCATGATACTCCTCTGATACACCTCCTCAGCCTCCAACACACCCACATACGCCGTCATTTTCGGGTACTTCTCGGTGTCGAACTTCTCGCGCTTCTTCGCCGCCATCAGCGGGAAGCTCATCAGGATGTCGGCAGCCGTCAGCTGCGTGCCGCAGAGGTACTTCCCGCCGCCGGGCGACGACGCGAGCTGCGACTCGAGGAAGTCGAAGTGCGTGGTCAGATTGCGGTTGAGGTAGGCGTCCTCGACACGGCCGGCGATGCTGCGCGTAATGGGCTTGATGAAGAAGGGGACGGGGGCGTTTTTGATCCCTGTGAGGGGCCGGTGCATTAGTCGCGATATCCTTCTCTCGTAAACCCGTATGAAAGAGGAGAAGGCAACTCACCATCAACAACAATCCCCAAAATTAGCATCGTCATCAAACTCCCCTCCGCATAGTGCATGAAGAACCTATACCGCATCCACTCCTCACGCTCGCCCCCCACCACCCCCTCCTTCCCCTCAGGATACCGCGCCGGCACTAGGTGCTGCGCGAAGTGGTCACACAAGTACTCCGTCATGGCCGCCGACTCGGCGATGACGAGCGGCTCCTTCAGCGCTGCCGCGGTGATGGTGATGACGGGCGATTTGCCCAGGGGGTGCACGGCTTTGAGCTCGGGGCCGGCGAGTTTGTCTTCGCCGCGCTTGTAGGTTTTGATCGTGTAGTCGAGGCCTTTGCACTCTTCTAGCAGCCATACGATGCGCTGGGAGCGTGATAGCTCTAGCCTGTGGGAGCGATTAGTTTTCGTTCAACGCGGTTGAGCGTGATTGAGGGAGCGCTTGCCAGTGCAGCGTGACATGGGGTTTCTGGGTTTCGTCCGCCATGACGTTCGATTCTCGCTGCGGGATCGTGATGTCTCTCTCAGTCTTCCTGGGGCGTTTTTGAAATTATCACTTGCAACACAACACGAGGCCCCGGTCTTACAGTATGTATCCCATCACCTCCAGACCAACCCCCACCCCCACCTCAGCTTCAACCGCACGGACCCCCTCCACCGGGCGTACCCGCAGCCCTCGGCCGTCCAGCTCTCGTCCTTGGCACTCGCCCTCCACGCCCGCCATGCGCATCCAAGCCCGCCCCGATACCACCCTACCACTCCAACCTCACCTATACCCGCATACGAAGACCAGCAATCATGCGTCCGACTCTCGCCAGAATGGCGGGCGCCAACAGTGCGAATAAACCCCTGTGCTCCCCCGCGCCTGCAAGCGCGATGGGCGACGGTATGCTGATGGATGATGGCAGGCCTGCACATGGACCCGGCGCTCGTGCGCTACGCCAGTACGTTGATGACTCCTTCCTACTCTCCCCGCTTCGAGGCCGGGAAGCCTTTGTTGTTGTTGTTGTTGTTGCTGTCTGGAGGCGCACCGCGGCAGCGCGAGATTGCAATATGAGACGGGACACGAGACTCGAGCGGAACACATGAGGAGAGAGGGCGGAGAGAGGGGGTTTTGCTGCCAGACTGGGTGTGCTAGAGGGCTGACGTGTGTTGGGTGGTGGACAGACATGTACGTCAAGCGGCACGAGTACTTCCGCTGGACGCCGCGGACGGCCGGGTTGACGTTCGTGTACGTGATGGCGGTGCCGGCGGCGTTTATGTGGCTGGCTTATGGGACGGAGGTGAGTTTACTTCGGGGCGTGGGGTGGAGCTGAAGGAATGGCGGAGGATCTTGAGGTGGGATGAGAGAACGATTGCTGATGTTGGTAGGGCAAATACGAGATGAGGGGGAAGATGAGGGGGGACACGATCTCGGAGTTTTAAAGAGGCGATGGAAAGGAGGGGGAGTGTGTCGAGGTCTAGAGGAGGCCAGATACGGCGTTTTGAGGCAAATGGCATGAGCTATGCTCTGCGTTGGCACTGTACAAATGTCATGGAGTATTTTCTACTCCAGGCGAACTTCACGAGAAACAAGGGGGTCTCTTTGTGTCAATATCTATCCATTTCAGACTTGAGTGGTGCCGTGAATGCAGTGTACCATCATCTCTTGCGGGAAACCTCTCATAATCTTGTGCAAGCTTCATGGAGTCCCGTTGGGGCAGCTGCGGTCCCGGCCACGTGATCGCGCGTTCCACCGCCACCCGCTAGCGCGCAGTACCTTCCCACTTCAGTTGTGTTTACGGTCTCGAAAAGCCGCCCAAACGTCTTGCAAAATGCCGCTGCACCGCACCATCACCGATTCGCAAGAATGGAAGAAGAACCCGGAATCGCAAATCACAAGCTACCCGTCATATTCGAACACGTCACGCAGAAAGGCTTCGAGGGTGACCGCATCGCCTTCAATGGCCGTCACGACCTGATCGCCGTGGTGGACACGGAAGATGGGAACGACGATGTCCGGAACGTTCTTGTCTATCGTTTGAATGGTCAACTCGTCTACACCATCAAGTCTGATGGCGCAATCGATGTCCCTTGTGCGGTTGCATGGAAGCCCGACGGCAGCTTACTGGCCGTTACGCGGCTTGATGGTGACTGCACAATCCATTCCGGCGAGACAGGAAAGCTCGTGAATCGATTCGCCGCCGTTGGAGCCGAGACGGTAAACGCAGACCCACCTTGGAAAACGGACCTTGAGGATGATCCCAAACCAGAAAGGAATGCCAAGGCTGACGAAATCCCTGACATCGTCTCGTGGACGTTGCAAAATGCTGGCCCCAGAAAGCGAGCGCATCGCTCAGACAGCCACTCGCAGCAGAGTCCATCGGGCGAGTGGCACGAAGACGAGAAGAGCGATGTCCTCGAGGTTGGAGAGGCCGGGGAGGTACTCGCCGACCTGACTTCCTCCATCACTCAACTCGACATCACCCAAGTGCTTCCCAAACTCGGCTGTCTTCCGTCTCACGCTCTCAGGCAAAACAATGTCTTCAATTCTCAGGCCGCTACGAACAGCGTGAGTCACGTCAACAAGATCGAAGGCGCCCGGTAATGCTGACAATGTCCCTGCTAGATTTTTGATGACCATGAATCCAACCGCGGCTTGGTCAATATGCTGGTTACTGGCAATTCATCAGGTCTGGTCAAGTTCGTGCTGGATGAGAACCTCATCATTGGGACCGCGGACCTCGGTCATAGGCCCAGATTCCACGCTTCTCATTCCGATGTTTCGTGCCACGCTTTTGTCTGTGAGGTGGACGCGGGCAATACTGACCCACGGTCTGAGAAGGGAGGAGAGGAAGAATTCGGCGATCAGCAGAGGGACCACAGCTCCACAAACTCCGGCTATTTGGTCTCCTACATTGACCCTCCTCTCGACACTTTGGGAGGGCCACTGCTACAAGTTGTGACGACGAACACAAAGCGCATACACTCTCTAATCTCTTACATTCAACACACGATCCGCTGCATGATTCATGACTTCTTTGACGGGCAGAAAGTCCCGAAGAGATTCACATCGATGATTGAAGAAGAGCTATCTGAGAAGCAGGAAGGGGATTTAGCAACCAATCTGTACCATCTTGCTATGACTGGCAGCTTTTCCCCAACCATTCTGGAATGGCTTACGGACATCATCAAGGACACAAACCACAAACGCTGGGACAAGGAGATGAACACCATGTACATGAACGTCCAGGAGCACATCTTCAAGAATCTGCTGCCTGCGTTGGACCGCATCACGATTGCTACCATTATCATTCGAGGCCAAGCAAAATTCTGGGAAGGCAGTGGGATGTGTGAGGTTGACGTGAACTTGTGCAACGAGGCGCTCACGTCCATCGACCACTCGAGGCTGGCTGCGGAACGCTTGCAACTCATCGTGATGAGCGAGCACCGGGAATTTCGAGCCTTTAGCAAGTGGCTGCGTGTGATGGTTGAAATCGGCGTTGCTGGCCCCGGGTCAAAGACCGCAATGGAGATCGAAGAAAGGGAGATAGGAAATCTCGATTACAACCTGGCCCTGACCTATATCCGGGAAGCTCTTGCCGAGAGTAAGCTAGGGATCTGCCTCGATTCAACCAAACTACACGCACAATTGCAGACCGACCCCGAGTCGGTAGAACACGCCCTGAAGCTCGACAATATCCAAAAATTTCATTTCGACAACAGGAACAAATCCGATGCAGACCTCCGCGCCGCCGACACTGCGTCCATCAAGCTCTTCTCCCTCAACATCGCCCTCATCCACAAGATCAGGAGACTCACTACGGCGATCCAGATCTGGCGCACTAAACTCCTACCCGGCCCCACCACCATCAACCTCAACAAACACCTCCTCATGCCCACCAACCCCCTAATTCACGAAACGCAACTCCACCCCTCCTCCTCCGGGAGCAGCACCCTCCACATCCTCGCAGGGACCCACACCACCGCCGCCAAAACGCGCGATTCCTTCTCCCTCCTCCTAATCCACCGCCCCGCCCCGACCGCCACAACCCCCAACCCCACATCCACATACGACCATGCCGAATACCGGCTCGCCACCACAACCGCCGACGAACCCGCAACCACCGACGAGGCCCCCCCCGGCATCCTCAGCGTACGCCTCGAGAACCCCCACCCAACCCCCACCGCCCTCGTCCTCTACCGCAACGCCGACGCCGCCCACTCCGTCGCACTGCTTCGCTGCGACCTCCAAGCGTACAAAGCGCACCGCGGCCCGCACGGCGGACGCGGCGACGCGCCGCTGGATCCCAAGCTGTGGCTAACCGTGCTGCATGTGTTCTCCTCGCGCGGGGAGGCGTTTCAGCCCAAGGAGCTTTTGCTCGGGGGGCGGGAGGGGAGGAGGGTGGCGGTCGTTCATGACGGGAAGGCGGAGTGGCGGGTTTTGGATTTGGAGGCGGAGGGGGAGTTGGTTGGGGGAGGGGGTGAGGAGGGGCTTGATGGATGAGTGGCTTGCTGGGAGTGGAGGAGGGGCTTGACGTGGCGGGAGGGTGACCTGGAGCGTGGTGGCAGTTTTGGGCGACGGCGAGGGCACGCGGGATGTCTGCAAGGAAGTATCCGCTCAGGGAGCGAGATAGATGATTACGAAGAAAACTATTCAATAACACTGCAAGCCACCGCGCGCCTTTGAACCTTGGGGCTCTCCTTCATGCGCCCCTCCGATCCGAGCGAACTTAAGGAAAAAAGCACCCGAACGCCAGCAAAGGGACAAGGGGGTATCATGCAGATCGCCTCAACGTCGTGGTACGCACGGCCGGGTCAACTTCCTCCACCATCAAACACCTCATCATTTCTCTTCCTCCTGCACCGTGCCGTCAACGCCTTCCACTGTGCTGCCCACGGGACCACTCTCCCCGTTTTCGACGCGCAAAAGCAAAAGAGTACGTAGCAAAAGCAAAGAGGGGGTACGAAACGCTGGGATCAGTAGTACCTGCACTCACCTGGCTCCATCCGGGGTTGGGGGGCGAAACTGGTCGTGTCCGGGAAAGAAGCTGTTACGTTAGCAAGGTCAAAATTTCCTCGAGCAGCGTCTTGTGCACAGCGCGAGGTGCTACGAGCGAGAGCGCTTGAGCTCCGGCTCGCCGGCCGACTCATCCGCATGCGGCGCGTGCTCGCTGAACGAGCGCTTGCCCAGCGGCGAGTCGGTTCCGTTGGCGGCCGGTGCTTTCGCGACCTGGCTTTGGTTTGCATCGTGCAGCAGCGCTTGCTCGCGCTCGTCTTCGTCGAAGCCGATGTCGTCCTCTGGGTGTTCCACGGTGGTGGGGGTCGCTTCCTTTTCGGACACTTTTGTCGTTGGGATGGTGTTGCTGGATAAGTTCTGGTCGATATCTCCAGCCTCGTGCTCGACGTGGAAAGTGTCTTGCTGTTCCTCAAAGGTGTCAGTCTCGTCAAAGAAGTCCTGCGTTTCGTCCTCGAGATCCTGGGAGGCCTGGGTCTCTGATTCCTGCGCGATGGTGGTTTGGGCTCCTTTCTCCGATCCGCCTTGAGGGACTTGTTGTGCCTCAGTGTCATCGAGCTCCCCAAAGTCTTCCAGGAAGTTCTCGGAGCTGAGGGCAGAAGTATCTGTGGGCTTTCTAGAAGAATACTCGGTCCGTAGCTCAGTGGGCTGCAATGTGGAGCTTCCTTCCAGATCATCCTCTGGATTCTCAGGTCCGGTGCTGGCCTTTTCTGATGTGGAGCCAGCGTTCTTGGTCATGTGGTCATCAGGCTGCGTGACCGTGGCAGGCTCTGAAGAGTTGCTTGTCAGACTTTCGCTGTCCCAGTCGATGATATCGTCGAAGGAGTACTCACCATTTGCGTCGGCGCGCAGATCCCCTTGAAGTGTCGCTGAGCTGGCGCCAGAACCCGGCCTCGTCACCAGTGCGGCATCAACCGCGTGTTGCGGCGAGCCCTGGTCCTCGAATTGATGTTCCGATGCAGTCGCGATCTCTGTGAAATCCTCGTGGTTTTCCACATGAGCTTGGCCATCGGCCGTAGTGCGCGCGACGTCTTCGGTCTCCTGGCCTTCCTCGGCGGTCTCATCGTAGTAGCCTTGTTCCTCATCCTCGTAGCACTCATCGTTCTGGTCCTCCGCTTTGGCAACGTTATTAGGGACCTGGGTTTGGGGTTCTTGTTGCTCTCCGCGCTGCCACGATCCTTCTTCTTGCTCGACGTAAGTCGACTCATCATACTCTTGACCGTCATGTCGGTCTTGCTGTGCTGTTTGATCTTCCTCGTACGTCTGTCCATCTTCCACCTCGTCGTCGTACCCATCCTCGTACGCCTCATCGTATTCCTCATCCTGATGATGAGGATCAAGAAAGCTGTAGTCAGACATGCCTTGTCCACCGGCAGCGGCCTGCTTCAAGATAGAGAGGCCGTCGGTGAATTTGAGCTGAAGGGTCAAGTGCAGCGATAGGGGAGGAATTTCAGAGATTTCATCATTACGATGAAGCTGGAGGTAAACCTCGAGAATTTCGTTGAGACTAGTCTCAAACGCTGCGCGAGAGTCCTGTACGATGGTCAGCGTGGCCAAGTTTGACGGGCTTTGGTAGAGTACGTACCTCGATGAGCACAAGGCCCATGCGGTCGAAGCGAAGAAGAAATTCTTGCCTCTTTGAAATATCTTCGCCCACTTTCGTGGAGATACGCTGCCTACATGATTTGATGAGCTCAGCCAGGCTGAGGCTGGCAAGGTTGTCGTCTTTGAGCAGGCCATCGATCTGACGACGGGACTTGAACAAGGGCATTTGGAGATCGCCATAGCGAATGGTCATGGGATGCAGACCAGTGTCAGTCGGGGTACCAGGAGAGTCATCGGGAAAATCCAGGGAAGTATCGATGGCAGGAGGATGCTCGTGCGAGTGCTCTGCGGTCACAGTCTGTTCCTCACTCCCGTCGTGGGCTACTGCCACTTCTTCAGCTGCCTCGCCTTGGGGTGCGTTTTTTGGCAGCGCCGTTGGGTGCTCCTTAGCTTCGTTGGCAGCCGCTGCGTCATCGTGAGACTCCTCTACATGGTAGCGAGCGCCAGTGTCCTCATGTCGTTCATAGTTCACAGCCGGCAGAGCCTCCTCGGCTGTTGCAGCCTCAACTCCTTCCGAAGCTAACGGGGGATCAAGCGTTGCAACCGCTTCCACGGACTGAGTAGCATCACCAGGTGCGGAGATCTCCTCAACTACAGAAGATGCAGGCTGTTCCGCGCCGCTGAGCTCAGATTCACGGATGATCTCTTCATCAATCTCGTCCTGGCTGCCTTGGGCAACCTCAGTGGGCGCAAAGTTCTGCTCTGCTGCCGGCGCAACAGCGAAACCCTCTTCGACTACTGTTTGTTCCGTGGCTTGTGGCGTAGCGACGTCTTCTACGACCGCGTCCTGAATCTGATCATCGTCTTCGCTGTAATCGATGAGTTCCTCGTCTTCTAGCCCTTCCTGTTGTGGCTCATCCTGCCTCAGGGGCTCGTCTGGCATCCATTCCTCATGCACCTGTGGCTGATCTTCCTGCTGTTCCTCAAATCCCATGTCATCCCCCATCAACTCATCCGGAGCCGCGGCGGCGTTGTCCGCATCATCTTCGTCCATATTCTCGTCATCGATCATCTGTGCACCGGTCTGATAGTCATCGAAATCAATGTCGATGTCATCGTCTAGGTTACGGTTGCCTGGAGAAGAGACCTCCATGCTGTCATCGGGCTGAGGCACTGAAAGGGAGCCAAAGGCGGTGGTGGCCATGATCTTGTCAGGCGAGCTGTGCTCGCGAACGCGTATTCGTGTAACCCAGCAGATGTGCACAATAGCACGTGGTCAGATGGTGGTGGGGACTGGGCAAGAAGCGGCCGTGGACGCGTTCTGAAGGGGCAAGAGGGGTTCCTGTGCAGGAGGTACGGGGGCGCTGGTGTTTGTGGCGCTACGTGCGACTGTGCAAGGCTCGGGTGGGGGCGGTGAAGTCGTAGGTTATTTGAAAAGGGTGCCGGCGCGAGACAGAGGTTGTTGGTGGCAATTCAAAGTGAAGTCAAAGAGAATGTGATGTTGAAAGGAAGACGTCGGCAATCCGAGTGGAATGCTTGGTGGGTGGGCTTTAGGCGGAGTAGCATGCCTGAGGCATATAAATGCCAAGAGTCTCGAATGCTGAACAGCGACCCGACAGCTTGCCAGTTGGGACGAGTGTACGTATGCCGACGACCATTGAACACGACCCTGTTGACAAAGCCTCTCCCGCTGCAACTTTTCCGATCTCCTCACTCTTCCTACACACAGGCGATCGAGCCCATACCCAATCAATTCCTGGCTGAAGATGGTGTGCAATGCCCAAAGTCCCTACCTTCCCCAATACTAATACCCCCCCAGGTCGTCCTCTCGGCCGCCATCACGACCCGCTCTGGTAAGGCCATTTTGGCCCGCCAGTTCCGCCAGATGCAGCGGTCGCGCGTAGAAGCCCTCCTCGCCTCCTTCCCCAAGCTGGCGGACACCGCGTCCCAGCACACCACCGTGGAGCAGGACAACGTGCGCTTCGTCTACCAGCCCCTGGACGAACTTTACATGGTCCTGATCACGAACCGACAAAGCAACATCCTCCAAGACATCAACACGCTGCATCTGTTTGCCCAAGTCGTGGGGTCGATATGTCGGAGCATGGACGAGAGGGAGATTGGGAGGAATGCGTACGAATTGCTTAGCGCGTTTGACGAGGTGGTTACGATGGGCTACAGGGAAAATTTGACGATCAGCCAGATCAAGACATTCCTGGACATGGAGAGTCACGAGGAGCGCATCCAGGAGATCATTGCGCGGAACAAGGAGTTGGAAGCGAGCGAGGAAAGGAAGCGGAAGGCGAAGCAACTGGAATTACAGCGCAAGGAAATGAGCCGGGCAGGGCGAGCCGGCGGTGGCATGGGCGGCGGTATGGGGCAGCAGCCCTCATATCCCTCATACACGCCCACCCCGGCCCCCTCGACCCCCTCCATGCCGGACACGTACGACTCGTACAACGCGGCCAAGAACGAGAAGTTCGGCAAAGCCATGCCCACGCGCGGCAAAGGCATGCAATTGGGCAAGAAGAACAAGACGGGCGGCATGTTCGAGTCGGTGCGCAGCGACCTGGGCGCCGACGAGCAAGCCAGCGCCCCCTTGGCCGGCGTCCCCCAGCAGCCCGCGCAACCCATCCAACCCAGCATGCCGTCCCGCACACCCGCGGCCGCGATCCCCACCGACCCCATCCACGTGACAATCGCCGAGGCCATCTCCGCTCGCCTCTCGCGCGAAGGCGCCCTGGAATCCTTCGAAGTCAAAGGCGACCTACAACTACGCATCACTGACCCCGCCCTCACGCAACTTAAACTGCACCTCGCCCTAACCAACACCCACGGCGCGCAACTAAACGCGCACCCCAAAGTCGACAAGTCGGCCTTCAAATCCCCTACGGCCCCCACCATCCAACTCGCCGACACGACCAAAGGCTTCCCGGCCAACAACAGCATCCAAGTGATGCGCTGGCGCCTCTCAGCCAAACCCGACGCCCTCCCAGACCCACCGCTCAAACTCACCGTCTGGACCTCGGAGCTCGCCCCCGGCACCCACAGCGTCACCGTCGAATACGAACTGGCGGACAACGCGGCGCCGCTCCGCGACGTCGTGGTCAGCATCCCGTACGCGTCCGCCGAGCCGGCCGTCAGCAGCTTCGATGCCTCGTACGAGGTCGGCGGCGACTCGCTGGAGTGGACGATTGGGACCGTGTCGGCTGCGGACGGGAACGAGAGCGGCTCGTTTGAATTCGAGGCCCAGGCCGGCAGTGATGAGGAGTTCTTCCCGATGAGTATTGCGTTTGCGCGCGAGGCGCCTTGGGTGGGTGTGGATGTGGGTGGGGTCGAGTTGGTCAGTGAGGGTGAGGAGGTCGAGTTTGGCCGCGATGTTAGGTGTGTGGCGGAGAATTACGTGGTGGTTTAGGGTGGTGGGTCCTAGAGGACGAATGGAGGCGTTTTGGGCGCCGGTCGGGAGAGGCACAGGGGTTTGGTAGATTTTTCAAAGGGTTGTGGTGCGGTTGCCATGGAAAGTATTGCGTTGTTCGAACTTCATCACAGTCTCTGTTTGCTTCAATCCGTAAGGCTTCAGCTTCTCTTACTCCCCTGTCGCGTGCGCACGTGACCCACCTCGCTCTTTCCCAACGCGGCTCCAGAGATCGACCCGACATCAGCCCCTAATTGAAAGGCAGCCCCGGAGACCAGAAGAAGAAAGTTGGGAAATCGCTTTCCTCGTTGTAGCTAATATCTGTACGTCTAGATAGCATGCCGCCCGACATCCCGCTGCGCAAAAAAAAAAAGGCAAAACACCACCCTTCCTCCACCCCCATGGCTGAAACCAGACAGATGCACCACCCACATAAAAACACCCACCCTTCCGCAACCCCACATGTCCGCTTCATCGAACCCCGAACAACGAAGCACTCCCTCTCCGAAACCCCCCCCCCCCCCGGGACTACCGCCCCCCATCCCCCCACCCCCGGAAAAACTCCTCCACCACCGCCACCGTCGTGTCCGCAACGAGCCGCACGTCCGCCTCCGTCACCGTGTACGCCGGCGCGATCAACACGTGGTCGCCACGACGGCCGTCCGCCGTGCCCGCGCCGGGGTAGAGAGACAGATTATGCGGCGACGACAGGGCTGCGCGAGTTCGGTTCGTCAGCCAAAAAAAGCCCGCAGAAAGCAACCAAGACAAAAAGGGGGAAGAAAAAGGGGCGAGGGACGTACCCAATTCATGCACCCCCTGCGCGACACCCGCGCCCGGCGCGAACGGCTCTTTCGACCGCCTGTCGGCCACAAACTCGATGGCCCAGAATAAACCGCGCCCGCGCACGTCGCCCACGGCCCAGTGGCCGGCGAGTTTCTCTCCGAGCAGCGCGCCCAGCAGCGCGCCCTGCGCGCGCACGTTTGCGACCAGCTCGTCGGAGCGGATGATGCGCTGCACCTCGAGCGCGGCGGCGCACGCGACGGCGTGGCCCTGGTACGTTTGGCCGTGCGAGAAGGCGCCGGTTCCGTGTGTGAGGGCGTCCGTCACGCGGGGGGTTGCGAGCATGGCCGCGACGGGCATGTAGCCGCCGCCGAGGCCCTTGCCGAGGGTCAGGATGTCGGGGGTGATGCCTATGAGGGGGTCTTGATAGGCGTGGAGGGGGTGTGGGTAGGTGGGCGTGGGGTCGGGGCCGATGCGGCCGCAGCCGGACATTACTTCGTCGAGGATGAGGAGGGCGCCGTGGCGGTCGCAGACGCGGCGCATGGCGCGGAAGTAGCCTGGGACGGGGCCGACGCAGCCGAGTGCGGCGCCGACGACGGGCTCGGCGATGAAGGCTGCGACGGTGTTGGGGCCTAGGCGCTGGAATTCGGTTTCTAGGTCGGCTTCTAGGCGGGCGACGTAGGCGGCGTTGGATTCGGAGGGGTCGCGCTGGCGGTAGGGGAAGCAGGGGGCGACAAGGCTGTTGTTGCTGCTGAGGAGGGGAAGGTAGGAGCGCTTGCGGGCGGCGTGGCCGCCGACGGCGAGGGAGCCTAGAGTGGTGCCGTGGTAGCTTTGGTGGCGCGCGATGAAATTGGTGCGTTGAGGCTCCGGGGAGGGCTTTTCCAGGTGATATTGGCGAGCGATTTTGAGCGCGGACTCAACTGCTTCGCTGCCGCTACTGGAAATGAAGGCGCGCGACATCTCGCCGTAGGTGCTGCCGATGATGAAGCTGGCGAGGTCTTCAGCCGCGTTGGTGGCGTAGAAGAGGGTGTGACAATAGGAGACTTTGGACATTTGATCGAAGACGGCGTTGCGGACGCTGGGATAACGATGTCAGCGGTCAGTCTCAGCGATAGCGGTGGAGACTGTCGTTCGACGGTTCTAGTGATGCTCATATCGCCGAGGTGCAGCATCAAGGTCTGCATTGGAAACTAAACTTGTTCGTTCGCAGCACGAATGATATCGAGGAAGAACGTACCGCTCGTCCCCATGCCCCAGACACGCAACCGCAGCGCCTCCGGTGGCGTCGAAGATCTTCCGTCCATCGGTGAGTTCCAGGTAGTGTCCCTTTGACGCAACCACTCTCAGAGGATCCGAATGCAACGAGTGGTGCAGCAGGCGTGAACGCGGCGTTTCGTTGTTGTTGTCTTTGACGGTGTGCGTGCCCATCTTCTTGGTGATGAGAGTGTCGTCCGGTGCATCGTCAATACCGAGCAGGTCGATTGAAGGTGCCATGATGGGATAGATGGGAGAATGTGTGAGTGTCAAGTGAAAGGGAGAGGGTTGGCTTGGCGTTGTTCAGGGTCAAGTGACGGAAGCAAACGAGGGTTTGATACCTGGATATGGGAGAAGATCGGGCGGACTGTGCTCGCAGTGAAGGGTAGGCAGATTGACCGAGTCGGAAGGAAGGAGCACATCGGGTGACGGAAGAAGGGCAAGAGCATACTTATACAGGCAATCGGCTCTCAAAGAGCAAGCGCGACCCATGGATCAGCACTCGGTGTCCAACCGGCAGCCAAACCAACGGCCGGGTTCGCACCTAACGCCGCCTCGCATTGCAGGAGCAGATGCGGCACGATCGAATGTGTGTGCCGCCGGCGGCGGCGGCGGCGGTCTTGCGCGAATGGAAGGGGGGGGAGGGAGACAGGCACCGAAGACTTGCCCACGTCGCCGGCCGAAGGGTGGGCACATGATGCAGGCGGGCGTGGCTTTGGCGTGACGAACCGGGTCCGTAGGATTTGCAGGGAGCGAGGGATTGGGCGCGGGCACTGGGGTAGCGTAATGTGCAGCGGTCGATGGTGGCCACCGCCGGCTCATGCGCGTCGCATCTTGTGGGAGGTGTGTATGTTACTGTGCTCGGCTTCCTCGATCCATCCGTGCTGCCATGACCGAGAGACCTTCTGCAGGACCCCGGTGCATTAACGGGCGAGCCTCCGAGGCGCACCAGGGCACGGCGCGGGGCAACACGGCGCGGCGAGTCACGCCGAGGAGAAGGGAGGGGAGGAGAAGGAGGAGGAAGAGCTGCGGCAATGGTTGTCAGTGGTGGAGGTGGTGGTGGACTCCGAAGTTTGCAACCGGTCCGCCGTCGCCGCCGCCGTCGCTTTCGGCATCCCGAGAGAACGAAGGCAGATGCTCCATCCCGTCCGACCGTCTGCCCGTCCGCCGCATCTTCCGCCGCCGCTGAGCAGAAGGCGTCCGAACAGCCCATGTGTTGGCCGTCGGCATCGGACACAGCATGGCAGCGCGCACCGTAGTAGGACGTCGACCACCATCGCCTCCCCTTTCCGCATCGGCCGACAGGTACCGATCCGGCTACAGCATCAGCAATCTGCATGGCGCATGTGGCATGCCCCCCTCCTTCCAAAACGAGTGCCGTCCCACCAGATCCTGTTGAGATCCTACAGAGACGGCAGGCGTGAGGCACTGACGTCGACGGTCGGGTATCTTAGTCCCGGATTCCTTGGGGGCCACTTCGCCCGGCCCCCTCCCACCCCTCTCTGTGCCGACACGTACTGTACCTACATACACGCGATGCGCATGACGGGTCGCACGTCGCCATCGTCGCGGCAGCAGTCGCACCCACACGCTCGACTCGACACGCCTGCACCCTTGCCTAGCGCCATCAGAGAGACATGCACGCTGCACGATGGCCGCGCTCGCTTGCGGCACCCACAACAGACGCGAGAGCGGTGGTGTCCCACACAACCGCGCCAGCTTCCCGCGGTCCAGGTTGGCTGCCCTCGCACGCGTGTCGATGGAGCCGCCTCGGCGTGCTGCTTGTGTCACTGCCCCCGGTGACCCAGGGCCGTCTGCCCGGACGCACGCCCTGAGAGCTGGCGCGCGCTGCTGCTCTGCTCCATCACCGCTCTCACGCCGCTCACACCGCCGCCGATGCCGCCAGCGAGCATATGCCGGCGCGTTGGGGATCGGGTGAGGGGGGGGAGGCGCGCAAGTGTCAAGTGTCACGGGGCCCCCGCTTGCGCGCGTGGCCGCCCACACGCGAAACTACCACTGGAGCTCGGAAAGGGCGATAGTGGTGGTCGGAGGGTACGGTAAGGTAGGGGGCGGTGGCGTGGCAAGTCTGGTAGCAGGCAGGCCTCGCGTGCGGCTTCGGAGTAGCTCGCTGTCGCGCCGCACGGCATTCCAATCTCACACCTCACCTGCCGCTGGCGAGTCGTAGGGCGGTTGGAGATGCCTGGTCCGGGCTCTCCGCTGCCTTTCCCCCCCCAACACATGCTCACATGGGACGGAACCCGGCACGCTGTCGTGACGGCGGCGAGCTCGCCGAGCTTCGTTCGTTGGTCGACCTTGAGAGAGAGGGAGAGCCCTCACCCAGGGCTGTCCCGCCCGACCGCTTGTTGCGGGATACCTACCTCGACGTACCGTCATTGCCATCGTCACGCCTGCATCGAAATATGTAATGCCCACGAGACCAGTCATCTCCCTCGCTTGCCTGCGACCCCCCAGCCCCAGCTTCACGCCGTCGATTTCACCGCATCCAATAGAAAAGAAACGACGTCCCTGCCGCCTCATACCGGCCGTCTCACACGACAGCATTTTCTCTCTCCCTACCAACGCTCCCGCAATCTGCAACCATGCGCCTCGTAGTATCTTCGGTAGTGAAGTGGCCCACGACACACATCTCCACACCCAACCCGCTGAAGCTCCATCCCCGCCACCGTTTCAGCCATGTTTCCATGGACGACCTCAAGATCGGGTGATGTTGGAGAAGAGAAGGGACCTTTGCGTCTTCAAAAATCAAGCGCCTTAATCACGTGCCAAACTTCCGCGCGCGCCCCACTGGTAGAGTACTACTTCCAGGTTGACATCAACACAACAACCCAGCCCCCCCCCCCCCCCCCTCCCCACCACCGAAATCCCCCTCCGACCCCGCTGCCCCGGACGCTCCGATAGCGTGTCCCCTAACGCCCTACTTGCCTTGGCCGACGCCGGTCCCGCCCGTCGGCAAGATCTGGGGACCCGCCCGATCTCCCCTGCTTCTCGGCCCGATCGGGGGGCCACGCGCAGAGCAGGGACGGCGAGGCCGATCGCTCGGCACGTCGGGAGGCCGGGTGGGGCGGCGGACTTCACTGCACACGGGGGCGTTGGGCGGGAGGGGAAGGACGGGACGTTTTGGGGGCCGGATGGGTGTGCGTTGGAATGGTTTGTGTCGGCGGGAATAGCGCTGCTGTGGGAGGGACACTTGCGGGAAGGGGGAGGCGGCGGTTGGGTTGGACTGGACGGGAGGGGAGGGGAGGGGGTATTCCCGTGCTGGACGGGCGAGTGCGCGAGGGTGGCTGCTTGTGCTGCGTGAAAGTAGATAGGAGGTAGGACGCTGCTATAGCGAGGGATGCACGTGGTTGGTGGACAGATGGCGCCGCGGACAGTGGCAGCGGATCGGAGATACGGCTCTGAACGCTCCTGGCCGGGCGCCGCCACTGGTGTTCGCACCAGAGCAGTGCCGACGGCCGCTGGCATGGGGTGACGTGCGGCCGCATCTGCATTGCATGCCTCTGTTCCTCGGACGTTTGGGGTTTCACTCCGTCGTGCTCGTCTGCGCCCCCTCGTCGTCCGACGTCCTCGTCCCGTGAATTCCGAGGCCGGTGTTGCGCTGCACTGACGTGCTCGGCTTCCCGTGGCTCCACTTTGTGCACCACAAGTTGCTGCAAAGCAATAGAAGCAATGAAGCTCTCTAGCGCCCACATGCTCGTAATGGGTGTCGGGCCATCAAGGAGAGGAGCAAGAGTCGGTAAGGCGTCTAGCGGCTGAGACACTCGAGGGAAGCATGCTTCAGGCTGGAGGCTCGATTTGCCTCGTGCGGGCATCATTATCTGCTTTCCTTGTAGAAGAAAAATCGCAGCGATTCATGTCGCATCTCTGTGGGACAGCTCTGCTCTGTGCAGCAGGGTGATGCTGGGACGGCGCCACCGCTCTTGAAGCTCGGGGAAAGAGAAACAAAGCGACGATAGGGTTCATCTGGGTCGATTGTGCTTTCGCTGGAGCGACTTCCGGCGCACGAGGTGAGCAGTAGCCGAAGAGGCGCACATGCGGGCGTAAAGGTGCATGTGTGACCCGAACGGCGCGTAATCGGCCGAAAATGCGCCAATGTGCTGTCATGCGCGCAGCATGCATACGCTCCGAGATGCCCGAGGAATGGTGTCGGAACTCAGGCGGAAATCGGCAAGGCGGGTTCGAGTAGCAGCGGTGTGCTAGCAGTGCAAGTGTGTGCCTCCCCAAGTGCATCGACATCCTCCATGGCCGAGGTAGGAAGCGCCGCCATTCTGCGAGCAACTCATGCCCGCGATACTCCCCAGAGACCGCACTATCCCCCACTCGCATGCGTGTCGGAGCAAACACCCCGCTTCCCCTCCCATCCCCAACCCAACCTCTCAACAGGATACCACCAGCTCACAACCTCCCTCACCTCCTCAACCACCCTTCTCCAACTCCTGCCCCACCACCCCGGCGATCGCCCGGAACGCCTCCATCTCCTCCTCCACCGTCCCGCCCCCCACAGCTCCAGACAAATCCACACTGGCACCCACATAACACGGCCTTCCCGCTTTCCGCGCGAGTAGGCGCGCCATGCGCGTAGCGAAGTCCTGGGAGGTGGGGAGGACGTAGAGGGGCGTGCTGAGGGGTTGGCTGGGGTTGTATTTCTGCGGAGCGTGTGGTTAGTTGGGGAGGAGATGTGAGGTGGTGGGGGGTTATTGGGGGGGGGAGGGGTTTACGTCGGGCATGGCGTGTACGAGGCTGCCCATGGTTGGGGGGGGTTGGTTGCCCGTGTCGATGGAGGCGGTGGTGAGGAAGAGGAGGAGGCTGGCGGGGGCGAGGGTGAGGTGGATGTGGATGCGGTTGGCGGGGTTGGTGGGGAGGGTGATGGCTAGTTCGAGTGGTTTGTTCGGGGAGGCCGTGGTCGAAGAATCGGCGGCCATTGTTGGTGCTTGGGTGGAGGTTGTTGGAGGTGAGATTGATCTGAGTAAGTGCGGGGTATTATGAGGGACGAGACGGGAGGTGAGGTTGGAGATGCCTCAGAGGCAGGTCTTGGCGCGATGTCGACTTTCAAGCGCTGACTCTTAGCTTTAGATTTCCTTCTCTGCCTCCGCGCTGTGTCACAACATCTGGCATGTTTGGCAAAGATGCTGTGATTCCTGAACAACATGGCCGAAATTCAGACCATGACAGGCGGGGATGAGGTCTCGAGCGACCAAGGGGAATTCAATCCCTGGTCAGACTCGGAAGAGCAGCATGTTCTCCACGCAGCATTGGACTCCTTCCGGTACGTAAGTTTGCTACTCCTGATTTCCCTTTTCTTGTTATAACACAGCAAGAATGAGCTTTTTCTCTCTTGACTCTGAGCTCGATGTGCATGTCAAGCCCCGTCTCATCTTCCACCCAGACAGTACCGCACGGCTGCCCATTATAATATAACCCATCTCCGGCGGCAATCCTTTTACGCCCTCCCAACCGAGCAAATGGAGCTCCTTGCCGCGCCGCCTTTCTCGCTCCCAGAAACCTTCGACGCCGTCGACGACGCCATCGACACCAATGCCGACCTCGCCGAAGCCATCCTCGCAGCCGCCATCCCCTCCTTCGGCCTCCATCCCACCGACACCACCTGGCACGGCACCGCCACCCCCAACGACATGGACAAAGCGCGCTCCACGATCCGCCAGTTCCACCGCGACTGGTCCACAGGCGGCGCCCCAGAGCGCACCGTCGCCCATGATCCCCTTTTCGCCGCCCTCTCCACCCACCTCCCCACGCCACCGCACAAACGTCACGCGCACGCCCTCCTTGTCCCCGGCGCTGGCCTCGGCCGCTTCGTCCTCGACCTTTGCGCCGCCGGCTACATTGTCGAAGGCAACGAGATCTCGCTCCACCAACTCTTCGCCTCCAACTACGCCCTCAACCACACCACCGCGCCGCACCAGCACGCCCTGCACCCCTGGGCCCTAACATTCAGCAACCACAAAACACGCGCCAACCAACTTCGCGCCGTGCAAATCCCAGACGTCCACCCCGCATCCATCCTCGAAGCGTCGCAGCACCCCTCTCTCGGCCCCGCGCCCGAGGTCCACTACTCCGAGCGCATGGCGATGACGGCCGGCGACTTCGTGACGCTGTACCGGCAGGCGGAGTACGCGGGGCGCTTCGCGGCGGTCGTGTGCTGCTTCTTCCTCGACACGGCGCCGAACGTGATCGAGTACCTGCACACGGCGCGACAGTGCCTGCGGCCGGCCGGGCTGCTGCTGAATCTTGGCCCGCTACTGTGGCATTTTGAAGCGGTTGAGTCGCCGGCGGAGCGGGAGCGGCGGGAGCGAAATGAGGGTGGCCAAGGCAACGGCAAGGGGAGCGGGAGGTCTAGGGCGCAGGGGGATAGGTTTGACGGGATTGGGGCGCCGGGGAGTTTTGAGTTGGCGGATGATGAGGTGTTGGCGCTGCTGGGTCGGGTGGGGTTTGAGGTTGTCGAGCAGCGGGCGAGTGGCGAGGTGTGCGCGTCGGGATACATTCAGGATCCGGAGAGTATGCTGCGGAGTACCTACTATCCGACTTTCTGGGTGGCGAGGAAGAAGGAGGGGTGGTAGGAAGGGAACCCGTAGACCAAGGATTCAACGAGGTACTTCAACGTCCCTAAACGCCCGCTAAAAGCGCCAAATGCTCATCGCTGCGGAGGAAACTCGCCCCAGATCGTGCCGGTATCCAGCACAGCCCGCACCACATCCCAAGATCCCATCCTAAGCCACCCGCCCCGCATCAGGCGTGACACACCTCCCCAGCTCCTCAATCTCTTTCACGTCCCCCTTCAACCTCGCCTCCCAATCCAACAGCGACCTCCGCCTCCCACTCCGCGGCGACGACACAGGCGAAAGCGCCGGCGAAGGCGGCAGCGACTTCTGCTGCGGGCGCCGGAAAGCCGAGATAGGAGTCGCCACAGTCATGATCGGACGATCGCGCACGGGAGCCTCGCGCGGCCCTCCGAGCGAACCCTCGACCGGCGGCTGCTCGATGCGCTGCCAGGCGCGCGAAGAACGAGCCCCGCTCTTGGGGCGCGAGGCCAGGTCGACGGGCTCTAGGCGGTACGAGGTGCGCTCCTGCTGATCGGCGGGCGTTTTGCCGCGCGCGCTGGAGCGCGAGTGCCAGGAGTGGTCTGAGTTGCCCGGGCCGGGGGATTTGCGGTCGCGGGAGGGGGTGTTGGAGCTGCCGGCGAAGGGCGTGCGTGCGCGCTCGGCCATGCATTTGAATAGTGGGCGGCAGGTGGCCAGGCAGGCGGCAGCGATGCCCAGGCCGGCTTCGACGATGGACCAGATTGTTATGTCGACCGCGTTGCCGAAGAAGTGGGATCCGCTCGTTAGACCGCGGATATAGCGTAGGCGAACGATGGAGACGATGCTGCCGGTGGCGCCGAGGAGAAGGACTAGGCTGGCGGAGATTTTGGCGGAGCGTGGCATGTTTGAGCGGCGGAGAACGAAGATGGGGAGTAGGGCGAGGCACCAGTCGGTGCCGGCGTTGATGATCCCGGCGGTCATGTTGATGCGGAAGAGGACTTCATCGTCGATGCAGGTGCCCTCGATTTGGCCTTGGAGGAAATTGGCTGGGTTGCCGCACATGAAGATGACAACGAAGAAGTAAGAGGTCCCGAAAAAGGTGCTGAGAGCGATGGCGCCGTATACTACGTAGCGCTGCCAGGGCCGTACGACGACGCGGAGATAGAACAGGGCGAGCGCGATTTTGAAGAAGACCATGGTGGCTATGTATAGCGAGAGAGAGCCGAGGAGGTACTGACATCGTCAGCTTTCTTTCTTCAAATCTTGAATAGGAGAGCCACGTACACTCATGAGTCTCGATAGCTCTGCCAACGTGAGTTGCGTAATTCTACCATCATTTGCGAGCTTTACCGTTGCAAGCGTGAACCCCAGATACAAGGTGAACACCATCTAGAGTGCCGTGATCAGTCGGTGTGGGTTGGAATGGAATGCTTGGAGTTGCGTATTTCTTACTGCGGCGACTACCATAGCTCCATCGTCCCATCCAAAGTTGTGTAACATGAAGGCACGAATCCACGATCTGAGGGATAACGTGGCCCATGATACCACCATGAAGAATGCGGCAACGCCGATGATGGCTTGCACCCGCTCCCGCGTGGCCTGCGAGGTGTAGAAGGGCTGAGACTCCATGCTGGCAGACGACGGGTCTGTTGAGTGTCGTGGATAGAATGCAAAGGAACAGAAACATGAACGTGCTAGACGCTGTGATCTTTAAGTACACACACAGCGAAGCAATGAAGGAAAAGAAAGTCCAGAGGGCAACAAGTGACGGCGACGAGTCGGCTTATTATTCGCGCTCCTAGGCGAGCCCGCGAAATCTCTCAAGATTCATTGTGCCATCCAGATACGACGCGAATCTCTCCAACTCCGCAGACATCGACGAAAGGTCACAAAAGCGATCGCATGCGAAACCGGCCCGACGAGAACGGGAGAGCCGATGTGCTTTCTTCGGACCGAATTGCAGCATTGAGTAGCATATGCACGTGGAGGCTGCTCCCAAATTCCACGTCTGACGCGGTGGAGCGGGTTCGCCTTCGTGTAGAGTTGCTGCCCGGCGAGAAGTAGCAAAAGGCCTATGGCTGGGGGGTCCGGCGACGTCGGCTAAACGGGTGTGAATGATCCTCCCAGATCTGGTGGTGCTCCCGGTGCTGCGCCGTTGGTATCGTACCCGTCGTGCAGATGTCACGGCTTATGCGCGGTAAATGACGAGGACGCCTGGATGTCGTGGCTGGCTGGCGCGTCTGCTCGAGGCGCGAAGTGAATTAAAACCCTCTGCAGCCAGAACTCTCTGTGGTCGGCTAGAGTGCGCTGCCATATTCTACCCCGTACACGTTTTTCCAATTGCCGTCATTACGTGTCAGGGCGTCGAGATGACATGTCTCGCGAGGCGCCGGCAACGAGGCCGAGTCTCGCAAAGGGACAGGCCTGCATGCACCCCACTCCTGCAGGCTTGTCGCTGCGGAGTTGACAATTTCCGTTTCCACTCCGCATCTCCACGTCGCAGACTGATTGAGCGTTCCAGATCGTGTCGCACACGATTTATCTCGAGGATGGATGGTTTCTCTCGGAGAATACCCGTAGACAGCGGAAGGAGGAGGGGAGGTTCATGGACGGCTGCTCGAGACGGCCGCGGACAGGAGCGGAGCGGTCCGCCCGCGCCGGTTGCTCGGGTGTCTTTCTGCCTTGCGGCCTGAAATTTAAGCGTCTCGTGAGCGTGCCTTCCATTTCTCGGCGAGCACCACAAGAACATCTGCGTCAGACTAACGCGTCCGGGCATGGCAAAGCAGCCAAAAGCTCTGTCGGACTGAACTATTGAATCCCAGAAGCTTACATGGGGTAGATGTTCTGCCTGGGGAAAAATGGCCGCACGACAGCGAGCCCCGGCTAGGCCGGCTAGACAGAGCCTGGGAGACTCTGATGTCGAACTGAACGCGGACGAGATGTCAGACGAAGAGGCTGCGTTTGCCGAAGCTGGTGAGGAAATGGAGGACGAGGAGCAGTTTGGCGACGAGGATGAAGAAGGACAGGGTATGCCGCCTGTTTCAATAATGTCAATGGCGAGCACCAAAGCTCACAGTTCGAGCAGAGTACGAGCTGGAGCCTTTTCCCCCCCCTGGGCTGAAGGAAATATCCTCGCTGGCTTCATGGACGGTCAGCACGGCCAAACCAGGGAACGGAGTAGCCGCTCTTCGCTCAGCCGACACATCACTCTTCTGGCAATCTGACGGCCCTCAACCGCACTTACTCAGCATCCACTTCTTCAAACTCGTCCCGGTCGTCCACATGAGGATTTATCTCGACTTTGAGAGCGATGAATCTTACACGCCAACCAAGATTCAGTTTCTCGCCGGGATGGGCGTCCACGACATCCAGGAGTTTGCCGAGATGAGTTTCGAACAGCCCACAGGTTGGATAGACGTGGACTTCAGTAATGTCGGACCCATTGAACCTAACGAGGACGAAGATGGTGATTCTGCGAGGGAGATCGACTGGAGTAAGCGGCCTGTTCTTCGTGCGTTTCTAGTCCAGATCAGAATACTGGAGAACCATCAAAACGGAAAAGACACCCATTTGCGTGCCGTTCAGCTCTTTGCAAGAGACGAATCCCAGGAAGTGCGAAAGACAAGGAAAACACCACAGAGAGGGACGACCAAGTTGCCCACGAGAACGGCTGCAGCTGCGGCCAGTCATCGGAGGGAGCCGAACAACATCAAAATGGCGTCTTGGATGCTGGAGCCTGATCTCCGCTGAGCCGCTGCGATATGCTGGCGCCTAGAGCAGTTCGCTGGAGCCTAGAGCACTTCTTCGCTTGCATTTTCCCCCGTGAACTCATTCTGTGGCTCAGCACTGAATCTACTAAGTGGGTGCCTTGTTGGGCATCGAAAGTTCTACTCGGAATGCCAGGAGTATCGGTGCCAAGATTACCCGACCGACTGTGGTCATCTCCCCGGGCTGTCTTGGGGCCGTTTCGAAAAATCCCCCATCGCTAGCCAGCACTCGGTGAATCATTCGCCATCACCAAATGCTGGCGAGGTTGGCTAGTGATGCAGGATTCTTCGAAACCACTGATACAGCGCGACAGCACCACTGCGTCCGAGCCCTTGAACACGGTAGCACAGGCCACTTCGCCGTCTGGCCCGTCAATCGGCAGCATCAACTACGACATCGTCCTAAGGGGCCTGAAACTCTGCTACTACCGCTATATCAAGTCAATGCTACAAGAACGGCCTCTGCCATGCTTTTTCGAGTCCTTTTGCCCCATCGTCATCACCATTACCTCCCGACATCCCGTCCACTTTTTCAACATGCGTTCTGCATCCCACCTCGCCACATCGTTGGCTTTGTCTTTCTTTGCGGTGCCGTGGGCGGCCTTCACCTCTCCCCTTCAGGGTCGTCAAGCACCCGCTGACCTGACGGACGTGACGACCATCACCTCCCCCAATGGTGCAGAGATCCGGTACAAGGAGCCTGGAAAAGCCGGTGTTTGCGAGACTACCCGGGTGTCGACAGTTACAGCGGCTACATCTCGTTGAATGAGACGACCAACATGTTCTTCTACTTCTTTGAAGCCCGCAACAACCCGGAGTCAGCGCCCGTCACCCTTTATTTGAGCGGTAGTCCGGGCATGTGCAATTGAATGCACGATGAAATACTCTGACATGATTCTGAAGTTGGATTCCAGGCGCCGACTCTAGGCTGGGGATCTTCCAGGAGTTGGGCCCCTGCAACGTCTCCGCCAACCTGGGGACCGAGATCAACTTTTACAGCTGGTCGAAATACTCCAGCTTGCTCTTTTTCTCGCAGCCAATCGGCGTTGGCTTCTCCTACGAAACGACCGATGTTGGGTACCTCAACGGTAGCACTTTAGAGGTGACCGACGAGCCTATCGAGGGACAGACCGAAGGGCGACACAGCCTGGTCGACCCTGAGCGCTTCGACACTAGCTACATGTCTGCGGTCGGCGCGTGGGAGATTGTTCATGCTTTCTGCGAAAACCTCGAGAAGCTTGACAACACTGTGCAGAATAAGAGCTTCAACCTGTGGACGGAGTCGTATGGCGGCCACTACGGACCTACCTTCTTCCAGTACTTCTACGAGCAGGACGGAATGATCAAGAACGGCCCTCAGCATGGTATCGAGCTGAAGATGAACTCGCTTGGAATCATTAACGGGTTCGTCGACGCGCTTATTCAAAGCCCTTACTACCCGGAGTTCGCAGCCAACAACACGTACGGTATCAAGGCCATCAACGACACCATCTACAGCTTTCCCAAGACCATGTACGAGATTCCAGGAGGCTGCCGTGACAGTATTCTGGCCTGTGACGAGGCCGATCGTGACACCGAGGCGGGCATCCAGTCGTGCGTGTATGCCACCAGGATGAGCTTCTTAGAGGTATGCATCCCCAGCACTTCAGGTGGTAAAATGGACACAGAAACTGACAGATTTGCAGCAGCCCTATCACTGCTACGGAGGGCGCTCCGTCTACGACATCCGCCACCCCTACGACGACCCGACACCGCCCGACTATTCCATAGACTACCTCAATAAAGCAGACGTGCAAGATGCACTCGGCAACAAAATCAACTACACAGCGGCCACCTCTCCGTATGTGGCTCGAGGCTTCGCGGCCACGGGTGACATGGCGTACCACAGCATCCTCCGTGACCTGGAGAAGATTCTCCACAACGACGTCAAAGTCCACTTCCTTTACGGCGACGCCGACTACATCTGCAACTGGTTCGGCGGCGAGGCCGTCTCCCTCAACGTCAACTACACCGACGCGGAGAACTTCCGCGCCGCCGGCTACATGCCCTTCATGGTCGACGGCGAGCAGTACGGCGATATGCGCGAGTACGGGGGGTTCAGCTTCCTGCGCATGTATCAAGCGTGCCATCTCGCGCCTTTAAGGCCAGCTTGGAGTTGTTCCGCCGCGTGCTCGGGAACTTGGTCAACGCGGATGGGTATAAGGCTGCGCTGGACGACTACAGCTCCCCGGGGCCGGCGGACTCGACGCATACGGAGGTGTTGTGGCGCTGCCGGAGCAAACGACGGGGTTGGACTACACTGACGTCTGCGTCTCTGACTGTCAGTAGTAGTGAGAGGAGGTGGTGCAACAGGGCCGATGACCAGGGCCGAGAAGGTGACAGATTGACCAGTAGACATTGAGAAAATTGCGAGGGTTTCAGGAAATTTCTCTTTGTCCGCGTCGTCGTCGTCGTCGTCGTCGTAGTTGAGGTGTCGTCTTCGTCGCGGTGGCGTCTTGACGTGGCGCCAAGAGCGTCGACGCGCCACGCGCCTCCGCGCCACGCCCGCGGACGTCAACCCCACACTCCAACCCGTCGTCTCCAGGTGCCCTGTAGCCTGCTGGGCTCGCTAGCTAGGTAGACTCGTCTTAGCTACCACTGTTGACCGGTCAGCCCAACTCTCTTCCTTCTTGTCTTCCACCTCTCCTCCGCTCTTACACACCACCGCACACTCTCCTACGCAGCGCAGCGGGCTCCCTACCGCCATCATGACGAGTAAAATGAAGAAGCTCACCACCGGCCTCATGAGCCGCACTCGAAGTGAGCTCCCCACGATGACAGCGACGAGGTCGCGAGGGATCCCGTTAACCCCCCGTTCCCCCAGGCAACCCCAGCGTCCCCGTCCTCAACTCCAACACCGCCCCCGACTCCCCCGAAGCCCACGCCGCCAACGCCGTGCGCCTCTTCTGCGAATCCGGCTCCAGCGAGCCCGGCGGCGAAGAGGTCCTCCACCTTCCCGTCATTGTCGAGGCCGCCGAGTCGTCGCCCGTCGCCGCAGCGGCCGCCGCGCGTCAGATCCACAACTACCTACGCCGCGACTGGGGGAACCGGCCGCACGTCCAGTACAACGCCATCATGCTCACGCGCATCCTGAGCGACAACCCGGGGCCGACCTTCACGCGCAACTTCGACAAGGCGTATGTGAGCACGGCCAAGGACCTGCTGCGGGGCTGCAAAGATGCGGGGACACAGCAGATCATGCGGGAGACGCTGGATGCGTTCGAGGTGAACAAATCGCACCAGGAGGGAATGGGGCCACTGCTGCAGATGTGGCAGAAGGAGAAGGGCGCGCAGGGGAACTTGAGCCAAAGTAACAGCCGGCAAGGCTCTGCGAGGCCTTCGAGGCAGGGCACTGGGTTGTCGGGGATGTCTGGTGGCCAGCGCGCCCACTCGCGCCACCAGCTGCCGCCCCCGCATGAGCTGGCGAGTCGCATCGAGGAGGCGCGCAACACGGCTAAGATCCTGTTGCAGCTTGTCCAGTCGACGTCGGCCGAGGATCTGCAGCACAATGAGCTGGTACGCGAGTTTAGCGAGCGTTGCCAAAGTGCGCAGCGCAGCATGCAGACATATATCAACTGCAACAGCCCGCCGCCCGACGATGAGACGATGTTGACTCTGATCGAGACGAATGAGCAGCTCAGTCTGGCGACGACGAGGCATCAGAGGTCTGTGCTGGCCGCGAGGAAGGCGGCAGGTCAGAGTCCGGGGCCGTTCGCGAATCCCGAATTAATGGATGGGAACAGCGCGTTCGCCAGCCCGCCACCTCAAGGCGGCCAGCAAGGCGGCAGCAGCGCATTCGCCCCTCCGCCCGGACCACCTAATCACGCCAACGGGAGCGGCAGCGCTTTCGCTAGCCCTCAGGAGACCTACCAAACGCCCCCCGGTCCGCCGCTCCATTACTCGACCTCACAGCCCAACTACAACAATCAATACAACACTCAGCAACAGCCCTCCCACAACCCCTTCGCCGACCCCAACGACCACGATCAACCCACCTCCGCCTTCGACACCTCCAACCAGTCCCAGTACTCCACCCAACCTTACCAATACTCGCAACCCCACAACTACAGCCCCGACCCCCACCCCCGCCCCACAACCGCCGACTACTCCAACGCCTACAGCCCAGACACGGCCCCCCCACCCCAGCCCCCACGTCCCGCAAACACCTCCACTGACGCCTCATCCGCACACGATTCGTCAAACGCATACATCTCCCCCATCTCGCCCGTCTCGCCCCAGGCGCGCCCAGGGCCGGGGCCCTACCGCACCTCGGCCGTGACGCCATCGTACATGGGGCGCCAGAGCTCGTCCGCAGAGGGCGTGACGATGCACGGGGCCGCGGTGAATTTTGATGCGAGGAATTCGACGGTTGAGGGTGGGCAGGGGTATGGGCAGGGGCAGGGGACTTTGATCGAGATGGAAGGGGAGGGCGTTGGGGAGCGAAGAGATGAGGGTGCGGGTGCGCACGGGGCATTGGCGCAGAGGTAGTGTGGGGCGGGCGGGCGGGAGGGGGACACGGAGGCTGAGAGATTTTCGGGTCGCTGGGTGGGAGAGGGGAGAAGGGAGAGAGGGATGAAGGCAGGGTGTGGTGGCGGGTGGGATGTGGTTCTCGGTGGCGAGCCGGGGGTAAGGGGTGCCGGGGAAGCTCTTTTTGGCGAGTCTTGGGTGCGAGTTGCGCGAGAGTGATACCATTTGATTTTTTACGTTTCGGTTTGGAAGCTGTTGTGGATACCTTGGGCGCGACGCTTGGGAAGGAAGCGCAGACAAAATTTCACCCTCTTGAGCCGTCGATCAGCTATTTCCGGGCATGACAAAGGAAAAGCCCATTCAGCACAGGACACGTAGATTTTATGGGAAGTGAGTGATGGTACAGTCCTACCTACATGAACGTGACCAGAATGATGCTCTACCGGCTCTTCTGCTGCGGTTTCTTCCCCTTGGCTGGCTTGGAGCCTCCCGCCTTCGCTGGCTTCGGACCACCCTTCCCATCAACCCTCTTCTGGTCCCCCTTCCCCTTTCGCCACATCTTGCCGTCCCTCCGCTCATCCCGATCCTCCAGCTGCTTCTTCTGCTTATTACTCAGCTTCCCCTTCTTTTTGGTCCCCGCCGCCCCCTCCGCCGTCCCAGGCCCATTCAGCTCCGTCGCCCCCTTGAGCTTCGCGCTCTTCTTATCCGTCTCACTCTCAAACCACGTTTTGCGCGGCCGGCTCATGATCTCATCGCGGTGCGCAACGATATTGTCGGCTTTGGTCAGGTCGCGCTCCGTGTTGGACAGCGCGCGCTCCTCCTTCTCCTCGCGCAGCACGGCTTCGATCTCACTCTCTAGGTTCTCACAGCGCTCCTGCCAGGGGTCCGCGTCCGCGGGCATGATGGTGCGCTGGCGGATGGACGCGCCTTGCTGCTTGGCGGATTTGACGGCGGCTTTGACAACGCGGCGGTCGGGCTCTGCGGCCAGCGTACAGGCGCGACCTGTGCGGCCGGCACGCGCCGTGCGGCCGACGCGGTGGAGGTAGATTTCATGGCTTTGGGGTGCTTCGTAGTTGATGACGGTGTCGATGCCTTTGATGTCGAGACCGCGAGAGGCGAGGTCGGTAGCGAGGAGGAAAGAGGCGCGGCCGCTGCGGAAGGCTTCGATGGCTTGGATGCGCTGTTCTTGGCTCATGCTGCCGTGGAGCTCGGCGGCTTTCATGCCGCAGAGGGCGAAGACGACGCGGATGCGGTGAGCGTCCTTTTTCTGGCGGAAGAAGATGATGACGCGGTCGGTGTGCACTTTGTCGCACAGGTACATCAGGTAGCCGAGGCGCTTGTTCTCGCGTCCGGGCCGGAGTCGGACGAATTCTTGCACCAGGCCTGAGACCGTCTGCTTTTGGGCGTCCACCAGGAGGCGAACCGGGCGTTGGAGGCCCACGCGAATGAGGTCGTCGACCTTTGAGGTCATCGTTGCGGAGAACAGCATGGTCTGTCTACTCTTGGGGATCTTTGTCAAGATTTCGTTCAGCTCGTCCGCGAATCCCTCTTCCAGCATACGATCGGCCTCGTCCAAAACCAGAATCTCCATAGTGCTCACAGTCAGCGCGGATGAGTTGCGCTCGAGGTCGATGAATCGTCCCGGGGTCGCAATGACAATGTCAGGCCGCTGCTTGAGCTGTTTCTCCTGCTCTCTCGAATTGAGGCCACCAATCGCCTGCCCAAACGTAATGTCGGTGAAGCTAGCCAGCTTCCTCGCGACGTTGAAGCACTGCAATGCCAGTTCGCGAGTAGGCATGAGAATCGCGACTCTTGTTGACGAGGTTTTCTTCGGTCTGTAAAGCAATCTTTCCAGGATGGGAATGACGAACGCTGCCGTTTTACCAGAGCCGGTGACGGCACCACCAACAACATCCTTTCCTTCAAGCGCAACAGGAATTGTCTTCGCCTGAATCGGAGTTGGCGCAGAGAAACCAATCTCTGCCAGGCCCTTGAGAATGGGCCTGGACAGAGACATGGAGTGAAAGCTCGTTTTCGAAGGTCCGTTTGTGGCTTTTGGCTCGGGGGCGAAAAAGGCATTGCGTCTTTGAACCTCAGCTTTGTCTTCCTCGGCTTCTGACTCCGACTGCGAAGCTGCATCGTCAGGGTGCGGCGTGGGTGCAGCAGCATCGGCGCCTGTATCTGCTTGCTCGTCGGCCTCGGAGTCTGCCTCACTGCCTTCCTCTTCCACCTCATTCCCATCGGAGTGTTCTGCCATGTTTGCTCCTGCGCCGAAGCCGTCCACCGACATGTCGTCCTCATCCTCATCTGCGCCCTCGTCCGGTGTCGCGTCCTTCCCCTCTCTGTCGGATTCCTCGTTTGCATCATTTGCAGGCTGCTTCCCTTGTCTCCGAGCAACCAGCTCTTCAATATCCACCTGCTTCTTCCCACCCGGCGCAGTATCTCCAGCGAACATCTCGTAGTCGTCCAGCGCCGCAGTACCATCCTCGAGTCCAAACTCAAAGTCCGAATCCACATCTTCGTCTTCTTTCACTTCTCCATCCTCGCCTCGTTTCTGCTTCTTCACTGCGCTCTGTTTCTTGCCGGCATCGCGTTTTCGCTTCGTGCTCGCAGCGGGCGTCGGTTCGGGCACATTCTCCTCCTCCGAAAGATGCTCGTTGTCAGAGAGGGTCCCAACAAAGTCATCGTCGTCCATTATCGGGGACATGCTCTCGATTCTTTGCAATGCGATCAGTTGTCGTTTGAGCTTACCTTTAAACAGCCAGCTCGGGGTCGACAGCTCGGAGGAAAAAGTTCCAGCGCGCCAAGATTTCGGCTGGCAAAATTCCACGTTCGCGAAGGCGGTGAAAATATACCTACGTCGGCAAGTCGGGCACACCTCAGTCAAGACGCCTTGTCCATCGTCACAGATGTTCGATTTGTCCAAAGGTGCAGTTCTCAGTTGAGCCCACCCATGTGTACGATATCAAATTTTTTCGGAAATTCCTGGTCTTCTTCTCGAATGAAGGTCTCGCTATTGAAGATTCTGGGAATCCTACAGCACCACCGTCACTCACTACCCTCACGAGAACACGCCACCCAGCGGTCACAAGCCTCAATTTCGGAATCACATCTGACGAGCAGTCTGCACCTCTGTCACGTACTTCTTCATTTTCCAAGCCGGAACGCCCTTTTCGTACATCTCGTCCATCTCAGCAGCGTTTCGGCACATGGGTTCCGGAGTGTAAAACCAGACGACTGCCGTCACGAAGATGCCTGTCCCTAGAAAGAGCCATGCAAGGTCGTAACCCCAGTCTGCGCCCTCGGTGTCCACTGCGAACGTTAGCAACGGTACTCGAAAGGGAAAACTGATTCTTTGCTCACATATGACCGGCACAGAAGTGTTGAAAGTCAACCCAAACAACACGGACAGACCAGCTGCAATGCCCCCCGTTCTGGCACGGAGCTTTTGCGACGCGATTTCGCCCACAAAAGCCCATCCAATGCTTCCTACTGCAATTGGTCAGCTCCATCGGCGTCGCAAATCATGAGAACGACCTACAGAAGGGGTTGAACACCGACCAGACACAGGCGATGAAAATGAGGAAGTTGTCGAGTGCTGAGCTCCGCGCGACCTGACCCAAGATGCCGACGATGAGCATACAAACTGAGCAGACAACGGTGGCGATGAGCACGAGCCCTCGACGTCCGAACTTGTCTGAGCCCACGATCAAGTAAATGGAGGTGACCACCGATAGCACAGCTATGGGGAGAAAGTTAGCCAAGTAGATTGAGCGAGTGACGAAATCGGGCGAACTTGCTTAGAATGGTTGTGATGAGGAAAGGATCGTCGAAGCCGCTTTGCCGGAAAAACAGAGATGCGTAGATGTTCAAAAAGGCCAAACCAGTCAACTGTTGCGTGCAAATTGGAAGCGTGGCGCCCAGCGTGCGGCGGGCGTTCTTTCGGCGAAAGCAGTCCAGGTAAGACAGCACGACGTGCCTCCAGGTCTGCTTCTCGATCTCGCCACTGGAAAACTCCGCCATGATTGTATTTCGAATGACAGCGTACTCGGCGTCGACATCGAAGTCTTTGACCTTGCCGTTGATCCGTCTCAAAACGGCGCGGCCTTTGTCGTCCATGTCACGAGCCGCGAAGTACCCTGCGGGAAGGCATCAGCGTATGATTCCGATTCCCGCCTAGACAGACTGACCTGGCGTCTCTGGAAGCCACCAGAATATGGGCGCCATGATTGCAATGAACGCCCATTGCGTCAAGATTGGGACTCTCCAATTCATGGGATTGATACCGTCCATTATTTGGAGGACTAGCGGGGCCAGGAATGTGCCCACGGTGTTCCAGAAGCCGTATGCCATGATCATTGCCCCGCGGATGTTGGCCGGCGACCATTCCGTCACATAAACCGGCAGTGTGGCCTGGAGCGCCCCAATTTCGATGCCAGCGACCAGCTTGGCAGCTGTGAAGTCACGGAAATCGCGGGTAATCGACTCCAGCACACAAGCCTGCACAGGGCCGTCAGCAAGGAACGCCGGATCGAGAGGCTGGCAGACAACTTACGACCACGCCCAACACCCACAGAGCGTATAGGGTTGTCTTTCGCCCTATCGTGTCCGAGATCGGATTCATGGAGATCATACCGATCAGCTGACCGAAGCTCTGCATGGCTCCAAACAATGCCAGATGCGATCCACTGATGACATATTCGCCGTTTCCGGTGTCATATCCGACGCGTTGGATGAAGCCTTGGTTCGCGATCACGTTGCCTCGCAAGCAAGTCAGTCAGGTCTCACTCCGGAAAAGGGTTGGGCTTGTGCGAGCCCACCGGTGAGCGTGTACTGGTAGCCCACGGCTGCTGCTGATATGCAAATCAAGTTGCACACCAACACGTTCTTGCAAATCACATCAGTCCAATCCCAAGCGGTTGTTGTCAAGGTGATGTCCTGCCTTCTTGAACCGCTTCACTGTTGCCCACGGCCCCAGCTCGTCCAGTAACGACTTCTTCACTGCAGCATTTCCATGCTTGCAATCGTCGTGCTCGATTGTCTGAGCATCCTCGACATCTTCGACGCGTGCTTCCAGAGACTCTTTCGATCGCTTCTCGTCCATCTTGGCGGGGTATCGGACAGCTACCTACTGAGCAAAGAAACAACAGTCGAGAGTTGATATATGACCAAAGTGCTCGGCCATCATTAACCCGTGAGCCAGGTAATCGAAGATATACATGGCTTGGTTTTCTGGTTGGCTGACTCCAATCCTACCTCTCACACTGAGGAGGTGCTGGACAAAGCTGTTAGTCCCGGCTGATTCGTTGTACATCAGCCGTGCCGAATCGCCAATGCCTCGCCAAGACAAACAAGACATTGCTGCAGGGATCGAGTGCGGAGAAGTGCGGAGGTGGACCTCGCGTTGCTCTCGTTTCTGACGAAAGGTAAACGCATGGTGAAGATGGCGGTTTGGGCGTCCAGATCTCTGAACGTACCGTGTAGCGTACGCAGCTTAGCAGCTAGATCGTGTCCAGCCCAGAACACACCCCAAACGGGTATGCAGGTTTTTGAAGCCTGGCCATTCGTTCTTTAGCTCTATCAATCGTAAAGGAAAGACCAGCGATCCCGCTCGATCAACACTAATTCACGTCTCCTCAAAAGTGGGTCAGGATGTGCGTCTGTCGACGCAGTTGGGAGGAATTCTCAGTCTCGCAAGATCTTATGCCTTGTGATAGCCGTGTCTTTCGGGGGTTCGAGGGTCACAAGACGGTCATCTACTGCGAACAAGGGATCTTTGACGACGCCAATACCTTCGCCACTCGCTTCGTGCTTGGGTCTGACGCGTTGGGCGATCGTAGGTGAGGGGGAGGCTCTGAGGCTGGCGGTATCTCCCTCGTGCCGAATCACGTACCAATACTCAGCATCGTCTCGGTCTTGAGACGAACCGAATTGACACGAGCTCGGCCTGGGTATCTTGGTAGCCACGTAGTCATGCCCACGTGCGCTCCAAACATTGCGTATTGCATGCAAGTCGGTACAAGGTCCCCCGAAAAGCCGTGAACACCTGCAGAGCTCCTCGGGATAGAATCTGAGTGTTGAAAGAGTGAAAAAGAGGAGAGTCAACCAACATGTTTCGCCAACTCGGACAGCGCCCTTGTACCTTTTCGTCATGTCAGTTTCAATCGCTCAAGTCACCGCAGAGCACCATCATGATGGCTTCGGTATCTTTCATTCCATGCCCAGGCTCTCGTGGCGCTTCTCGCAAACCGATACAAAGGATTGGAGGCAGACTTCCTACGATCTCACCATCGTACGATCTGGAGCCGAGGAGAAATACCATGTCGACTCGCCGGAATCCGTGTTGGTCCCGTGGCCTTCGTCGCCCCTTCGATCTCGAGAGGTCGTGCAAATCAGCGCCCGTGCCAATGGTGCAGACGGCTCGCAGACGCAGTGGGCGTCCTTGTCCGTCGAGGTTGCTTTGCTTGAACGCAGCGACTGGAAAGCTGAGATGATATCGGGGCCTAAACAGCCGGTCGAGCAGCCAAAAAAGCCGTTCCGGCTGCGAAGGAGGTTCAACTATCTTGGGCAGGGCCCAGCTCGCCTTTACGCCACGGCACACGGAATTTACCAAGTGGAGATTAACGGCAAGGTCGTTGGTGACCAAGTGCTGGCTCCAGGGTGGCAGTCGTATCATCACCGTCTGTATTATCAGACGTACGACGTCAGTTCCTTGCTTCAGGACGGAAAGAACGTGATCGGTGCGTACGTTGCAGAGGGCTGGTATGCTGGCCGTTTGTCAAGGCCGTCCGTGTCCAATGTATGGGGCTCGAGATTGGGATTTCTGGCGCAGCTGGAGGTTGATGGGAAGATTTTCTGCGCGACAGATCCGTCATGGGAGTGGCTGGACGGTCCCATCCAAGCGGCTTCTATCTACGACGGCGAAGTATTCGATAGTAGCTTGCAGTTGCAGGATGATGGCTGGTGTGAGTCTCAAAACCCTACGGCCGCCGCAGGTTCCGCTGAAGTCGTCCCGTTCCCGAAAGCTCAACTCATCGCTCCAGAGATGGCCCCGGTGAGGCGCATCATGGAGGTCAAGCCAAAAGAGATCATCACAACGCCCAGTGGCAAAATTATCCTTGATCTCAGGCAGAACATCGTTGGATGGCTGCGATGGGAGACTGCTGTTCCCGGAAACACCGACAAGCAGGTAATGATTCGCCATGCTGAAGTCCTGGAACACGGCGAGCTTGGCACCAGACCGCTCCGAGATGCAAAAGCACTGAGCGTTGTGAAGCTCGGCGGGAAGACAAAAGGATACGAGCCAAAGTTCACGTTCTTTGGGTTCCGGTTGGTTGCGGCCTTGTCGCTCGAGCGAGAAAACACTGACAAGATCGCAGGTACGCCGAGATCAACGGATTGGATAGCGTTTCGCTCAATGACTTCACCGCGATTGTGATCTCATCTGATCTTCGCCGAACGGGGCACTTTAGCTGCTCTCATGAGCACATCAATCAGCTACACAGCAACACCGTGTGGTCGATGCGAGGCAACTTCGTCTCTCTTCCAACGGACTGTCCCCAGCGTGACGAGCGACTGGGATGGACAGGAGACATACAAGCGTTTGCTCCCACCGCGAACTACCTATTCGACACGACGGCCTTCCTCGGTGGATGGCTGAAAGATCTCGAAGCCGACCAACGAGACCATGATGGCGTGCCGCCAGTGATCTCCCCCGTCGTGAAGAAGCCTCCACTGAACGCGGAGACGAGGCCGATGGCCGTTTGGGTCGACTGTGTGATTATTACGCCGCGGGACTTGCAAATGGCCTCTGGTGATGCAGCCATCCTCGAGACGCAGTGGGAGAGCATGTGTCTTTGGCTCGAGAAGGGTGTACCTCGAGACGAGCGTGGTTTGTACACCACCGATTCTCCCCAATATGGCGACTGGTTGGACCCTCGTGCGCCTCCGGCCCTCCCTGGCCACTGTCCAACGGATTCGTATCTCGTGGCCAATGCGTACTTGGTCTATGTGACTGCTTTGGCGGGAGAGATTGCCAATGACCTTGGCAAGTCCGAAGAAGCAGCCAAATACCTCTTTCAGGAAAATGAGCTGCTCGATCATTTTCAGAAGGAGTACATCACTCCAAACGGCCGACTGTCCTCTCATACTCAGACAGCCTATGCTCTGGCACTTCACTTCGGCCTTCTGCGGTCGAAGGCGGAGAAGCGCAATGGAGCAGAGGTGCTCGGAACCCTCATCAAGTGGGAGGCGTTCAAAATCCAGACCGGTTTTGCCGGCACGCCCATGATATTGCAAGTGCTGGCAAACAATGGGTTGCTCAGCCTGGCGTACAGGATGCTGCAGGAGCGCGATGATCCAAGCTGGCTATATCCGGTACGCATGGGGGCGACGACGATTGTAAGTGATCCTGCATCTGCAATTCATCCTGGCATCGACTGGAAAAGGCTGACCGATCTTCCACTTCAGTGGGAACGCTGGAACTCGATGTTGCCAGATGGCACCATCAATCCAGGGCAGATGACCTCCTTCAATCATTACGCTCTCGGTTCGGTGTGCGACTTTCTGCATCGTACAGTCGGAGGTCTCTCCGCGGAGAAACCAGGCTGGAAGCGAGCCTTGGTCCAGCCGCAGCCAGGAGGTACCGTTCATCAGGCGGAAACCTCTTTCAACTCTCCCTACGGACTCTTTGCTGTGAGCTGGAAGTGTGAGGCAAGTCACATGACGACACAGCTTCGAGTGCCACCGAATGCGGAAGCTCATGTGATGCTCAACGGAGTCGATGTGACGGTGGGGAGTGGCGTGCATTCATGGAAGACGGAATGGCATGATGATCCCGAGTGGCCGCCCGAGATCATTCAAGGTCCCCAGAGGATACCTGTTGTAGCTGAGTTTGTCCCATGAGCCACGGAGAGCTTTTTGTTGTTACGGTAGAGTTGGCAGAATGTATCCGACGGCTGTGGCGTGCTGCGCGAGGCTCCATGGCCGGCTCGTCGTGCGCCCCGATGAATCACTTCCTACAAGGGGAGACAGTTAACGTTCTGAAGCACTTGAGAGAGTCTCGAGTTGGCGACATGAATTAGTGCCGAAGTGTTCCGAGTTGTTGCTGCAGATGCTCATCAGTTTTGATCAGGAGAGGTTGCGTCTCATCAGACGATGAGGTCTGGAGGACGTAGCTGCCTCAGGCACGCGGAAAAAGACGGAACCGGCGGAGCCTCCCGGCAACCGGCTGCCCCTCCCCCGCGTCAGCCCTCTGACCTTGGCCCAAACTTCACATGCGCCGAAGGCACGATGGAAGGAAACGCCGTCGCTTCTCCAACCGTGCATATCAACTTTCATCAACACCCAAAAGGACGCCACAGCCCCACGAGACAGAGCATCGCAAACCACCAGGCGACGTAATCCGTCACACTCACGAACTTCCTTCGCACTCGAACATCCTCCACTCTCCCCTACGATTCGCGCCTTGCCACGCTCCCCCCTCTCGGACGCGTGCTCTTCGCACGAGCGCGGCCGACTGATGGGCCTTCCCATTCACTTTCCGCTTGCTTGAGCAGCTACGGCTCACTGAATATCTCTTCCGGTAGATGGTCTACTCCCTACCACTCAACTATATATCAAGATCCTCATTACTCCTCTTTCGATCCTGCCATCTTAGCTCGTCGCGCAAACAGCTCGAGGCTCGCTCTCTTGGCCAAGCCCTTCCTTGCTTCCCTCATTCGCAGCAATCATGAGCTCACAGACCCCAAACGCACCGCCCACCATGCGATTCAATCCGCAAGCAGCGCCCTTCGTTCCGGAAGAAAGCTCAAGACCGCCGCCTAAGAGGAAAGCTTCTTCTTCCGCCCCGGGGCTCTCTAGCAAAGCAACGCCGTCGAGCTCAGGCGATGTTGCTCCCAACGCTCCTGTCGGCTCCACCGATGCAGTCGCTCCCGGTGCGCGCATGACTCCCTCGAACCAGCCTCATCTCGCCGCCTCGGATATCTTCCAGGCCTCAGACCCTACTATTGACGAGGAAGCCGGTGTCCGTATATATCGGATCTTGGAGCGTTATGGTGAGCCCCAAGACGTGGCACAGCGAATTGAGGACTATTCGGAGCAGGAGTTTGCTTTCGCAACAAATTTGACTGTGCGATCTCCGTCGGCTTTTCCACCACCACCTTGCATTGAGCGAGAAGCTCGAGAGTTCCTGCGGCCCCGAACGCGAAACAACCAAACGGCAAATACCCAGACGCCGAATCCGATCGGAAGCATACAGCTCGCTGGTCACGACAACATCAACACTGCTGCTCTGTTGGAGCATTGTGCGGACGATGCAAGATCGAACCGGAGAATCTGCGCGATGTTATACCATCGAGCTGGTACTACCAACGGCCGTGTACGCTATCTACCGCTGTGCCCTGATCCAAGTTCCTCGCGCGAAAAGCTCACTGTTTTACCGTCACATGTTCACAAGAACACCCGTCCTCTCAGTGGTACCACGTGGCCCGCCGGTCGAGTGCCAGTGGAGCTTTTCGAACTGATAACCTCGCACTTGACTCATGACGACATCAAGTCTATGCGCCTGGTGAACCGTGATTTCGAGCAGAAGGTCTCGCGCTCGCTGTTCCATTCATCGGTGGTTCCTTTCAATACAGAGCTTTACGACATGATCGACGAGGACAAAAAGACTGAGGCCCGCCCAACGTCTGACCCTGGGCTTGGAGGACTCCAATGGCAGAACGCGAGAGAGGACGAGGACGGCAAGGTGTATAAGGGACACGGCCTCCAAGTCTTTCATGGGTTTGGCCCTTACATTCGCCGCTTTGGCATGAGTTTCGAAGTCCCCGAAAGCCAACTCATCAACCCGCCTTTGAAACAAGGCCTGGACGAATTCATGTCCTATCATGGCCGCTACAGCTGGCCACCGCCACAATACACTCGATTCTCAAATCTCGCGGGGCTTGAGCGCTCTGCTGACGAATCGTCGCGGATGAAAGCGGCCTTTGCCAACCTGACGACAACGGAAGAGCTCGCGCTATGCATTGACGGTGGGTTGGGATGGCTTAACGGTTCCGACAAGTCATTCCGCAGTCTCATCTTCGATCTTCCCTCGCCGGTGTTCAGAGCGTCTGGTGATGCTCAGGCGTTGGAAGCCGCAGAAGAGTTCTGGATTGCGCTGCAGGAATCTGTCTTGGCCTTTGGCTCCGGTGTTGATCTCAAAGAGATCAATCTTGACAGCATCCCCTTGCTTCAGTCTCGACTCGCTGGGTTGGATGGCACTGACTTCGCCGACAAGAGCACCTGGTCATTCCTCAACAGTTCAGGGCTCGCACACAGTCTACGCTCGAAAGTAGTCTCGACCGGAGTGCTTTGCGGCATGCCCGCATCTGACCATTTCGATGGAATGTACGCCCCGCCATCAGGCTCGAAAGCAACTCATACCATTCTCATTCCCAACAATCTCAGATCATCCCAAAAAGAGTGGCTTTTGGAGACCGAGTGGGCCCAGTGTGCTTTCCTGGAGTCTTACATGCTTGCCGTCATGGACAACCCGGGCAATTTCCACAAGATCAAAAAGCTGAACATATCCAAGCTTTCCAGTCGTTTCGTCCCTATGCTGGCACGCGGATCTTTTTGGAATGCTCTGCCAAATCTGGAAGAGGTGGTGTTAAACATCAAGCCTGACTGGCGGACGGTGGCAAAAGATGAAGCTGGGATAGCCGAGACGCAACTGCAGGACCCTTCGAAGGCCATGTACGCGGTCCACAGGCTACTGCACGATTGCATTGCTTCGCGCGAGTCCGTAAAGCGCCTCAGCATCGGCTGGGTTGGTGGTGGAGAGCATGCCGAGGGAATGTTCGCGCGGAACAGGCACGTCCTCCCGTCGCCAATTACTCCTCTTGAATACAGCATCACAAGTACCGTAGAATATCTGCTCGAGTTCCCGCATGTTGAAGAGCTGACCCTCTCGAACTGCTGGATTACTCCGCCGGCGCTGGAAGAGCTTGTCAAACGCCACGCCGGCCACTCACTCAAACACCTCACCCTCGATTCAGTCTCCCTCACGGCACATCCTGCCATCCCGCCCGATGGCCAAGTGTTCAACTTCGGCCCTGCTGCGACTCATCAAATGGCGCAGGCCATCGTCGCACTGCACGCTCAGACGGCAAACCATGCAATGACCAACCAGCCTGGCAATGGACACGTTCAATGGGCCCAGACGATGGTTACGCATGTCGCTGCGGGCGGCGTAGCTCCAACATTGAGCCTCGCGCAGCTGCAGAACCTGAACCACTTCATTGCACACCTTAACACCGCCGCCCAGATACACTCCACCCCAGGCCAGCCCCATGTGCCCCAACCCGCGTTCGTTGCCGTGCCGCTTCCGAACCAAGCCCCTGTCCCTGCCTCCACGGCTCCGGCAGCACCAACCACCAACCACCAACCGCCCCCAACCGTCAACGGCCTCGCAACCCCTCCCTGGACGCGCGACCACCGCACCGGCTCCTGGCCCAAGGTTCTCAACAACATCTCCCCGGGCAAAATCCTCACAGACTTCAACCCCGCGCCCTCAGCCTGGGACCCCCCTCGCCCATCCCGCCGCCCCACCGCCCTACGCACACTCACCCTCGCTTCTTGCGGCTACGTGCGCCTGCGCCAATGCAACAACTTCGCGCAGCACCGCTTAGAGCCCGATCTCGCCAACGTGCACAATCTCACGCCGTTCTTCCGCACGCGCTTCGATAGCTTGCGGCCGTCTATGATGGAGGCGACGGATCGGTATCTGGGTGAGGTGGTGCAGTTTATGCCGGCCTTGGAGGCTTTCGCACTCGATATGGCGTGGAAGTTGAGGGTGGGGTGGAGGGATCAGCGTGCTGCTGAGGCGGTGGCGTTTGATGGGGCTTTGGCGGGCGGGACGGGGAGGGTGAGTGGCGAGATTGAGGCGGAGGTTGTGGTGGGGGAGAATGAGGCGGTGCCGAGCGGGGCGGTGTGAGGATGGACGGATGGACGGATGGAGTAATTGAAGTGAGGAACGGTGTTTCGTAATAATGGATGGTTTTCTGCATGTTCGAAGACTTGAGGAGGCGTTCTGGCACAGGAGCGGGATCACAGGACGGGACCAAAAGCAAGCTGGCAAAGAGGAGCGGGAAATGGCATCGGGAAGGGAAAGGCGAGGCAGTCTGTAGTGTACCACCAGTAGCGAGTAGTAATGAAGATTGAGGACCGAAGTCGAAACCATGCAATCCATCATCCCTTAGCTTATACTTGCGTCGGTCGTGGATAGGTAGAATGGCGCAGGCCTAGGCACCCGCACCAAGCCCAACCCGATCTCCATGGCCCATGCCGCCTTCTCGCAGATATCAACTAATGAAGAGGATTGAATCTTTTTCCCACTCGCTCAGTCTCACCCCGAGGTGCCTTCAACGCCCATGTCGCATGCGATACTCGCGTGGCGTCTCTCACGGCACTGAAGCGTGGTGATGGTGAAGCCCGCTGCCGCGCTCTCAACTCCCGCGGCCCAGCCTCATCTCGGTGACCTCAGCAGACGGAGACGGAGCATCGCTGCCAGAGCTCGCCGCCATGTCTCTGAACGATGCACTCGCTAAGGCGTCGCGTCGCTGAGACTCTAGTCCCAAAAAAACCCGTCGTGAAGTCCAACGTGAACGTGAACTGGCGCCGCCAGCGCCGCGTCGCATCACTGGGAGCGCAAGGAAGCTTGCTGGGGGGGGAGCGAAGTTGCAGTCCCGCCGTCTCGACCTCACGCGTATGTAGCCGAGACAGACTGCTCCGACCTTCAACAGCCAGGCCACTGTACCGCGTGAAAGTCACAACGCGAACACACGACACCAGCATCACTTTCCAAACCGACTATCAGCAGAAACATCAAAAACGACAGTGGAGATTGCCGTGGAAATTGCGCGGTGCACCGCGTGCGACGCCCTCAGCTGCCATGTGGTGCGCGTGTACGGGTGTCTGCCACCGTCTCACGGCGGCGTGTCTTGTGTGTTGCGCGCCAGCGCGCCAGTGCGTCGGGCCCGCGTGACGTGGAAGGTGATGTTGTAGCTGGCGGTGGGTGGTGGAGGTTGGGGCTATAGTGAGGTGGTTATCATGCGGGGTTTGGTGGAGTGGTTCTGATGCAGAGGTCGTGCGACTGGGGAGATGAGGTGGCTGGGGACGCGTGGGGCGGGCTGCTGCGATCTGGGGCCGCGTTTTGGGTGCGTGTTGGGGGTGTTTGCACGTGCGCGTGTTGGTTGGGTGGTCGTGGAGTTGGGCATGGTTTCGATTTAATGTGGTGGTGGTGGTGGTGGTGGTGGTGGTGGTGGTGGTGGTGGTGATGCTTTTACTGTTTCTTTCGAGGTTGCTGGTGCGAGGGTATGGCTGGTATTGCTCCTTGAAATCTCCGGGTCGATGGGGCGCGTAGCTTACTGCGGATTGTCAGCGTTTCTCGCCGCAAGGAGCGTATGATGTTGCTAATGTGTCAGGGGCAGTCAGTCGATGTTGGAGGATAAGCTGGTGGAGATGGTGGTGCGATGCTGGCCCTGGGTTTGTAAGATGGCATGGTCGTTGCTGGGATGTTTGCCAGTAAGTAAAGTGCGCCTGGGAGAGTACAATGTGCGTCATGAGAGCAAGACATTGAAGGGTCAACCCAAATGCGTCTTGAGGTGCTTTCACTCTTCTCCAAGACTTACGGACTCAGCATGGCAAGAGGTTTCCCTATCCTGTCCAATTCCTAGGACAAGGAGATCTAATGGAAATGGAACCACATCAGCCTTTACCAAACGCAGGAGCCACAGCCATACCCTGCAGAAGCATTTCTGGGGTTACGGTGAGGACCTCTCTCGGAGATTGTAAAGCACAATGCGGTCTTCAGCGAGGTCTGAGAGCGCCGTGTGCGCCATGAGGCGCCTGAGAACGAAACAGCAGTGCGTATTCAAAGCAGATGGGCAGCTTCTGCACTTGACCTTCGCCGAAGACTCCCTCGCATTCTATTACAGCTGTCGCAGGTAGCTTTGATCGCTCGTATCCTGTTTTCCAGCGTGCCGCTCGCAGCGGCGGCGCCTCACAACGGCGGTGCCACCGTAAGCGCCCGCCTCAAGGCCAGGCCAATTTCGATGTGGAGTAGCAATGTCTCAGTCGACGAAATGAAAGCGGCGCTGAAGCTCGTGGATAGTTGCAATACGAGAGAGAGGATGCGAGAGGGCATGCCTGCTATTGAAGTCAAGAAGGAAAGGAGGTTTGAGGCCGTGACGGTAACGGGGAGCTCGTAACACAACGGTCACGCGGATTCGAAAGAGAAGTGAGACATCTGATATCTTACGAAGTCGCAGAATCGGCCCAAAGCGAGCAAAGATGCTCAACAACAATACTACTCCCCGTATCGCGACAGTCACAAGTATGTGTAGGGCGTATACGGGGCGGACAAGCCTCAAGCGATCGACACTATGTAGTCGCGTGGGAGCTGCCAGGCGAGCCAGGGCGGCAGCGCCTCGCCTGCTGTCGGGACAGCGGGGATACGAGGTGGCAGCGGAGGATGGAGTCGCGCTGAGTGGCGGAAAGGCAAAAGCCTCTCCTCGTGAGACGGCCTGATGGACGAGCATCCGAGGCATCGCTGTCGAGGTCGAGAGGGGTACTCAGATGCAGATCTGATGGTAAAAGGTAGCAACTAATCTCCACGGAGGCGTGTAGTGGCGCATTATCACTGTCACGTTCAAGTCGAAAGGCGGTTCCGCGCGGTTCGGCCAAGTCCTGTCGTGAAGGTACCGTCATCTATTATAACATGTCGACGCACGTCTAGGTAGGCGCAAGCGATGGTCTGACGGTTTGGCGTACGCCTCCGCCGTTGAAAGGAGGCAGCATACTTTCCACACGCTTGTTAGCAGATTGTTTGTTTAGATTGGGAGTCGATACGCTTGTCGTATCCGCCGCGCGCAGAAACCTTGCTGTCAGCCGGGGCGGGGGAGAGATGTAACTTCTACTGGTATCCCGACGAACGACGACGATGGGAACAACCACCCAGCAGTGCCAGTAGACCTTATCGACCCCACCGGAGCAGTGCTGGGCAGGCCGAGCCCGCATAGTCAAGGATATGGTGCAGTGCCTGCAGTGCGCATGGCGGGGATGTGCGCAGGCAAAGGTGTTGTCATGTTGAGAGAGCTACGGCCGAGCCGAAGAGCCTGCAGGGCCAAGAATCAACGAGCGAAGAAACGCCGGCGTGCCGTTTTTCTGCAAGGCACAAAACTTTGTCCCACCAAGCCCTGACAGAGCAGGCTGGGCTGAGAGGGGGAGGGGATTCGGAGAACCATCGCACCTCGCGAGACGTCTTTCTCCCGCCGCGCAAGCTCCTACTACTACTACTACTACTACTACTACTACTACTACTACTACTATCACTAACTACCTCCTAGCACGTCGCTAATCCATCGCAGAACCTGTTCGTGCTCCCGCCAAACCGCTCGGGATGAGGCGACCACCTCCTGCTCCACGCCTCTCTTCGCTTGCGCCGACGGTGCGATGCTCACGGCAGTAGTTCGCCGGTCGCGGTGGTCGCGAGGCGGGGTTGCTGATGGCGAGCGCTAAGTACTACTTACTGTACATGCACCCGTGCATGTGTACCTCGTATTGCCGGCTGCCTCCGCCGCCCATCATCCTCACCACCATCCCGCACCTTGATGCCGACACGAAGCCTGTCAACACGGCTCAGGGTGCCCGGCGCAGCAGTGGGGCTTTCGATGCAGGAACAGGGCCGTGTAGCCTGGTAGCTCGAGGACCGTCCCTAGGGCGCCGTCGTGGTTGAGCCGACAACAGCCCTTCCGAACGCGCCCGCGGACGGCAGAAAATCAAAAACATCATGTCCGGACCGGGCACCGGGGTGGGCAGATCGGAGCAGGCTTGATGCTGTTGTAGGGAAGATGTGGCGGAAGGGAACAGGGGGGGAGAGTGAAGCTGCTGCACCATCTTCCGCGCGGCGCTGAGCATGTTGTGTGCGAGGAGGGCGGGCCATCAGCGATACGGATCTCTCATTGGCGTGCTAAATTTTCCTCCTGCCCAAAAAAGGATACAAGCACGGTGGCCAAGCGTCGCCGTCAGGCGGATACGGTGGCAACGGCTCGAGTCGCCAACGAACGCGCCCGGGCGGCGAACGGCGACAGAAAAGACGATGCGACGAGGCGTTATGATCTCCAGCGGCGCGTGGGATGACGAGGATGGTCGTCGCACAGACTCTGACCGATGGTAAGGCTGATACAGTACAGCACGCCAGGTCGGTTGCACCACAGCGCTTGTTTGGACGACAGCCCGCGGCTCAGAACCACCAGCCACGCAGGCGTCTGCAGCAAGCAAGCAGCAGTGTGAACGACACAACAACGCGACCTTTTGCCTTTGGCTTTTGGCGTATGCGGTTCCTGCGCTCGCGCCGCCATTGGTCACATGCGCGGTGGGCGAGGCCGTGCCGGGGGTAGGTCGAGCAGAGCGACATCCAAGGAACGACACGGCGGCCGGCCCCACCGAGCTCCCCGTATCCACGGCGATTTGGCTCAATGCGCCTCTCGGCCACTCATCTTTCTGCCCTCTACAAACCTTCCCCCTTCTGCTCGCGTCCGTTCGCGACCACACTCGTGCTCGCACGGCCGCCCTGGCAACTGGACGTCATGTACAGTCACAGTCCGTGTGCAGGCCCGAGTCGTTGCGTGAGGGCTCTTCTTATACCCATCGCCCGCCTCCACCTCTCTCGTTCTTCTCTCCTATCCACATTTCCTGCTCCTCCTACCGCACACCAATCCTCCGCACCTGCACCTCTGCCTTTCGTGTCCCGCGCATTCGTTTGACGCTTGGCATCCACTCTCGCTACACCGAACCACATACGCCTAATAATCATGACGAGGAACCTCGCCATCTTCGGCCTTGCCGGCCTGGCGGCCGCCGCTGCCCCCCAGCCCGCTGCCTACGGCGAGACCACTGAGCCTGCTCCTCCTGCCGCTTACGGCGAGACGAGCACTCCCGTGGCCTACGAGGAGACCTCCACTCCCGTGGCCTACGAGGAGACCTCCACTCCCGTTGCCTACGAGGAGACCTCCACTCCCGTGGCCTACGAGGAGACCAGCACCCCGGTGGCCTACGAGCAGAAGACTTCGTCGGGCCCCGTTGCCTACGACACCACCCCCGTCGCGTACGAGTCCTCGACCCCCACCGGCTACCTGCCTACCACCAAGGAGTCCAGCTCCCCCGTGGCCTACGAGTCCACCTCGTCCACCGGACCTGCTGTCTACCCCACGCCGTCTAGCAGCGTGATCTCCTCCAGCACCAGCCAGGAGCACCCGACTCCCTACGAGAGCACCACGTCCTCGAAGGAGCACCCCACTCCTTACGGGAGCTCGTCTTCCTCGAAGGAGCACCCCACTCCTTACGGGAGCTCGTCGTCGTCCAAGGAGCACCCCACTCCTTACGGGAGCTCGTCGTCGTCCAAGGAGCACCCCACTCCTTACGGGAGCTCGTCTTCCTCGAAGGTGCACCCGACCCCCTACGAGAGCTCGTCTTCCAAGGAGCACCCTACTACCTACCCGGGAACCACCACCACCGAGGAGACCACGACCTATGTGACGACCTGCCCGGTGACGACCACCAACACTGACGGCCACGTCAGCTCGTACACCACCGTTTCGACGACTACCGAGACTCTGACCTCCACTGTTCCCTGCAAGGACTACAAGTGCGAGACGACGGTTCACCCCACCGAGTCGACCGAGTCTGAGGTGCACCCAACGACCTACCCCGGCACTACCACGACCGAGGAGACCACTGTCTACGTCACAACCTGCCCAGTTACCACCACTTACACCGAGGGTACCGAGACGCACACCAGCGAGTACATGACCGTCTCGACGACCACCGAGACTCTGACCTCTGCCGTGCCCTGCAAGGACCACGAGTGCGAGTACCCAACCAAGTACACCAAGGAGACTGAGGTCCACCCCACCCCCTACCCCACCAAGGAGACTGAGGTCCACCCCACTCCCTACCCCACCAAGGAAACTCACGTCCCGTACCCCTACCCCTCGAAGAACGAGACTGTCCCGGTCGTGTACCCTCACCCGACCACCGTCACCGACAAGACTACCGTGTACACGACTACTTGCCCCGTTACCGAGACCAAGACCACCGAGGGCAAGACTGAGACGACCGTCTACACGACTGTGTCGACCCTGACTTCGTCGTACCCTGTTACCGAGGTCTACACCAAGCCTGCCAAGCCCACCACCCTCACCTCGTTCACCACCAAGCTCCTCACCACGACCGGTGAGACCGAGACCCTCATCGAGACTGAGACCGTTGCCGTTGTCACCAAGGAGATCCCCACTCCTTACGTGCCTGTCCCGATGCCTTCGGTTGTGAAGCCCGAGCAGCCCGAGCAGCCCGAGCAGCCCGAGCAGCCCGAGCAGCCTGAGCAGCCTGAACAGCCGTCGGTCTACCAGCCGCAGCCCACCCCCGAGGCGCCCAAGGACACTCCCGTGAGCCCTGAGCAGCCCACTCCTTACCAGCCCGAGGCGCCCGCTCAGGAGACCCCTGTGTCCCCCGAGCAGACTTCCCCCATCGCCTCCCCCCCGGCCTACGTGCCCGTGAACGGCACCTCCACCGTGCCCTCGGCCTACGTGCCCCAGCAGACCGGCGCCGCCGCCATGCTGCAGCCCGCCGTCGCCGTCATTGCCGGCGCCATGGGTCTGTTCGCTCTGCTGTAAGCGTCTCGCTTGCGCAGCTTGACACGAAGGAAGGGTGAATGGGAAGGAGGCCTGGAAGGCAGGCTAGATGCATTCTGATTCTACGCACACGATTTAACCCCACGCCACCTGGCTGCTCATTAGCGCGGATGGTGTGTTGAGGGATATTTGATTTTTTCAAAGGGGCGGGTTGGGTAAATATGACGCTCTGAACGTGTTTCCTTTGGCTTTCGCAGGCAGGGGAGATTAGACGTAATCGCTTGCAGGTAGAGATGAAATCTGAATACTGCGGAGATGCACACACTTGTTTCCTTTCACGCCTCGTGGTTGATGCCTTCGAGACGATTTCGTGAAGGACGGTTGAAAAGGACCGAGTGACGTTGTGGCAAACTTCGACCGAATCTCGGTGGTGCGTCGGGGGCTTTCTCCTTCCGGACAACACCGCGTGCGAGCTCCAAGACAACACCATCGCTCACAAGGTCACGGAGACCCGACGGAAACAGAGGAGCCAGGGAAGGCTGCACCATCTCCGTCGTAAAGAACAATGACACGATGCAAGCGCTCCGTCGGCCCCATCGTCCGCGGCACGGACGCGAATCTCCCAGCGGAACAGCAGGATGCCAGTTTTCTCCGGCATTCAAACATGAAAGGGAACTTTATCAAGCACTCTCACGACACATCACCATCGCTTCGCTACGTCAGTTGGATGGATTTTCGCGGGCTGGAGTAGAGGGCTTGGACTGCTCACTTCTCTGTTGTCGAGGAGGGAAGGATCGAAGGCTATTTGCCTCGAGGTGGCTTGTTGACATGCTAGGCTTGGACATTGCTGCCGTCTATTACTAGAGCCAACTAGGGCGCTCTGGTCAAAGCTCAACAGTCTGCTGCTTACCCAGAGCTCGTCCATGAAGGTGAAACGCTATAAAAAATAAGGCAAAGGCAACATGAACGACGTAAAACTCGACGACAAAGAACAGAAGCGCTACAAGGCATTAAAAACACAGATGGCAGAAGCTGACAACAGCCGCTCGGCGCGTATCGACTGCATCGTCGACATCGTCAATCGCCACAGAGACTGCCGCCCAAATGACAGCATTCTAAATTTTAGTATGAGCGTCTTCTTCCTCGACGTTTCGAAAGCAGCTCTAGGAAACATGTATGAGCCTGTCAAGATGGTCTTTCAGTACAACGGCCCTTGCGATCCAGGCGCACGTCATTTCACATTGATAATTTTCAAGAACAAAACAATGAGTCTCGATGGCGCATTGAGCGATGAGGCCGCTGGGAAAGCTGATGCAGCCTGCCATCATGTTTTCACATCGGAGAAGCTGGCACCGGGTTCGCTCTTGTGTGGGTGTTTCGTCTGGTGCTCCGCCACGCAGTGGACGATGAAGGCGAGTGACCCGTCGAGCCATCCGCGAGCGTCGGCGAGCACACGCAGACGAACAGGTGAAGATGCTGTGCTGACGAACCTCGATTGACACCACCACCAAGGTGACGAAGCAAGCGTCCTCCGCCACGCTCAACTCCACCATCATGATCAAGACCGTCAAGAAGTATAGCTGATGGGGTGTGGGCCATGTGTTCAAACTACTTCAGTTCATCTACACTAGCAGCTCGTCGTGAGACGGTTTCTTTAACCTATGGGTCCCATGATATCCTGTGATTCGCGACATCTCCCCGCTCGGCGCAGTTGAGCATGGATTCCAGGATCCGGGGTGCCTTCAGAACATCTTTGCGCTGTCGGTCGCGGCGTCGCGTCAAATACTGGACGCGACGGTGTACGTGCTGCCAGAACTCGGGACCATGACCGCCCCTCCACCCGTGCACCTGACTGCGAAACTTGTCTCTATGTAGGCGGGCTTCATGCAGGAAGTCATGCTACACGCCTCCGGGTACCTCAAGGCAAACAAAGACTTCAAGAACACGTACAAGAACCTATGCAATAAGGGCCCTCAGCCATGGTCACGCCGTGTCGCGTGAACAAGCGGCGGATGAGTTGATCGCCACAGCCACGAGCGCTGAGGGTTTCTCCTCAGTGGAATAAGTCAGCCAGCTCTTCGAGACCTGACGACAAAGCATGAACAAAAACAAGCGACTCCCATGCTTCCTCCTTCCTTCCTGTCGGGCGAGTTCTAAGTCCAATGAGGGCTCTGATCTCCGGTTCGCCACTGCCAGCACCGAAACAGGATTTGATGAACAATCAATATATCTTTCAGCGTGAGGAGAAATCACTGCGCGCTCCTCTAACCAAGACAGAAAGGATGGTTCTCATGAAGTCTATCGAGTCCCAGCGCAATTACGCTTCTTAAGCCTTGTAGAAAGAATCTTCCGCACCAGCTTTTGCCTCCTGAGTCTCTCCACCGCCTGCTCATCTAACAGCTTTTTGATCTTCTTCTGCACCACTTCGATCTCGATTTCTGGTCGCATTAGCTTCAGCACCGAGCCCACCCGATCCAGGCCATTCGCAGGCAGACTCACTCAGAAACTTGTAGCACACCTTGCACCTCGTCTTGCACAGCCCTTTGAAGCCAGAGGCATCGTAGCTCGGGTCGTCATAGACTGGCCTGCGGCGTTTGAACACAATCAGACGCCGGCTGCCGCCTCTGTCGGGTTGCGGGCGTGCGGTGGCCCCGAGATGGCAACACTTGCGGCGGCCTCTTGGCCGTGGAACCCCAAGCTCCAGTGTGCGCTCCCAATTGCTGCGGAAGGCGAAGTAGCCCAGGGTTTGGAGGAGGGTGTAGGGCATCTGAAATTCCCAAAGTTGGGAATCAAGATGTGGAAGGCTATCGATTGGGAGTACGAACTAGAGAGTGAATGGGTGGGAAGATGCGGAAATAGTGGAACAGGAATGTGGGAGCGACTGCTTATCTTGTTGCCACACTGCGTACGAACTGAGAAACATGGCTGATGGAGCAAAGTAATCGCACACTGCGACTGAGTCGATGGTGCAGGACAAAGGATATCGAGTTGTCGCGATGTGTTTGTCGCACCCTGGCAAATGAGACCTTCGTGGTGCAAACGACGAAACTTGTGATCCAGACGATGGTCGAAGTCACATACTGTCGAGCTACCTCTCATGAGGTGGGTGTTCCAACGACATCTCGAAAATGTGATGTTTGCTGCTTTCATCGCGAAACGAAGTTCAAGCAGACGGTCACCGACGGGCTGGACACCTCAGTAAATCGAAAGTTGGTCATTGCCAGACATCCTCCCTTTTCTGTTCTCCTTGTCATGAGCACTTCTCACTCACCTTACCCAATGTGTCGACGCTCTCTATGGTTGCTACTACGTAGCAAATATCTCCACTGTTTCAATCCTGCCCCTCGTTGTTTGATTTTGTCGGAGCCTTCCATATCGGCCCATCGTAGGCGAGCTTTGGATATGGCCTACCACGGTTGTCGCCATATCGGTCTCCGACAAACGGAGGGTAGCAAGGGTCCTATTTCTGGAGTCAGCTGAATTTGAGGAGGGCCGTCCGCACTGACTGCGTCCGATGAGGGGGAGGGACTGCTGCAGCGTAGCTCCGGAGACATACATCAAAAGGTCTGGCCATCAAAGCATCTGCCTCTCGACGCCACTCATTTTGCGGCCTATGTTTACGCTTGCACCAAGTACATCTGGGCCGGGCTTCAAATGGAACGTTCGATCCGCAAGGGCAGAGAAACTTGCCCCGGATGTCAGCTTGTTACTCCCAGGCTTTCGGAGATGCCGTCACAACACTTACCGCGACTTCGAATGCATGATCAATCATACACTTGGTCACCTCACTCAGTTCCTCCCATCTGCCGTAGTTCGACGTTTCGCTCACGGTGTTGTTCTCGATCACTGCCTGGAACTCCCTGTTTTGCGCTTTGGTACACGTGCGGCACAACCACCGCGAAGGAGCTTCGCAATCGCAGAGCTCGTTCAGGAATTGCCCTTTCAGCTCCGACTCCAGTTTGTCGTCGCAGCTGTCACACAAGCAAAAGATGAAGTCGATCTCATTGGAACCATTCAAATGCGGCCGCCTCGATAGAGGGCTGCTCCGAGGGAGTGTTAGCACAACGCTTTCCGACAAGAGGTTTCATCAGCTTACTCCTGACGCTCGCGCGTGTAGTCCCGGCATTCCTGTTCCCTTCCGTCAGCCTCTAACGGTTCCCCCCCAAAGGCACACATGTACCAACCTCGCAGATATTGATCCCGCACCTGCGGCAGGGCAACGCGCCCGCCTCATCGCACTGCGTCGCCCAGAGTTGCACTTCGACAGGCTCATCTTGCCAGATTTTGCGGTTATTCCCCCAAACGTACGAGTACCGGACGTTGTCGAAGTTCTGGCGGTGCCGCAGACCGTGTCCGTCGCACAGCGCGGTGCGCTTGAGGTGGTCGAAGACTGGCTTCGATGCGAGGATGTGGTCGAAGTGATGTTTTGATGTTAGTGACAGATGGAACAGGTCCAGCGTCGACAGCCATTCGGCGAGACAGCCCAGCACAGGATATTGACCGGTCAGGTCTTCGATTGTTGGCATGTTGGCGGGTTAGTAAAGAGCGCGATGTTTTGTCTCTCACTTGGCGGAATGGCGGAACTATGTGACAAAGTTTTCTCGTTCGCAATGCAGCTCCTTTTCAAGTCTTCGAAGCCTGAAATCCATTGTGGCGAGGCGATGAACCCCCACCTCCCTTCCTGCGTCACAGCGTTGTTGGTTATGGCTGGGCTGCTGGGGTTGGTTGGAATCCTGGATTTGCCACAGGTTACTATATTTAGTAGCGAGAGGATGTGTACTAAGTATCACGCCCTGCGTACAATATGTTACCACCTCCTCACCCAGTCTTCCCACGAGGACAAGAAGCGGACGAGGCGGAAGAGCGCCCGGCGATAGTAATGCCATCCTCACCACACGGCAGGCCCGTATAAAGCAAGCCTTGGACTCGAACTCGACTCTCCTCAGTGTCGGAGCTCGACTTTCCCAACAGCAGAAGCACTGACGTAAGGCCCTGGCCGGCAGAGTACCTATTATCCCTTGGCCTATCTACCTTGTCCGCCGCCAGCAATCGCCGACAGCAATGCTGTTATCGACAGGCTTCTGACTTGAAATAGGGGAAGACTACAGCCTCCGGCCACCGACGAGATAGCGATTCATGGACAGGACCCACGGCCTGCCTGCTAACGACCAGCATGGGCTACCGCGAAGGCGATATCGCTACCTGAGCGATCTTATAAAAACGCCAGAGCGATACGTGACGGCAGAGCAGCGCAAACGAGGCCCACGCTCGAGAACTCGCGCCCTGGATGCTCTAAGATGCTTCTCCAGACTCTCAGCCTGACCGCCTGCCTGGTGGCGGGACTATCTTCAGCAACGTTGACAACGCAGCTCAACGGGACGTCCTTCTACTCGCCGGATGTGGTGGAAACATGGATCGAAAGCGTGGAGCCACTGGTCAAGCGGTTCATGCAGTTCACTCTCTTCAATTTCGGCGACAAAGAAGTGACTGCAGACGAGCTGACTTCCGAACCATCTCGCTTCCTGTCGACGGACGACGTGTTCGCAGCGTCCTTCCTCTCTACAATCGTCCTTCGATCAGGAACGAGCCTTTGTGCTGACGCACAGAAGCTTGTATGGGACCAATGGAATGCAACAGTACTCGATAGCGCCATTGGCTGTTGCGACAGTCTTCACCCGGGCCCTTACTTCATCCACCCCGACAACTCCGTCACCAAAGCCTACAGGTTGTACGCTGATCCAGCTATGGCATTTGTCGTATCTGTGACGCCTGAGCAGAACAACAGCTTTGTACCGATCACTGGGGCCATTCAGGGCGGCATCAACCGTGGAGTAAGCGTTGCAGTGCCCTCAAGGCTCTATTACCCGCCGCCGACCGCAGAAAGGCCACTAGAGGGCAAGCGTCTCGCCGTAAAAGACATTTACGACCTCAAGGGCATCACTACCGGTGCGGGCTCACGAGCATACTACGCTCTTGACAAAGTCGCTGCGACGAATAGCGCTTCAGAAGCTGTTAGATCTTGGAGCTGTGGTCGTGGGCAAATCGAAGACAACCTTCTTCGCTCTGGGCGAATATCCGACCGCTGACTACGTGGACCAACTCGCGCCATTCAACCCGAGAGGTGATGGCTATCAGAATCCAGAAGGCTCGTCGTGTGGCACGGGCGCGGGCGTGGCTTCCTACGACTGGCTCGACGACTTTGGCACCGGGTCAGACACTGGAGGCAGTGTTCGTCTGCCATCGATGCAGAACGGCCTGTTCGGGATGCGCATCACCAACGCGAGCCTTTCATTGGATGGGATTGTGCCCATTACGCCACAATTCGACACACCGGGCTTATTGACGAAAGACGCTGCACTTCTGCGTGATGCCTACCAAAGCTGGTTCCAGTCCAAGGACTACGCCTCATACCCGAAGCGCATCATCATGCCATGAGAGTTCTGGCCTTCCGCAGACAACCTGTCGATGGAGGTGTACAAGCCTTTCCTCTCGAAGATGGCGACCTTTCTGAACGCCACACTCGACTCAGCCAACACCAATCAATCATTCATCTCCTACACTAACGCCTCGGAGGGCATCGAAGGCTATATCGCCGACTCCTTCTCCAACGTAACGACCTACGACCAGGTCAACCTCGCCGTGAAGCCCTTCGTCGCCGACTACGAAGCGAAGTTTGACCGCCACCCCTTCTGGGATCCGGTCCCCGTCACCGAATGGGGCTATGGCTACACAGTCTCGGAGGAAGGCTACCAGTCCAGCGTCGACCGCGTGCGCAAATACGGCGAATGGTACCGCTCCCAAGTCCTGCAGACTTGCGAAGACTCCCTGCTCGTCTACCCGATGGGCCCCGGCATCATCGACTACCGCGATGTCTACACCGACCCCCCCACCCTCTTTGGGTCGACATACGCAGCTACGCTGCAGGCCGTCTACGCGGGCGTGCCGGACTACACTGTGCCGATCGGCGAACGAGCGTACCACTCTCGCATCACGAAGCGGGAGGAGAAGCTGCCAGTCACTCTGGGCATCGTGGCGGCGGCGGGCTGTGAGGCGATGTTGGCCGATCTGGTAGTTGATATGGGCGAGTCATATGCCATGCCGGGGTTACGGTCGACGCTGCAGACGGGGAGGACGATTTGGTAGGTTGTGGGAGGAAGCAAAGATGAGGTATGCTTGCACGAACAGGGGTGAAAAAAACAGTATTACCTTGAATGAACGATAGGTTTCATCGGCGCACAATGTTCTCTGTCAGCCTCACCTCGATCATCAGCGAGATGCCACCGGACCGGCCTTCCAGCCCCTTCTTCGTCCAAGTTTTAGGGACGATGGGTGAGTAGATATCTCGGTCGTCTCAGTATGTCGAGCTGCTTCTCCTTCGCTCATTTACCACCGCGTGTGCTTCATCGCGTTTTAGCAGAGGGAGAAGATGACCTCTGTCCCCTCAGCTTATTCTCGTGCAAGATGTCAAATATAATGAGCCCAGATGACAAAGACATAAATTTCGACAAGGGCAAGAAACTCTTCATTGGCTTCTGGTCCCTATGGCGTCCTCATGAGCTCTCAAGCGTCCTGCATCGTGTCCCGGATCAACCATCACAATCAGAAAGCCAAACCGGCAAACATATTAATCTCGACAGGGGTAATATGACTTTCCTGTCCTTCTTAACCCCCACAACAGGCCCGTGTCCATTGAGGGGGCGAAGATGGCGCACTCTAGCCTCGGTACGAGGCAGAACCTTCCAGATGGGTTTTCACATGCAAACGCTGCCTGCGAAGTGACACAAACGCCGGGTTGTGCCGCATGAGTGCTCGCTTCCTCTTGTTCATTTGCAGCTGGGCTTCCATTCCTTCGCTTCGACATCTCAGCCTCTCGTGCCTTCAGGCAATCTCGCGACACGAGCAGCCCTTTTCACGAAGTCTGGGGCTTTGTTTCGTGGTCAATTCAGCGACACGCTCAGGTATTCGCTTGCCCTCGCGCATCATGGTTCCGTGGAAAAGTGTGTGACCCTTGTCGCTCATGGGCGAATATCTCTTCCCGCGGATACCTACTGATGAGCTTTGAATATAGATTCAAAGATGCCGCAAGCCACCTCTGGCCGGGACTCTTGGATGCTTACAGATGACATGGTCAAAGACAGCCTCAGCCTCATCAACGTCCGGAGGCTGCACATTGGCGAGTCGGTCACCTGCAAAAGTGAAGAGGAGCTCATCTGCAGCTACAATTGGGTTGAGAACCCTGAGCCAACAGTTTACGTGCCGGGTGAGCTACAATGCGCGGCAGTTAGAGCACATTCACCCCAGCTGACACTCTAGCAGGAGGAGCGGCGGAATACGCAGCCCAAGAGCTCCCGATCAAGCTCTCCCCAGACCCACCTAGACCCAATCTGGCGTCCACGCGTCTCCCTGAGTATCCGTTCGAGGTTGTCTTCAGAGCTGCCGAAGAGATGAATCCCGATTTTCGATTCGACGGCATCGATGTTTTGGCCGGGTGCAACAGCATGAAAAAGCTCTGCAGTACCGCTGGGAGCAGCCACGCCAGCTTCAAGTTGCGCTTACATTTGGTCCACAAGACCCTTGTGATAGAGAGATGCGAAGAAACCGACGAAGATCTGCTATTCGGGTCCGCAGGCTCATACTACGGCCACAACTTCGAGCAAGCTTTCACCAAGCCTGTGGCCGGATTGGAAAAAAGCACCACACATCACCGAGTGTTGCGATACCAAATGGGCGGCCTCAATTGTGCAGTCCGATCCGAGGTGGATGCGTGCTATGTGGATCAAGCCAATGAAGGTGGTGTCGGCGAGGCAAGCAAGACGAACGACCCAAGCAACGACCACGTCACTCTCGACGATACTCTTGGGGAACCAAGCTTGCCTGAAAAGCTCCCGGAGAAGGCTCCCATCCAAAGAGGCTCGGTGTCTGTGATCTCTGCCGGATCTGGCACACTCCAATCCACCACCGCTGAGCTCAAGTCGCATGCCAACCCCAACAAGAAAAGGAAATGGTGGATGCCCCAGATCTTCTTCGCGAGATCGCAGTACCTCATCACGGCGCACCACGAAGATGGTGTCTTCAAGCGGCCAGTTCTTGTATCCGACACCTCAGCGGAGCTCCACAACTGGACCACCGACGGCTACAGCCAGGGTGTGCTGAAAAGGACCGTCAGCCTCATCCAAGAATTACGGAATGTTGTCATGAGAGCCAATGGATGCGCGTGCGTTGCCATCGCACAGACTGGCGACCCCAACATTCAGATCTACAAACTGAGCTCCGGGAAGAAGGCGCTCCCTGACGACGTGGTGGAAAAGTTCTGGACGGCGAGCACGAACAACGACTAGCGCGCGTCAACCCGCCATGAAACGAGTGCTCCGTGGCGCACTGGAGGCAACAAGATCTTCATCATCAATGGAGCATGGAGAGCTGTTTGAGCTTATGATGTCGCTTACCGGCAAGGGGGCGCTGCAAAAGGGCACTGAGGTCTCGGGCGAATTGGAGTGGATTGAAGGAGCGTGGCACGCTTAGTGGAAGGCTGGTGGCTACAGCCGGCCTTCGAATGATACCTGTGAGAGCGGTCGCGTCAACAGAGATGAGTAGAAAAGGTGGATAGAAAACTGCTCTTTGAAAGCTTGCCACCGTGTGTCAGACAAAATGCGTTCGGTGTCCTCGTGAGTCCTTCGCGTAAAACAAAATGATGCAGAAGCCTCTTTTTCATAGCCGCAGACCTGCAAAAGGACAGGAGCCAACAATGCATTGAATTCGGAGTGATAGGGCCTGAAACGAGAGACATGAATCGTTCACGACGTGAGGTATGTAAGATCTACCTGTACCACATCCACAAGAACGGTGGCTGGCCAGAGCACCTGCTCAAACCTTGTTCTCTACCTGCTGCACCTGCTCAACAGCCGTTGCCGCCTTCTTCTCGTCCAAGCTGCTCGGCCCGTCCGAGTCGTCGCCTCTCCTGGGCGCCCGGACCGCCTGCGCGACACTGGGGAAATGCTTCAGTGCGCCCCTGCCCTCATCATCCGCGGTGGCATCCGCTTCGTCCACGACGAGGATCCCGGCCCTCTCCATTCGCTCGCGCAGGTACCCCGACATGCCCGTGAGCCTGAGCTCGACAGCCTTGCCGGCGTACAGCTTGAGCTCTGCGGCAAACTGCTTCAGCTGCGTCGTGGCCGTGACGTCTACGTGGTTACAGCGGCCGAAGTCGAGCACGACGACGTTGATAGGCGGCAAGCTGCTTGGGTCGGTGATGTGCATCTTGCGACGCAGGCGCGCGACCTGGCGCTCGCCCTGCACGGACCAGTTGCGCTCCTTTTCGCTGCCGTTGCGCGCGCTGTAGACGGGCGCGTGGTGCGTCTGAATCGAGTCCATGAGGTTGGTCTTGACGTGGTAGGCGTTGGGGAAGAAGAAAGACTCGTTGAAGCGGAAGACGCGGACGTCGTCGCTGATGTGCGCGGGCACACCGCCTGCGCTGTCGATGCTGCGCTGGAGGTCGGAAATTTCCTGGCGGTCGCCGGCGGAGAGGGAGGTCGGGCGAACGAAGACTTGACGGAGCAGGACGTAGACGATGTTGAAGCCGACGGAGACCGCGAGGCCGATTTCCGTGCTGACGAAGAGGCATGCCCAGAAGGCGAGCATGGAGGAGATGAAGTCAGCAAGGGAGGTCTTCCAGTAGCCGTAGAAAGTTGAAGGCGGGTTGATCAGGGGCCAGATGGCGGTAATGATGATGGCCGCGAGAGTTGCCTTGGGGATCCAGTATAGAGCGTCGGACAGCTCGAAGATGCACACGAGGACAACCGCTGTGGTGACGATGCCAGAAAGCGGCGACTTCACCTTGCACTGGGAGTTGATGGAAGTGCGGCTCATGGCGCCCGCGACACCCATGGTGTGGAACTGGGAACCGTTAGCAGGGACTTTTGTGCGATTGAGCCGTGAGAACATACAAAGCTGTTCACAAAATTCGTAATGCCGTAGTAACATAGCTCTTGCGTCTGATCGCTGACGTAGCCATTCTTCACGCCAAAAGCTCGAGCAATGGCAAGATGCTCGAGGATGGAGCCGATGAAGGCTACAATGCTGCGTGGAAAGGCCTTGGATATGAGGTCAGACGACGGCATCTCCGGTGTGGCGATGCCCGAAGAGTTGACCTCGGCGACTTCAAAGAGGTAGCTGTCGACGTCCTTGCCATGCTTCTTGTTGACCCCGTAGGAAATGCCTGTGAACAGCAACAGACACAGGAAGGCGCGAGTGATAGACAAGAGCCAAACAGCCTTGTACCTGTCGCCCCAACGCTTGCCAGCTTTTTCGAGGATGGTCATGAAGACTATGCCGCCGAAGCCGATTGCGCAAGCATACCCGTTCGCTTGGGGTAGTAAAACAAAGATGTCGTGAATCTGAGTCGCCGTGCCGTCGCCGACACCACTCTCGCCAAGCAGTGAATCCATCTGGTTCAGACCTGCCCTCTTCTGTTAGACCCAACAATTATCAGAGTAGAGAGGCAGGGAGATACGGAGCTTACCGATAGTTATAGCCACAGCACTGATGAAACCGCTGAGGATTGGCAAAGAGATGAATTCGAGGAGGAATCCGAGATTTAGAAATCCGATGATGATACCATAGAAGCCCATGCCTGCACGCAACGGTTGTCAGCAATCAGATACGTCTCGCAGCACGGTTTAGCTTCTTTCAACTTACACATGGCGACCGCACTTGCAACCTGCTGAGGAGAGTAGTTCTCGTCACTCAACGCCTCGACGACCTCAGAAGTCGTCAAGCCGATGAGAGAGGTCGGTCCGGTCGAAAGATCTGGATCTCGCGTCAGCAGAGACGTCCTGCGCCGTGCTTGGTTTCGTTACGCACCCTTTGTCGAACCCATCACCGCGTAGATGGCGCTGGGCAGCCAGCTGGACATCAAACCATACTCCACCGGGATGGTCGCAATCTTCGCGTACGACAGACTCTGCGGGATGAGCATGAGCCCGACTGTCAGGCCGGCAATCACGTCGTTGATCAGCCATCGCACATCGTAGCGCGGTATCCAGCCAATGATGGGAAATTTGTCAACAACATAGTAGCCTGCCGTCGACGGGGCGGCTTTGGCACCCTGCTTTGCGAGACGGCCGACTCGGTTCCATGTGTAGTCGGCACGGACATCTTCGATAGCGCGGTCGATGATTTTGACCATGGCGGGCGATCGTGTGGCGGGTCTTCTAGTAACGACGAAGCGCCCACAAGAATTGAGACTGAAGAAAAAGAGACGAGATACGAATAGAGGATCTCGTGCAACTTAACTTCAAGGGAAAGGGCCCTTAGGCGAGAGCCCCGCCAGTGCATGTCTCTTCGTGCTGTACCTATCAACTCCTCACTATGACAGATACAAGACGATCTGCACCTGTAGCCCGCTCTGTGGCGTGACCTGGAATGCCATCTCTTCACATTGTTGCTTTCTTTTCGGGTGGGGGAGTGCTGAGAGGTAGGGATCTACATCTGACACACTGCCGAAGGGGGGTGAGTGCGTTGTTGCATCCACTACTGTCTCGGCAACCCAACCCGACGGTCGCAGCCGTGGGAAGATACAAGGTCCCGAAAGGTTATCTTTGTACCTCCACTCGCGTATTTCCTCATGATCTAGCGAGGCTCGAGCGAGGCTGCTGGATCGAGGGAAGCGTTTCAGTGGCGGTAAAAGACGTTCCCGCGGAACAGAGTCCAGGTGCTGCAAGGCAGCAGCCCTCGTGGTGTTGAGCTTCGCGGATGCATCGGAGACGTACCAAGCTTGCAGCTTATAAGCTTCAGAGGCATCTGCCTGCGGGCAAGACAACCACGCAGGTCGGTAGCAGGGTACTGGGTGTTGTGCGACACGGCAACATTCTGACAGGTATCTAGAGGTCAGGTGCCTCATCGCGGCTGTGAGAGGAAGGTATTTGGGGACATGCCATGGCGAAGGCCCGCATCCGGAGTCGTCCTCCACACAACATTTGCAATGACATTGCTATTCTTTCGGAAAGTCTTAGAGCCGTTTGGAGACAATCATGGACCAACGACCAAAGTGGAGAAGCGGGTGCAGCGCCGGACAACTCCAGCCTTGAGCCTTTCTATCGACGGCAAGATGTTACTATCGCTCACGAATTCTGGCTCGGATTTTGGACGACCAGGGTTTCGGCTATCCCTTGCCTGCTACTCGCGCATGAACCGTCTCAGCATCAATAACGTCGTTCCAGCGGACACTACTATGGTGTTCTGCCTGAAAGTTTTCGGCAGATGCTTTGCAGCTGACAACCGAAAGGCAAAAGGGTTGCTTCTGCCGTCAATACGCTAAGCAGACCGGTGATATACGTGGAGAAAGCCGCAAGGGCTCGATAGGCTTCCTCGAGGCTTCATCATGGGAAGGAAGCGAGGTGTGGCAAGGTGGGGAAGGGCGTCTGCACATCGGAAACACCATCTGAGCTCGCCTTACCGTGGTACCAAACGCACGAGGTTCCAAGGTAGAAGCTTATTGGCCGAGTGAGCCGCTTTCGGGAGCTTTGCGAACGATGGTGCCGTCGCAGGATCATCCAAACGTCTTTGAAGATTTAGTAGTTCACCTGAGAACTGTTCATCATTGTTCAAATTTGCGCTTTCTCCCGTCCAACAGCGTGTGAAGGCGGCTACAAAAGCGTGATCACCACCACCGGGCCAAGTCACCTTGAGACGAGCGTCGGTCGATCATTCATTGACGAGGTACCTCGGTACGGTACTTTCGTTGATGTCGGTGTCGGACGAGCTGAAGTGGACTTGCCGGGCGTTTGATAGACCGATCTAAGCTTCTCTGGGCGGCACAAGTTGCCGGCGCCCCGCAATCGAGGCCTCTGACAAGCATGCTTCCCCGCACTCTCAAGCAAAAGCTTGGTAGTTGCACCAATTGGCAACGGCTGCTATATTGTTCAGATAACAACGACGCCTGTTGTGGTAGGTGGTAGTCGAAGTGAGGTGATGGTGCTCAGGATGAGCCTTTGCGTTGCCCTCTACAGCATCCTGACGCAGCTCACACGAGCGGAGCGTTCACGACTAAAGCTCTTGGGAAGACGATCTACGCTCGCCACGGCTGGAAGGACGGCAGAAGAGTTGCATTAGTCCGGCAATACCAAGACCGCAAGATCCTTGCAGGCTAGCCCTACGGATGTGCGACCTCGCGACGTCCCCAAGTACCTACCTCCACGTCGCCCGCGACGCCCATGCTGCGCGAGGACGACGGCACGCACGCCTTGTCGCTCTGGTCAAGTCTAGACCTGCTTAGGAAGGCGGGCGAGGGAGAGCTTCGCAGAATGCTTGCGTGACCTGGTGTGTTCGCTTAGATCAGAAAGAGCAGCGACTCGTAGCGAGCGCCCACGCTGGTAAACAATACCGGGACGTAGATCCAGACCAGGTCTTGCGACCAGGGCGCGATGCCAATGCGGATGAGGCGGGTTGGGTCTTACGACGTCTGCATGGGTAGATGATACCCCTCACATTCCGCCTCCCTCTTGGTTCTCTGCAGAAGTTGGAGCTGATTCCACCGGCCTGTCGAGTTCTATCCAACTCTTTTTGCGTCGAGAACAGAGCAGCGGCCATGTTCAGCTCGAATGTTTTGCTCGCGACGACATTGCTGCTCTTAGGATGTTCCGGCGCTCCAGTTGACCAGCAACCGCTCGACAGAGAGCAGGTGGCAGACTATCCGTACAGCAAAGATCCATACGATCGCAAGCATGACACCTACGGAGATGACAAACAGCCCTTACCTGTGGTGCGCCTTCGCTCAAATTGAGGCCTAGCGGAAATCTCACTGATATCCTGTATAGCGCAATGGCTTGGGGACCAGCGTTCTCGGACCCGTCAACTTGGACCGCGACCGACAGAATCCAGACATAGTTCGCCCTCCAAGCACCGATCATGGCATCTTGCCGAACTTGCGCTGGTGAGATCGCGACAGAAAGGTGTTCCGACATGCGTAGTCGACGCTGACTAGGCACAGGAGTTTCTCCGACTCCCACATCCGCATCGAAGAGGGCGGGTGGACCAGACAGACCACTGTCCGTGAGCTCCCAGCATCCAAGGAGATCGCGGGTGTGAACATGCGTCTGGAGCCTGGTGTGATCCGCGAGCTGCACTGGCACAAGGAAGCGGAGTGGGCCTACGTGCTTGAAGGTAGGCTCATCGGTCGGACACCCTTTGGAGCTTGAAGCTCACTTTCTTTCCCGTACAGGCAAAGTTCGAGTCACCGCTCTGGATGTCGAGGGCGGCTCATTCATAGACGACCTCGAGAAAGGCGATTTGTGGTATTTTCCGTCCGGTCACCCTCACTCTCTGCAGGGCTTGGGCGAGAACGGAACGGAGTTCCTCCTCGTCTTCGACGATGGCAGTTTCTCCGAAGATTCTACTTTTCTGCTTAACGAATGGATCGAGCACACGCCCAAGGCCGTGGTGGCGGAGAACTTTCGCTTGCCTCCGGAGATGTTTGAAAACATCCATGAGAAGGATAAGTACATCTTTCAAGGTATGTAGACTGCCTCCTGGAGGCTTGCGGTCTCACGCGCCTGTCTAATGTAGTCCCAGGCTCTATCCCCGACAGCATCGACAAGGAGAAGCCTCGGGCGTTCAAGAAGTCGAAGCATCAGTACACTCACCACATGCTCGACACTCCAGCCGAGCAAGGCAGCGGCGGAAAAGCGCGCATAGTTGACAGCAAGAACTTCCCCATTTCCAAGACGATTGCAGCTGGACATCTGGATATCGAGCCGGGCGCGATGCGGGAAATGCATTGGCATCCCAATGCCGACGAATGGTTCGTCTTGCCATGACCTATTTCTCGAGGCCTTGAACAGCGTCGCTGATGACAAAACTGTGCGCAGGTCCTTCTTCATCCGTGGACGCGCGCGCGTGACTGTCTTCGCCGCGGAGGGGAACGCGCGCACGTTCGACTACATGGCCGGAGACGTCGGAATCGTGCCTAGAAACATGGTATGCGGCAGTCAAACGCAGCATCACCAATCCCACTGCTGACACTTGCAAAGGGCCACTTCATCGAGAACCTGTCCGACGACGAGCCATTGGAAGTCCTGGAGATCTTTCGTGCAGGTATGTCCTTGCCTGCAGGTCCCTTCACACAGGCCCGTGTCGAGTTCCCTTTGCTGCTGCTGCCAGCGTTCGGCTAACACGCGTCAACTTCTTCAGACGAGTTCCAAGACTTCTCCCTCTTCAACTGGATGGGCGAGACACCGCAGCGGCTGGTCAAGGACCACCTGTTCCAGCACGACCCCAAGTCCGGGGAGAAATTTGTTAAACATGTCGAGAGTGCGGAGAAGGACGTCATCAAGGACAAGTATGAGAAGTCTCCGGGGTTTGCGAGGAAGGCGGATCTGTAGAGGAGAGCGCAAAGGAGGTGAAGCCTGAAGGGAGAACGCCTCGAATGCGTTCTCGTGTGGACCGAATGATGACCGAGACATCTCCCGGGCGCCAGAATTAAATGGTCACGTGCAGTCATTCTTATACTTCCTACCAGCGAATTAGTTGCGCAGAGTCTCTTGAAGTTGGCTTGAGACATGTCCAATACAGCGCAAAGGCTTCTCAACGCCATTGGCCGTCGTCTGAGAGTACTCCCGCGAGTGTTCCTATGCCTCAGGCATTCACTCAGCTTCGCGCTGGACGCCAAGCTAGACTGACCTCTGGTGCCACCTCAGCGCGACGACATACATCGTTTTGCGCCAACAATGATGCCAGAAAGTCACATTTGGAGCTCATCAGATGCGATTTCACACGACGCTTTATCGACACGACACAAGTCGCATTCCCGGCTCTAGCGCAGCAGCCAGCCATGGCGCTCGGGCGAAGCGGCAAAGACTCCTGCTGTCGACTGCGAGTGGAGCCCATCCGCGCGTCAACAGCGTCGTTGTCGTCAACAGCCGCCACCCAAAACATGAACAATGCTGCAGCCTAGTACGACGGGGGGCAGTGCTGACTGGCTAGGGCTTTTCAATGCTGACAACCAGGTTCAGCGCTTCGTGCTTATCTTTAGAACTGGCCGAAAAGATCGAGTGTCGTTGACGGAACGGCGAGGCAAGATCGAGTGGCCTGGCTCGAGCCTGGTTGCCGCGCCGCCGGTATACAATGGCATACGCGTCGCTGAGGTACCTCTTCGTAGAGTAGATCAGGTAGGTACGTTTCTAGGCCCTCGCTTTTCTTCAACTCTTTCTTCCCCTTGTGTTTTCGCATCCTCTTCGTTTGTGCCACCTGCCCGTCCGCATACCCGGCATCTTGGAGAAGCGGAACATACTAGTACTACCTCGCCACTGCTAGCTTCCACCACGAGCATGTCGTACATTGGTCGAAAGCCAGCCAATGTCTATCAGGACATCCATCATCTTGGCCCACCTCCAGATTACACCGAAGACAATCGCGACGACCCTTTCCAGAGTCCGTCCCGAGATGCACGATCAGCATGGCACCCCAAGAACTGGACCTGGAGGCTGTGGGCGACTGTCATCGCCGTGGTCGTCGTGATAATTGTCGCTATTGTCCTCGGCGCCGTTCTGGGCTCACGTGCATCCAGCGGCTCGTATCCCGACTATAGCCCTCTCAACTACACCCTGCGCGACACGTATAGCGGATCCGAGTTCTTTGATGACTTCGAGTACTTCACGGGCTACGATCCGACCGGCGGATTCGTGCACTACGTCCCACGCGAGCAGGCTCTCCAACCGCAGCTCAACCTCACCTATGCGGGTCAAGATTCTGCGGTGCTGCGGGTAGACACCTCGGAGCAGAACGCCGATACAGGCAGATACTCTGTTCGAATCACGTCGAACCAGCAATACAATTCCGGTCTTTTCATCTTCGACGTCGTCAATGTGCCGTATGGCTGCAGCACGTGGCCTGCACTCTGGCTCTCGGACCCTAACAACTGGCCCGAGCACGGTGAGCCCGCCAGATTTCCCCTCAATCCATCCCTATCATGGGCGCTTAACTAATCCGAACCCCTCAGGCGAGATCGACATCCTCGAAACTGTGAACCAAGCCACGACCGGCGCGCAAACCACTCTCCACACCGCCCCCGGCTGCAAAATGCAAAACAACCCGCGCAATCAATCAGCCTCAATCCTCAGCAACACCTGCAACGCCAACAAAGACGACAACGGCGGCTGCGGCGTTGAAGGCGTTCCCGCCTCCGCCGGCGCCCAGCTTAACACCGACGGCGGCGGCGTCTACGCCATGGAATGGCGCTCCGACGGCATCCGCGTCTGGTTCTTCCCTCGTGCGGACATCCCGGACTCTGTGCCGTCTTCCAACAACACTCCCACGGATGCACCGGATCCGAGTCAGTGGCCGCAGCCTGTGGCGGACTTCCCGAACACCGACTGCGATATCGATTCGCATTTTCAGAACATGAGTATTATTGCGAACATTGCGCTATGCGGTGATTGGGCGGGGGCGGAGTCGGTGTACAGCGGCGAGGACGATTGTCCGGGCAGCTGTCATGATTTTGTTGCGCAGAATGCTCAGGCATTCGAGCAGGCGAGATGGGAATGGGGTGGATGGTGGGTCTACGCTGCTGATTGAGGTCGCGGGGGACGTGAGGGAGCGGTCTATGGTGCTAGTGAGGGTCACGAGTTGGAAAGAGAGGGGCCTCTGGTGCTAAGTGTGCACCGCATGAGGGTTACGAGGCGATAAGAGAGGGGTTGACTTGGCGACTCAGTTAGCAAGATTGGCAGGTTCTGGGCGTTATGGACGGTCTCGTTGCTTCGGGAAGAATTAATGGGTGATGAATTCATGATCAAGCGCTTGTTGCAAATGGAACATGTATTGTTGTGTCGTCGAAGTGGTTCCACAAAGGCACAATACGGCAAATCTGACACTGGAAGGATTCCCAACAGGCTAGGTATATCCGGCCACGGGTGGGGTTCTGGAAGGACGGAAACTCATCCCAGGCCGCTTCCTCTTCGACGCGAAGAGCGAAGGAGCCGCTACGACGTTCACTATCATGAGTTGGGACTCACTTCTAGTAGGCGAGCTTGCCCGGCCCTACTTTGCTACCCTATCTGGTGTGTCTCCTTGGCTCAGGTCATCTTACATATTTTCCAGCAGCTTCCCAATTCGGAACAGTATGTGGCAATCCTACCCCACTTCACCATGGAGATAAAAGCTTCGCGGTCTCTCGGAAGATATATTGCCTGACCTCGCATGCTTCAGCGAACGGCATCCATTTGAACAAAATGTTTGCAAACGCATTGCTTTGGGCCACTTTGGGCTTCTGTTGCGTCCACAGCAAGCTGGTGACGGTCTCCACTCATGACAGCCCCAACGCAACCACGACAGATGTCGTCCAATCCATGCCTTCCTCGCCAGGGGTACCTCAGCGAGAAAACCTCGGGATGATGGAGTTTATCGAGACATTCACGGCCGACATGGCGGATCTGGATCGGTACTACCGCGTCAGCTTCTCGCGAACAAGGTACACACGGCTGCGAGAATATCTCCAGGGAAAGAAAGACGCGCTCGAATCGGACTTCGACCTGACTGGTGCGAACGTCGCGGGAAGGGCCGACTGGCTGTTGATGAACAACTATAACGAGAGGCAGCTCGCCCAGGTGGAATCCGACTGGCAGGGGGTCCAAGATATGCGGCCGCTGTTGGGCGACTGGGCGCTGAACCTCGTCGACCTGGTCGAGAAACGGGATCGTGTCGCGCCTTTCCAGGCCGAGCAAGTCGCGGGCATACTCTCGAACTCCTCGCAAGCCATCGTGAATCTCACCGAAAACATCTCTAGCGGCGAATTCAACAGTACTTCCGAAGTCGACCAATTCACTGCATACCGCGCAACGCAGGCGATAGTCGAGCTGCAGTCTCACATGCTTGAGTGGTACGAGTTCTACATCAACTACGACCCGATGTTCACGTGGTGGGTCAGCCAGCCGTGGAAGGAGTTTCACCCATCCAAGCTAGACGAACTCACAGCGGCCATCGAGTCACATCTCGTAGGAATCGAAGCGGGTGACACGGACGCGATTGTCGGCCAACCTAGCGGCAGAGAGAGCCTCATGGCGGACCTGGAAGCCGAAATGATCGCATACACCCCGGAAGAGCTGATCGAAATCGGCGAGCAGGAGTACGACTGGTGCGAGACCGAAATGATCAAAGCCTCTCGCGACCTTGGCTACGGCGACGACTGGCTCGCCGCCCTGGACTACGCCAAAACGCTCTCCGTGCCCCCCGGCCAGCAACCCCGTCTCGTCCACGAGCTGGCCGCCGAAGCCGTCGAGTTCGTGTCCTCGCGCGACATGATTACGATCCCGCCGCTGGCGGACGAAACCTGGCGCACGCTCATGATGTCCCCCGAGCGCCAGCTCGTCAACCCCTTCTTCCTCGGCGGCACCAACATCATCGTCTCCTTCCCGACAAACAACATGACGCACGCCGAGAAGCAAGTGAGCCTGCAAGCCAACGCGCGGCCTTTCGCGCGCTCGACCGTCTTCCACGAGCTCGTCCCCGGCCATCATCTCCAGTACTACTACATGCCGCGCTTCAAGCCTTACCGCCAGCTATTCGAGACGCCCTTTTGGATCGAAGGCTGGGCGTTCTACTGGGAGATGCTGCTGTGGGACCGCGATTTCGCGGGCACGCCCGAGGAGAAGATCGGGATGTTGTTCTGGCGCATGCACCGCGCGTCGCGCATCATCTTCTCGCTGAAATTCCATTTGGGCGAGATGACGGCGCAGGAGTGTATTGATTTTCTTGTGGAGAAGGGGGGACACGAGCGCGGGACGGCAGAGGGCGAGGTGCGTAGGTCGTTCAATGGCGATTACACGCCGCTTTACCAGGCGGGCTATGCGTTGGGGGCGCTGCAGATCTATGCGCTGCGGAGGGAGGTCGTCGATAATGGGGATATGTCGGAGAAAGAGTTTCATGATAGGGTGATGAAGGAGAACAGTATCCCTATTGAGATTCTGAGGGCGTTGGTCAAGGACGAAAAGCTGGATGCTGGATACAAGCCTTCTTGGAAGTTTTACGACAGCTGAACGATCTGAGAGAGATGATCAAGGTGCGAATGATGGACTGGAGGAACTGATGGTCTTGGGGAGAACGATGATCTAGTATTCATCATGCCAGTGAGAAATCAACCGGAAAGATTGGACTTCCTACAATGCGAAAGAAGCAGCCTGAACGGCTGCCAGTCTTTGCGCCGCCACCCTCGCTAGTAAAATCAATAGATCGGTGTCAAAGAGACTGCAGAGTGACATTGTTGTGCGTCCTACTTGTCCGATTGTAGAAGAACTTAGCAGAAGCGCATCAGCCCACAGCGGCATCGCTGCCTATCTAATGTACAAATGAGGTACGACCGAACAGACTTGTGTGGCGTAGACTGAGCTCAGCTTAGGGGGCGGCATCTTGGAGGCAAGGAGCACTATGCCATCTTTCCGCCGGTGCTGCCTCTTCGCACGGTGGATGAGACTGAACAATTGCAGTTAGGTCTCGTTGCGATTGCTGCGTCTTCTAGCCTATAGACTCCGCGGGATCTCTTCGCACAGTGTCTGCCTTGCATCTTCCGTTTTGCTCCACACCTCAATTCTGCAGCGACCTAGAGCATGTTTGTTCAGCTGAAACGATCATTACCTGCTCGTTTGTCGAACCCAGCCAGGTCCACCTTGCCTACTTCGGCTTGTTCGTTGATTAGATGCCAAAGAGGGCTGTTGCGAGTCTTGTAGAGGTGTTCCGTCAACGCTTCGAGCCGGTCAAACGCGGGCGTGTTCCCTATCAGAGATTGGGTAATCCTGCTCGCCACTTTGTCCCCTGTGGCCGCCCGAGGCCTTTCGTTCGCCATGTCTTTGAGCTGTACTCGCCATCCCCGCTGTTGCTCTGAGCCCATGGCATAATCGAAGACGTTTTCCGAAAGTGCTAACCAGACCAGCTTTGTCCGCATGAATTTTGAGTAAGGCATGACTTACATAGGCTGTGCCCCGACATGCTCACGACCCGCAGCGTGCGAGCGAGATGCTTCTTCGCACGCCTCCCTTCGCAAAACTTCTCCCTCCAGACCCGCAACTTCCGGTCTCGATTGTCAATCTTCTGCTGCATGTCGTGCATCTTCTGCTTCGCTTTTTTTTTGCACCTCGTGTATTTCCTGTTCCTTTTCCAGAAACATCTCGTGCACAGTCTCTTGCATTCCAGACAGAGTCCTCTGCAGCTGGAAGTTGCATTGTTGAGCGGTCTTTGAATTCATACGCAGTTCGGACATGAGCTGCTCGTCGATTTTCTCCTTCGCACGTAGCTGCGCAGTGAGCTCCTCAGCGGCTCCGGCTCTGAAGTTCGATGAAAGACGCGCCCTCTTGAACGGAGGCAAACGCAGCGGCAGACGCTAAGCCACTAGCACGCCACTTGGCACCTTGGGAAAAGGAAGGAGCGACCTAAGCCGGTGTTTGAATGCCTGATCCTCGAGTGGAAGGCGCGACAGCCCAGGTATCCGCAGAAAATTGTAGCAGCGTGGTTGCTCCTGAATTCCTTGCAGGTAGCCTTGAAACTGGCAGGCGATGCTGTCTCTTCTCGAGCGGCCAGGGAAAGGGCACAGGTTGCTTCTGCGCCCTGGAACGGCGTCATCAGGCGAAGCGTTGCTGAGACTGCGCTGCACTGTCTGGCACTGTCAGACTCGTTCGTCATTTCGACATCTGCCTCTAAACATGGGGCTGTCACCAGGTGTTGCGTTGTGATTATCTGTTCGTACCAGGTCAATGGATGTATTTTGAGCGGCAGAAACATTGCCGAGCGCAAGTCTCACAACACCATTTCCTACGATACTATCAAGATTGATTCGATGCTGCCTTTCGGCTTAGTCCACGACTTTCATGCTACTTGGATGATAGCGAAACGAGGATTGATGTGCTTCGTTAATACGCGGCTGCGCCAGTTTCAATTCGCTCACAGTAATCCGCACTGCGATCCATCTCGAACCCCATCAGAACCAGCCTCCAACAGCCTTTCACTCCACTCCCTCACATGCTCCCCCCCCTCTTACTCATCCCACCCATCCACTAACACCCCAACCCCTCAAGCGGGTACTCCCCATCCCCCTCCACGATCTCCGGTCCAGGGTCCGGGAACTTCAGCTCCGCCGTCGTAAGCGGCAAACATCTATCCGCCTCGCTCATCCTGCCGTCCTTAATATTGTTGTCCAAGCCGTTGAGCGGCGAGCTGCGGTACGGGAAGAACATCAGCGGGCGATCGGCGAAGCTGACGGATGCCTGGCGCTTGTGGGCATGCGCGGTCACGTGGCGGCGGGTGCGCGAGCTGCGGGGGTAGGGGTGGCCTTGCTCCTCGGAGGCGGAGGAGTCGTCCGCGGACGGGCAGGTGCAGGTGCAGGTCGTGATGTCGGCGGGGGAGGGGCAGGTGCAGGTGCAGTCGTTTGCGGTGGTGTAGGTTTTGGGCGAGGCGCTGGGGCCGGGGTTGGCGGACGAGGAGGGCTCGGTGCCGTGGCCTGAAGACGAGGCGTCGGCGGCGGTCTGGCTGCCCTCGTCGCTGCTGCCGTCGGCGCCGATGATCTCGACTGCGGCGCAGCTGTGGTAGACTTCTTGCTCGCGGTTCACCCACACCCACGCGAACACTTGTTTGCCTGACGGCAGGTCGGCGGGCACCTGGAAGTCGAAGGTCTGGCCTTCCGGCTCCATGCCGCCGTTGCGGTGCGGGCAGTTGCCCTCGTAGCTGGTCGCCACTCTGAAGATCTGGCCGCCGTCGGTGCTGAAGCCTGCCTGGCAGCTGCCGCCGTAGTGATTGCTGACGCCGTGGAGAGAGAATGTTTCATTCGTGCCGGCGGTCCATGTGGCGGTCGTAGCACCTTCGGGAGTGTCGAGGAGGTTGAGGTAGCCGTGGCAAGGCTCCGTCCAGCGGGAAGACTCACCACCCATTCCTCGGGGAAAGTCGAGCCATGGGTCGGCGGGAGAGGTGCGGTGGGGGTTGTTGCTGCTGTTGAAAGGCGCGGGTGTGTGGAGGTGCATGTGGGCGAGGGCCGAGGGCAGCAGAAAGCCGAACGAAAAGGCCGTGGTGGCGAACATTTTGACGTTGTTGGAAATGAATGTGGTTCTTGAAAGAAAGTGACGAAAGGCAACAATTTTAAGAGGCACGTCCAGAGCGCGCGTCGAATGTGTTGCTTGATGAAGACGTGAAGACGGCAGACTTACCAGTCTTTTGTATATATGCGCACCGCAGGAGAGGAGGCCTCGCTGAACCAAGACAATGCTGCTGTTCGAAAGTGTTCCTTGCTGAGTCCCGAGTAAGGAGCTCGAAGGAAGGATTGGCGTTACAGTAGGCGTGTGGCGTTTGACGTGTTTCAGAGGTGAAGGTGGTTCGGGCGGCATTGGCAGAGGATTGTAGCGCCGACACGCAGGGTGAACGAGGTGGAAGACCTCAAAACGGCCATTCGAGAGGCCAGCCGGTTGCATTCAACAAGACTTTGGCCTGAGTCGCATTCACGGCGGCCGTCAGGGACAGACCCATTCCAGTCCGCCCTTTCTCGTCATTGTCTCACCTGCTACTGCGGGTCGGCGGCAGCTTCCACGCTCAGGCAGGCATATTTTGGTTCGAGATCCGGGTTGGGGCAGGATGCGCATAAGTAGGTATTGATTGCTGACCTTTGGGAATCAGTAGGGGATATGTCAGGCGGGAATGGTAATCGCCGAGTGCAGGATGAGACTAGTAGGAGGTAGCATGTATGAAGAGGCGACGGGGGAGACCTCGGAAGAACGGACGTTCCTCATCCCACCTTCAACACCCCCTCCTCCTCTTCCACCGCGAATCGCGCACTTCCCTCCTTTCTATGCATTCGGCCATTGTCGGATAGTGCCTTGCGCCGGGCGCTCCGATTCCTACCACAGAGTACCATGAAACATCACTCGGCCATTCCGTTCAACCCCCGCTCCGCCCTCCGCGCCGTCTTCGCCGACGCCCTTGCCCATCCGCCCACTCGACGCAGCTTCCACGACTACTTCGTGACGCACCTACCATCTTCGTCGCTCTCGCCCGACAAACCGACCCCCGGCCCTCAGCACCACAAACTCCCGCGCGACGAATCCTCACCCCACTCCATCCCGCGCTCCGACAACACACGCCCCGCGACTCTTCCCCCGCAGGGCCCGGCCGCAAGAGACACCACCATCGTCCGCATCCCGATCAAGAGCGCAAAACATCACTTCGGCGCCGGCGTCAGTCGCGGCTCCCGCCCCTACAATGAAGACACCTACCAGGCCGGCACGATCGCCTTGCCGGCGTTTGCGAAGAAGCAGCCGATGTCCCTGAGTCGCAAAGGCGGCGGAGCGGTGCAGCAGGGCGCGAAGAGCGAGAGCGGGGATCCACAGGTCTTCTACTTTGGGGTGTTCGACGGGCATGGCGGGACCGAGTGCTCCGAATTTTTGAGGGAGAGGCTGCACGGGTATCTGGAAGAGGCGGCGCTGCTGTTTGGAATGGAGAGTAGTCTGCGCGAGGGCGCGGACGGCGATGATTGGGAAGTCGACTCTGCGGGCGGCGTCATGGGGGCACAGGATGCGGAGGATCTGCAGAAGAGTCTGGTCGAGCAGTGGAAGGAGACAGTTGGTGGGTACTTTAAAAGATTTCGACCGGAGTACTTCCCCGCCGTATCGCCAAGGAGGGGAGACGGAGAGGAGGACGGCGCCGTCACGGCGAACAACAGCTCCATCGAGACAGTCCTGGAGTACGCCTTCCTGAAAGCCGACCTCGACTTCACGACCGCCCAAGCGAGCAAACACACCACCGAGAAACCCCCCAACCAATCCTCTGTAGACGACCCCGTCCTTTCCGACAAACCCCTTAACGAGGACGACGTGCTCTACCATCCCGACCGCCCTGCCTCTCAAAACCTCCGCACGCCACCCTCCTCGACCACCACCCGTCCCTCCCTAACCCCCGACCTCTCCGCCCCCATCGGCGGCCCAACGCGCTTCAAAGGCGGCTCCACAGCCTCCATCGCCCTAATCTCCACCCCAACCCCCACTCCCTTCTGGCACCCAGCCTCCCCCAGCACCCTCCTCACCGCCCACGTAGGCGACACGCGCATCCTCCTCGCGCGCTCAGACAACGGCACCGCGCGCCCGCTAACCCCGACACACCACCCCTCGACACCCACCGAAGCCACGCGCCTCCGCCGCTACGCCGCCACCTTCACGACCGACTCCTTCGGCGAAGAGCGCGTGCTCGGCCTAGCCAACACGCGCGCCTTCGGCGACGTGGGCAGCAAGCGCATCGGCGTCTCGGCCGAACCCGCGCTGACACTCCTGCACTGCGCGCCGGCGGAATACGCCTTCCTGGTCCTGGTGTCCGACGGCGTGAGCGCGCATTTGCCGGACCAGGAGATCGTCGACGTGGTCAAGGAGGCGCGCACGCCGGAGCAGGCGGCGAGGGATGTAGTGGCGTTTGCGACGGAGACGGCGCCTGGGGCCGATGGGGCCGGGGCGGATAATGCTACGTGTTTGGTTGTCAGGATGGGGGGATGGGAGCGGAGGGCTGAGGGGGGTGGGGGGAGTTTGGGCACGAGGGAGATGCGCGCGTTTCGGAAAAGGGAGGCGAGTGATCCGAGGAGGGCGAGGCAGTGATGGGTTGTGGGGGTGTCGAGGTGGTGGTGTTTGGGGGGCGGATTTCTGTTGTTGATTTGTTTCGTTCAGGGGCCTGATGACCGGGAGGGTGCATGAGTCGACGTTGGCTACACGGCACAACTCCCAGACTCGAACGCTGCCTCGGGCATGTGTAATCAGTTCTGGGCATCCATTGCGTTGGCTTTGATCCAGCGAAAAATCATTGGAAATCGGCGGCGCTTCGAGCAACGATCGAGTCAAGGGATCACCATCCGTTCAAGCACTCGAGCAACGAGCCTACTGTGAAATTGGTCTTCTCGCTAAGATCGAGCAAGTACTATGCAGTTACGCGACTTTGGCTAAAAGGGGCTCTCGCCTGTTGCACGCGGATGAAATCCCCCAAGAGCCACGAATTGTGACAACAAAAAAATTGACCTTATGTCAAAAGGAATGCCTGCACGCAGAATCGAACTGCGATCTTCGGATGTCCAAGCTTGAAGCTTGATCATATGTGATTTGAACGTCTCTATGAGACCGATGTTCTAACCGTTAAACTATGCGGGCTTTTTGTACACCTGTGATGAACCGCCTAGTGTGCAGGTATTGAAGCGAGTTTCTGGTGCGTTATTGAGAGTTTCTCTTGGCGCCCGAGGAAAAGCCGAACTGATCAATCAACTTGCCGTCAAGTCCACAGATTTGACATTGGACGACAAACACATGACAGCAAAAATGCACGAGGTCGTGACTCTTCAATTCGGCCAGCAAGCCAACTACCTTGGCACACACTATTGGAACACTCAGGTAGGTGAGTCTTTGCACGAACCCTCCCCTCTCACGCCTGTCGAGACGACCAAAGCGACTCACAACCGTTGAAGGAGTCCTACTTCACGTATGACGGGCAAGAAGAATCGCCTGTAGACCATGACATCTCCTTTCGACCCGGTGTCGGTGCCGACGGAAGCGAGACGTATACCCCTCGGACACTGCTCTACGACTTGAAAGGCGCATTCGGCACTTTACGACGAGAAAACGCCCTCTACGAGCTTCAGCAGCATGAGAATCCGGCTCAAGACGGGCCCTGGAGTGGACGAACTGCCAATCTGCAGCTACCGCCAATCGCTCCAAGCCCCTACCAGCAGGCGTTGGAGCAAGGCAGTGAGCCCCCTCAGTTGACGACAGAGACCGTCCGGTATTGGTCCGACTACAATCATCTCTTCTATCACCCGCGGAGTATCGTCCAGCTGAATGAGTACGAACTCAACAGCTCGCTCATGCCGTTCGAAAAGTGGCAGACTGGCGAGGACCTTTTTGCAAACCTTGATCGTGAGCACGACCTTCTGGACCGTGACCTGCGGCCTTTCCTCGAGGAGTGCGACCAGCTTCAAGCGCTGCAGATTTTTACCGGTGTCGATGACGCATGGGGTGGCTTCACGGCACGATATCTGGAGCGAGTGGCGGATGACCTTGGTAAGGCCTGTCGCTGGGTCTTTGGGTTGAAGGAGGGCAAGCAGGTGCCGAGGGAGAGGCACATGCTGCAGATGGCCAATCTCGCGCAATCCCTGCAAGCTGTAGACTCATGCGCTAGCATGCACATCCCTCTGACTTCGATGCCCGGTCAACTCCCGTCCTACCTATCTCTTGACCCGTCCAGCCCCTGGCACACTTCCGCTCTCCAAGCCGCAGCAGTCGAAAGCTCGACTCTCCCCACCCGGCTCCGCAGTGGCGACTCTGCGCACGCCAACTTCGCCTCGCTCGAGACGACGCTCAACAACGACGGCAACCGCCGCCTGGCAACAACTTCGCTCTCTCTCTCAAACCCCAGCCACCTCTCTGAAGCGACCCTCACCGACTCCAATCACGACGCCCGCATGGTCAAAGACAACTCCGAAGACCAAGACACACGTCCCAAGGAATCCCGCCTGGACATCAACATGTTCTCCCTGGCACCCGCGGCAGCCATCCGCAACCGCGATATCCCCCGTCCCCATAGCTTTACCCAGGCGCAATCCCTTCGGGGCCCCTGGCACAGCCTCTCAGACCTCAATTTTAGCAACGCCGCCGCACGCTCACGCTCCAATCTCAGCACGATCACTTCGACTGCTCAGACGCCACTACTTTTCCCGCTCCTGCCGTCGTATCCGAAAATCTTCGACTTCGCGGCGAAGCCTGACAAGCTGGCCGTGAAGACATGCGTGGCGACGTCGACGGGGGTTGCGGGTGAAATGAGAAGGCTGGAGGGGATCGTGAGGAGTATTGTGGGCGTAGAGGAGAGGGAGGCGCTCTGTGATGGGCTGGAGCAGATGGCGGAGGAGTATGAAGAGGGCTGGAGTGAGGGTGAGGAGAGTGGCAGCGAGGATGGTTGAGAGTCAAGCATTCACATTGGGTTAAGTTCAAGTCGGGGAAGTTGAAAGTCCATCGGACGAAGAACGGGATGAAGAAACGGCCAAGACGTGTTTACGCAAAACCTCATCTTCTACAGTATCATTCTGACCGATGGTAGTTATCTGCGCTACGGCGTGTTTGTATTAACTGCTTAGAGGTCGGTCAGTGGGGAGACGCATCAACGAATGAATTGTGTCACGCCTTGGGCCTCTTCCATCCTGTCCCGGAGCCTCCTGCTTCACCCGAGACCATCGGCATGCACCTGCCATGAACATACTGGCGCGGTTGACACGTCGAACTACCGATCGCTTCAGAAGACTTGTGAGCTCATCATCCAACTGTCAAGCTTTCTCGCTCTTTGTCAGCTCCATCCTTTCAACATCTTTCTGGATCAACATAGTTTGTTGTTGCGATTCTTGAGCTCCTTCAACAATCTTCGCTCTCCTTCAATCCACCCATTTCAACATCGTTCTGCTGGGTTGGACAGCACTTTAATCGCAATTCAACATCAGTATTAGCACTCCAGAGAAAAGATACGAGACCCACGTCTGGTTTGTCTCGCTCCTGCTCACGAAACAATTCAACAGTAGAAAGAAAGGTGTCGCGAAAGCCTTCTGTGAATCCCACGGTCGACCTCCCAGCGCAAGCCCTCCAAAAATGGAAGAAATTCCTTCAAACAAACCACCATTACTTCGACTACGCAGGTCCCATGCTTGTGCGAGCTCTAAAGGAGTGGGAGGACTATATCGCAATCCGTCTCCCAGCATTCAGGAAAGCACACATCGTTCCCGAGCCTTCGCACCTGTGCCCAAGCTACACGCTGCACAATAGAGTAGCCGCCGCAAACGCACGTGCCTCGGTGTTGCGGAAGCGAGCTGTGGATTTCCGCCGCGCATTTGCGATTCATATCGCCCTACCAGAGCCCATACGAGGCAGAGAGACTTCAGTCGGGGTTTTCCACCGTGCCATGGACAGCTGGGAGGAGTCCTTCGAAGAAATCGAGAGCATGCTTGACAAGGTGGAGACTGCGACCACCGAGGACATCCGCGAGACATACAGGATGTGGGTACAGCACGCCAACGCTCAGACGCGGTCTCAAGACGGCCAAGCGATCGACTTATGCTCCACGGGGGACGACACTGATTCTCGCATCCACACGATGGAATTCGAGACGCTGCGTGTCTTGTGGTCAGCTAGTGCGATCGGGATCGAGGTTCCAAGACACAGGCTCATTGATAAGTTCTTCAACCCTTTGTGAGATACAACTATATATGTGTAGAGTGAGCTCAGAACTTCGTGGTCTTCAACAGCGAGATGACCTCGAGATTCCGTCACGAGCGTATGGCCAGTCTCTCGAGGCAGCCCATGGTCGAACTGGCCGGAGAGAAAGCGTGGTCCCATCATGGATTCAAGAGAGCGAGTGGACTGTGTTTGATTGATCTGGTCCAGTGCAGGATTTTGACGCGGCGTGCAGTCGAGGAGGATGAAATCTTTCATTCAAAGGGGGCGGGGTTTCCCAGTCAAAGATTGTTTTGGTGATGCGAAAGCATTCGAGCCCGCTCCGAAATGTTCTTTGTTCCAGCCATTTTACTCACCCCTCTTTACCTGCCTCTACTCCCAACTGCATGTGAGAAAACATTGCCATGCGGCCAAGCAGTGTGAGAATGGATGCATGGAGGTAGATGTGCTGGCAAATGTGCTGCGCCGAACACTTGAACCAAGCAAAAGCTCAAAGAGAGGAACAAACACGCATGTCAACGATCAGACTTCAATCCCGCGATGATAAAAGCCTCGTAATCTTGTCAATTCCACGTTGGTGAGGTATACAGCTGCCTTGGCGTGGTTTCTGCCTTGGTGCCTGCCAAGACCACGGAATTCTTGCCCACACCACACCTCCGCTAATCGGGCTTTGGTTGACTTCGTCAGGCGCACATCAACTTCACCAATTCCTCCGGCTTTACTAACAACCAGCGCCCACCACATCCACCGACCCAGACACGCACCGCGAACATGTCTGACGGCGAAGTCGAGGTCGAACAGCCCCAGGGCTACCCCGTCCTGCCCAAGGACGTCACCCAGGAGATTGGCACCACGAAGCTCTTCAACAAGTGGACCTACGAGGATGTCGAGATCCGGGACATCTCCCTCACGTACGATACACATACACACAACGCACATGAAAGAGCGCGCAGGGGGAACAGAGGGCTGACGGGGGCGTAACAGAGACTACATCCAGATCCGGCAGCCGGTCTACATGCCTCACTCGGCGGGGCGGTACGCCATCAAGCGTTTCCGCAAGGCGCAATGCCCCATCATTGAGCGCCTCACCAACTCCCTGATGATGAACGGCCGCAACAACGGCAAGAAGCTCATGGCCGTCCGCATCGTCGCCCACGCCTTCGAGATCGTAAGCGAAGCCCGCAGCTCATATGGGAGCCTAGTCGGTCGAGCGCATACTAACGGTGCCTCTCGCTAGATCCACATCATGACCGACCAGAACCCCATCCAGATCGCCGTCGACGCCATCGTCAACTGCGGTCCTCGCGAAGATAGCACCCGTATCGGCAGCGCAGGTACCGTCCGACGCCAGGCCGTCGATGTCTCGCCCCTCCGCCGCGTCAACCAGGCCATCGCCCTCCTCACCATCGGTGCCCGCGAGGCCGCCTTCCGCAACATCAAGTCCGTGGCCGAGTGCTTGGCGGAAGAGCTCATCAACGCCGCCAAGGGTAGCAGCAACAGCTACGCGATCAAGAAGAAGGATGAGCTGGAGCGTGTGGCCAAGTCGAACAGATAGACGTCGAGAGATGCTGGGAGGATACCGCGCGCGTGTGTTGCTGCATATGGATGCTGGGAGTTTTTGTGCGCCCCGGCGGCGGCAGCCCTTCGATGGGCTTCGCGGCCGTCGCTGCTTTTCAACCAGGAGGGGCTGTGGCGAACGCTGGCCTGCCACTGCGCGGGTCTAGCTAGTAGCTGCGGCTCCACCTCAGTGATAAGTTTCCAAAGACAAAATCATTCAAAGTGCAGCGACTCGTCCCTTATTCTTTGCGACTCACGACGTGTGGTGTGGCCGCTTGGCAAACACGTGAAAGACTCGGGTCTGCCCCAGGAACAGCTCATTAGAGCCACAAGTTGCTTGTGAGGACAGTGTAATTATCAACAGAGTACAGCATAGCCCTTTACGACCCGGACCAACCCCGACCTCAGCTTCGAGCTTGCTAGCGGACCTTGCGGATAGTCTCCTCCGGTTTCAGTTCCCCTCGATTCTGCTTGCCTCGTCCCTTCTGCTGGTTTCCTTAGCCCTGCTGCTTGCCCCGACCCTTACCTTGCTTCCCTCCCTGACCCTTATCCTGCTTCCCGTCCTTCTTCCCCCCCCCTTTCGACTTCTTCCCCTCGGCCGGCTGCTCCTCAACCGCCCCCTCATCCTCCTTCGCCTTCGCCTCCTCCGCAAACAACTTCAGCAGCGTCGGCGTAAACGCCTCCATCTCCGGAATCTCCCCCACCTTGACGCGCATATAATCAAACGCCACCGCAACCTTCATATCCGACCTGAGCCTAAACTTGACCGCTTCCGGCCCTGGCGTGGCATCCGGATGGTGCGCCGGACCCTTGCTGACCGACGCCGCAGCACCCGAGGGCAGCTCATACGATTTCCCGCCGTCCAGGCCGCCCTGGTCCGGCATCGTGGCCGCATCCGCGACATCCCCTAGTGGACCCGCGTCGGCGTCGTCGTCGTCGTCGTCAGCCGCCTCGTCTTCTTCATCCACGCCTTCCTCCGCCTCGCCTGCGCCCGCGACAGCCTTGCCCTCGCCCTCGCCGTTGGCGCCGTGCTCGAGCACAGGCAGCTTCTGGTAGCGCTGGCTGAAATGCGTCAGCACGCAGGCGCGGGCGCCCATGTCCTGCGCGACGCCGAGGGCCTCGCTGGTGGTGCTGTGGTTCTTGGCCAGGGCGTCGCCCTGCAGGTCGTCGTCGAAGGTGGCTTCGTGGATGCAGACGGTGGAGCCGGCGCCGATCGCGGTGAAGTCGCGGCTCGGGCGGCAGTCGCCTGAGTAGGAGGCTTTGAAGCCGTCCGGGAAGGTGATGGAGGCGGCGCGGGCGTTGTGGCAGTGGCGGACGGCGGCGGTTTGGAAGTCAATTAGGTCTAGGAGGGAGGGAGGGATGGTATGGGCGGATTGTTTGGCGGTGCGTTGGTGGTGGGTTAGACCGTGGAGTTGGTGAGGTGGGAGGAAGAGGCTCATGGTCGAGGTGATGTTATTGCGGGGGACAGCGGCCGTGATTTGGATCGTGGCGATGCGCGAGAGGCCGATGTCTTCGACGCTGGAATACTCGTGGAGCCAGTGGGCCATGGCGGGTTCGGAGACGATGGAGAGGCGCGAGGTGTTTTCGAAGAGGGCGGAGATGGGTGCGCTGGGGTCGCTGCGCGGCGCTGGGCGGCCGTCGTGGACTTCGTGGTACCAGGCTTTGACTACGCTGGCGGTGCCGAGGTGGTGGTCGGCGTGCATGTGGCTGATGAAGATGATTCGGAGGTCCTGGAGGACTTTTTTCATCTCTTCTTCGGGGAACATGCGTTTCAGTTGACCCAGCGTGTTCTCGCCGCAGTCGAAAAGCACGTTCCCCCAGCCCGGTAAGCGCAAAAGCGTGGCAGACACGTTGCGGTACTTCGAAGGAAGAGCGGACCCCGTTCCAAGCGTGAAGATCTCGGCGTCCTTATTCGGCAATGTGGCTGCCCATGCATCATGTTCTGCCCGCGACTCTTCAACTGCGTCTCGAGCTTTGACCGCCTCATCCAAAACTTCTTGCGAAATCTTTGCCTCGACGTCCGAAATTGAAAGCGGGGGGATGATTTTGTTCTGCTGGAGCTCGAACGATGGCTCGAGCTGGATCATCTGCCCTCTCGCCGCAACACGAGCCTTCTCGGGTAGCGGATGCTGCTGAAGCATGTCCTTGAATCCGCCCTTCCCACCGTAGAGTTGCAGTCCGTCTTCAGTCTCACTGTCGTGCACAGGCACTCCGTATCTCTTTGGATCCAACTTTCCCTGTCGCACGGTCGCCGCCGCGGCAGAATCGAAGGCGATGTTGCTTGGGCAATAGTCAGGCGACGCAAAAATGTGCTCTAGGTGACTGAACTCCTTGGTGAACGCATGCACCCTCTTGTCGGCCGCAACGCCAGGCCCGCAAATCCACACCATCGCGCCAACGCCAGCCATGATCTTCTCCACACGCCACTCCGGCTTCGCAACCAAATCGTCCACGTACGAGGGATCAGGCAGATCGACGACCGCGAGACCACCGCCGACTTTCGATTCGCCAAGCACCATGTCCGGCGTGATGGTCTCGCCGTCCTCATTTTCGACGTTCTGGCCAGATGCGAGCTGCGACCACTTGAAGCCTTTTGGGACTTTCAACTCAATCACACGCTGGGGGTTGAATTTGCCACGCTGCGTGTGGTTCTTGAGGATGTAGCTGACGGCTTCCTTGGCCGGCTCGGCGTGCGGCAGGCTCTCGACCAATGCTCCTGGCCAGGGCTTCCGCACGAGAACAGGGAGGTCCGGTTCTGGCATGGGGGCTCGACCGCCAGGGATTGGGCCTTTGTATTTCTCAATCTTGTTGGTGTCCTTGTTGCGGATGAAGATCGTGGCTGGGAGGTTGACGCGGGACAGGGCTGTTTCGTGGAGGGTGTCGAGGCGCCAGGACGAGTTAAACATCTCTGAGACGACTGCTTTCGCTGTCATTTGGTCGCGTTGAGCAGCGCTCAGAGCCCTGCCGTTTGTTTCTGGCGCCGTACTGAAACCCTCATTATCGACTTCTTCATAGCTCCGCTTGCGCGGGCTGACGGTTCCAGCACCGCCGACCTTCTCGCCACCATTCCGTGGCGAGCTCGGCGAAACAGACATAGCCCAAACCTTCAAGTTCTGATCCGCCCAATACGGCGCCCACTCCTCATCGCCCTCCATCTTGCCCTCCCCCTCCCCCCAAACCTCATGCACATCCACGGGCATGCCCTTCCGGAAAACAAACCGCCTCGCCGTCGCCAGCATTTGACTCAGATTCCTCGGCCCCAGCAGCGTCAAACTCGACTGCTCCACCTTCCTTGCCTCCGCCTCCATGGCGCTAACCTCGCTCCCCCCCTCCTCCAACCCCATAGTCCTCCCCCGCTTTCTTGCCTTCGCCACCGCCTCCTCCTCCGCGCTCGCCGCACTCGTCTTCGACGAATCCGCCAGCGTCAAAATCATCCCAATCAGCCCCCCAATATTACTCCACTCACTCCGCCCCGTCACAAAGCACTCCGACACCTTCAGCAGCCGCGCGCCCTGCTGCGCGCACGCGCGCTGCGCACCCTCGCCCAAACTGCCTAGCAGGTATCGGCGGTTGTCGAAGTGCACCAGCAGCGTCGTGCCCGGCGTGTCCGCCGTCGGCGTGCTGAGGATCTGCGCGTACGATCGCATCTTTCTCGGCGCGGTGTGGTTGTGTTGGCGCTCGGCGGAGGCTTCTTCCTGGCGCGGCGGGCGGAGCGAACGCTTGTCGTGGTCGTGGAAGATTATTTCGGGGTGCGACGCGGGGTCTGTGTAGGGCGGGTCTGGTTCATTGCCGTCTCGGTCGGGGTACAGGGCGGTGCGGCGCCAGCGTTCGTCAGGGATTCTGGTGCGTTTGGTGCGTTCGCCCTTGGGGCTTTTAAAAATTTGGGCGTTGTATTGCTTGTCTGCTTTCGTGGAAGTGACGTTTCGCGCTGCGGTGGTGTCGGAGTCGGGGGTGTCGGATGGAAGCAGGTCTTGAATGAAGGCGACGGTCGATTGGCTTGATATGCTCTCGCGCGATGACTGTGAGCGTCGAGAGCCCTCAATGAAGAAGCAACGAGCAGGCGGCGAGTAGATCCGAGATGAGCGTCGTGAAGTCGTGAGTCTCGTTAAGCGCTCGGCGGATTGAAAGCGTAGGAACGCCACACTCGATGAACGGGGGAGGAGGGCTGTAAGGTCTATCAACGACGTGGAAGAAGGAGGCGTATCTACACTTGAGAAACGAAAGGCTGAGATTCGAGCGGTTCGCGGATCGAGTAGTTAGATCGTATGCTAGACAACGTGCATGCAAGGACGTGGAAAAGGATGCAAGATGCAGATGCAGTACAGCTTCGCGCGTAGAACTTCCTTTCAGCGAAGGCGCTCTGAACTTCTGATTGGCTTGCGAAAGCGGGCGCTAATGGGAGTCGCTTCATCCTGCCCCGTTTGTCAGCTCTTCCATGAACCAGACACGTGACATGACGTCAAAAGTCTTGCGGACATTCACAGGACTCTCGATACACGAACTCGAGACGTATCGCAACCACTCGTTTTGATCTCCGCGTTCCTCTCTCACCCGGAATTGCGCTATCGAGTTGGCTCCTTATCCACAGAAAAAAAAGAAGAAAAAAAACGCGCACCTCAACAACATCCTTCGTCCGCAACCTCCAACAACGCCCGCCCATAGGACCTCACCACCCCCTCATACTCATGCGCCGGAACCCAACCAGTGACCCCAGCTCAAAAGTCCCCGCAACCCTCATCCCCATCTATCCAGCTTCATACCGACCGGCCTCGAGGCGCAGACACTCGTGTCCGTCTCAATCGAAGGCGATGAACCTCCTAGCAGTCCGTTTTCGCGTCGGAGACGACACACTCCCCAGGTTCGGGCGACGTCGATCAGCATATGTAGCCTTTGAACGTGGCCCAAAAGCGCCACGGTACCACGTCAGATATGCCACCTTCATCCACTTGCCTCGAGGATCGAAATGAACGGACGGAGACTGCTCTCTGCAGTCAAAACGTCCCCCACCCAATGCACACGGCGGATCGGCGGGGAGAGGCAGGACTAACCGGCCGTGCTTTTCTCGAGACACGATTTTTTTCCATGTTGGCATCAGCCGCTTTTGAACTGTTTGATGTAGGTTGTTATATTTGCATTGGACAAGCAACAGCTCCTGCCACCTTGCGGCGGCAAAGACGAAAGGTATGCGGTGTTTTGGAGCAGGGGTGAAGTCGCGAATTAGGACAGCGTCTTCGAACGACTTGACTCTTCCACAGGCAGAAAATCTTCATCCTTGCCGCCGAGGGATACACAACTGTTCAATGGGATGTCATGTAAATATGAGGGTCACTAAGATCTCTTTTTAATTGTGTTATTGGGACGAAGCAAGGTCGCCACGCCTCGAGGTGGCCATTCCAAATAAAATCGGTAACCTCCTACCCAAAGCGGCAGGAGCGGCAGTGACATACAATGAAACGATCACGTCTCACCTCCACCGCCGACAACAGTACACAGAGGAAGCTCCCGTGCATATCAAAAAAACCAGATACGGGCTATCTTGGCATTACTACGGACCACGCATACACGCGCCCCCAGTCCCCAGCCGTCCCGTCCCCTTCTCCCGCCTGGCCAGACAGGCTACCCAGTCCCATCCCTCAACCACCAACTCACACCTCAACTCTCACCCACTTCAATCTTCATGCAATCCACCTCCCCGGCTCTTCCACCAGACTCTATGTGCTCCCCTCCGCCCGAGCAGCACCACAAAATCAAAAGGAAAAAGAGAAAGGACAACAAAGCCCGCAAAAAGAAATCCAGAAACAGATGCAAAGAAACACCAGAAAAAAGACAACAGTGCTTTCCGCCCTCCGACCCTCCGACCCCAATCCAAAACCCGCCAGTCGCAGGTCTCACCTTCCGGGCTTCACGCCAGCCGCCCTACCGCCCGACAAAAGAGAGCAGAGGTTGCTGGTCTCAAAAAAAAAAAAAAAGAGGAAAACAGGAGGACTCCGGTGGCGCCTTGGTCGTGTTCGTCGTGTGCAGCTCGGATGTGTGCTTCGCTTAAGGGGGTGGGGTGAAGGCCACTGCGTGCCGAGTGGTAGTGGTGGTTATTTTTACATTTCGAGAGGTTTTAGAGGGGGGTGAGGTGGAAGGCTCAGGTCGAGGCTTCCGAGGCAGAATGGGGGAGGGACCGCGCGGCGCCGTCGAGTTTGGAGAGTAGCACGTCCAGATTCGAGGCGGAGGGCGATGCGGAGCGAGACAGGCGGGTAGGCGAGGCTGCGAGAAGGTCGACGGGATCGGGTCCTTGCGGGACGTCGGTGACGGCGAAGGCGTTGACGCTCTGGTGGAAGTTGTTGAAGTTCATCTGCTGGCCGAAACCGTTGATGTTGAGCTTGCTGAAGTCGTTCTCCGGGATCATGGCCAGGCCGACCTGGTCGCCCGCAGGGCGATTGACGGCTTGCTGTGGCTGCGGCTGCTGCTGTTGCGGGACCTGCACCTGCGAAGCGTCGAAGTTGAGGAAGTCGGGCTTCGACTCTTGCTGCGGAGGCTGCTGCTGGGGTTGAGGCTGAGGTTCTTCAACCTGCGACGAGGACGCCTGCGAAGGGGTCACAGATTGAGGCTGCTGAGGCCGAGATGGCGGCAGTAAGCCAAGCGACGAGGCGTCGGTACCTTGCTGGAATTCCTTGACAAAGGGCATGAAAGCCTGGTGACGCAGGAGGCGGTCAAGCGTGCTGCGGTAGCGTTCGTTCTCCAGCTGAAGCTGCTCCATGTGAGTACGATACTCGTTGGCCTCTTGTGTCTTCATGGCGACTTCGCCTTCGAGCTGGGAGATGTATTCTAAATCACCCGTTAGCATGCGCACGTAACCGAGTGTGGCGTCCGACACTCACCCTTTCTCCTCGACCTGAATGCGCGAGCGGAGACCTTGTTCCTCAGCTGCCGGCGCTCCTTGCTTGACAACTTCTTGCCCTCCTCCGAAGCGAGCAGACGTTCATCCTCGTCCATCTCCTCCTCATCCTTCTTCATGCGGGCAATGTGCGGCAGCATGCTACCGGACGGCGAGCCAGCGTCGTCGGAGCCAGAGGCGGTGCTGTTGTGGCGCATCTGGTTGAGCAGTCGCGAGATGCTCTCTTCCACATGCTGCTCAGGAGCGTGCGACGGGCGCTTGCCGTTGGCGGGGGCCTGTTGTTGCTGTGCTTGTTGTTGAGGCTGCTGCGGCATGGGAGCTTGGCTCTTGGGGGCGTTGGCAGCTTGGCGGTACGCAGCCTGCTGAGACTGCAGCTTCATCTGGCGCTGTTGGACGGCTTGGGCTTGCTGCGCCTTTTGCATGGCAGCCTGCTGGGCTTGCTGAGAGTGCATACCGGGCCACAGACGACCGACGTGGCTCGTGGGTTCTTCGTGCCCACCGATGGTGTTGGGGTTGACAAAGCTGTCGTTCTGACCTTCGGCGGGAGGAAAGAACATGGGCGCCATGGTCGACTGCGGGTTGTTGAAGTCCATGCTCATGTCCGAATCCATGTCGATCCCCGACGACCATCCTGCATTGAATCCTCCATCCATGTTGATATCCCCCATGCCCGAGTTGTATCCATCAAACATGCCTCCCTGGTGCACCGACGGCATGTTGGCCATGGTGCCGACGGGCAGGCCCACCTGCTGCTTGTACTGGTTGTAGTCATGGCTGGGGCCGCTGAACTGCTGGCACTCGGGCTGGTCGAACGATTGCATGGCGTTCCAGTCCTGGGCGGCCATCTTCGGAGTCGCGTCGGTTCTCGTCGTGGCCGTGGCCGGGGAGGATTGGGCAGTGGTGCCCTGGTTGAAGTCGAAGAAAGAGTCCATGTCGGCGAGCTGCTCCGTCTTGATGTGCGCGTGTCTGCTTCCCATTGCGGCCATGGAAAGTGATGTGCAGAGGTCCTGGATGCCTGACGAGACCGGCTCGCAGGACGAAGGGCGGCGACGACGAGGTCGGGTGTGTGGGAAATTCGGCTGCCTGGAGGCCGAATGGCGCGGGCTTACGTGGCCTTCAGCGACGTAAGAAGTTCTTTGTCGAGGTATATGAGGAGAGTAAGGGGCAGCGAGCGTTCTCGCAATACGCGGTACGGGGTGTGGAATGCGGCGATGGAGGTGGTGGAGGTAGTTGATTGAGTCGTGGGGGCGGTTTGGCAGGGCAGAGGGACGAAAGAGAGACGTCGAAGAGGAGGGAAGCACAGAAAGGGCGGGTTTGAGAAGCGGCAGATCAGGGCGGCAGCGACGAGCACAGCCGCCCCCTCGCCCCTTCCACCCTCGGCTTTTCCCTTGGCACTGCTCGCCATACCCGATGGGGCAACGCTCCTGCCCATCGGTGCCGCATTCGCGCTACCATTGGCCGCCAATGCGAAGAATTCGCTCATCGCGCGCACGACAGGTTTTCTTCATCCAGCCGTGCCACGTGATTTGCCGGAGGAGGGCCCACGGTGGTGGGAGTCTAGAATGGATCAACACATAGCAGTGTGCGCACGTCAACAAACACTGTCCATCTCCCATAATTCCACCTCGACGCACCGACCGCTATACCACCACCGCTGCTCTAGTACTTCAGCTCTGCGCCCGCTCCAGCCTGTCACATGTATGATTTATTGAGGTGTCATTGTGACGCTCCACTGGGACATTGTGGCAGTTGCCGCGCATGTTGCCGCCACCTACATACCTTACCTATCGCCGCGCAGCTCCGGGACGGCGGCAAGTTTGGCCACCGAGTGGGGTTGCCCGGTCCCCTCGAAAAAGGTCGTCCCACGTCCCGCTCAGCTCTCTCAGCTTGCCTCATCACGCAGGGGGGGGGGGGGGGAGGGGGGCGCTGTTGTTGTCGCAACAAACCCGAGAAAATAATGATCTTCGCCTCGTTGGCCCACGTCGATCGAATGACGGAGGCCACCGAGACTTGGCCGGTTACCCAGGTTGGCATGATGATGGCATGGCAAGAACACCACAGTACTGCTGGACGTGCAAAGGCGTGCTTCCACCGCGGCGTCGCACGACAACTCAAAATCTACTCCCACTACGTACACTTGGATCGCTTGGGATTTCCCGGGCTTATTCTTGGAATCGCATTCGTGAATACGGGCTGACGGCTTACAATTGAATTTGGATGCCTGATTGACCACCCAGGCGAGAGGAACATTCGACCCCCGTGAACGGCGTCCGGGTGCGCGCCTCGTGCCTCCCAACTCCATGGACGGCCGTCGGCGGCTTGAAGACCGACGTCAGACTCCGGCCCGAGCGAGACTCCACTGGGCTGGAAACGTCCCCTGGTTCGCCCCAGCCTCCAGACCACGTAGGCCTCTAGACCACTGTTTGAGGTGTTTTATTCAAAAAGGTCCAAACAAGGTGACGAAGCGGACCCGCTGGCTAGATTCCACTCGATGAGGAGGATGTAGTCCGATCGTGTAGTCACTCGGCAAACACGGTCTGGGAAAGTACACGTTTCTTCCATGTTCCCGTACGCGGTGCTGACGCTGAGGCTGAGAAGCATTCATGCTTCTTCTTCTAAAGCGATTCTGGTGCTGAGACGACACGTCCCTGCAGGTGGGCATTTGATTTCAGCTTGACTGCAAGATGAACGCAGAAAGAGTCATGTTGCTTTTCTCCTCGCAAGATCACTAACAGACGAGCTCACATGAACACCTGAGCCTCACCCCAAGTCGCCTCTCCCAAATCATCAACCCCAGCCCACCACTTCTCAATAAACTCCTCGACCCCCACCGGCTTCACATCCGGAAACAAACGATTCAAATCGTCCCCTACCAACCCCCTCCCCTCCGCCAACGCCACCCTCGTCTGATCATAAAACCTCTTCGCCGGCACCTCATCCGCCTCTCTCCGCATCTCCTCCAGCCCATTATCCATCGTCAACCACTTCCACCCCTGCACCCTCTCACAGACCGCCACAAGCTCCCGCCACGACACCACATCCCCCCTCATCCCCAAAACCCCAGGCCACCACTCCAACTCCAACGGTCTAGACACAAACGCCGCCACATCCCGCGTATCAGTAACCACAAACCTTCCCCCCCCATCCCCTGGCCAATCCGCCGTCCCACGCCTCATACTGACCACAAACTCCCACGGCCGCAACCCCGCCAACGCCTCCACCTCCCCACTCCCACACCCCTCCCGCACCCCCACCTCACCAACCCCCTTGGGCGTCCCCGTCGCAAAAACCCCCATAAACAACCCCGCCCGAAACCGCGTGCACTCCAGCCCACTCGCCTCGCACGCCGCCCACACCTCGTCTTCCCCCGCGTACAAATCCATCCCCTCGTTCCCTTCGAGCGCATACTCGCTCGGCGCGAAGCGCTTCACGCCCGCTTCCACGCTCGCGCCGAGGAGCGTGAGCTGCGCGTCGCGGAGCGCCGACGCCGCCCCGCCTATGAGCGAGAGCACGGTGTGCACGCCGCTGAGGGGCGGTTACGAGGGAGGCGGGGGCGTCGTAGTCGATGACCGGGGGGGTTGAGGGCAGGGGTCGCGTTGCGTGTGAGCAGGATTAGGTGGTGGCGGGTTGTGGGGGAGGGGGGGGGGGGGGGGGGGGGGGGGGGGGGGGGGGGGGAAGGAGGCTGTTGAGGTTGGAGGAAGGTTTGCACCATGGTGTGGTCGAAGCCGGTTGTGGCGCCGGCGAGGGCGATGGTGGGCTTTTTTTTTTTTTGTGGTTTGGGGGGTTGGGGTTTGGGGGGCTGCGCTTTGGGGGGCTGCGCTTTGGCTGTTGCTCTTGCTGGTGCTGGTGCTGGTGCTGGTGCTGGTGCTGTTGCCGCTGCTGTTGCCGCTGCTGTTATCTATCCAAACCTCCCCCCCCCCCCCCCCCCCCCCCGATCGCCTGGGACAACCTTCACCTTGATACCTCCCCCATCTTTCCCCCCATCTCCTCCGATCCACACTCCCAGCCGTGCCCAAGACCCGCGCAAAGCAGGTTCAAGTATTCCTCCGACTGCCTTTGCTCCCATCGTGAGGCCAGCATTAAAGCTCGCATCTTGGCGGCGCGCGGCTGCAGGTTCGTCCGGTGCGCGCACGGAATAAGCAGATTTCTGCGGGCCGCGCCGACGGGAGGGTCGGGGGGTTGATTGATGGGGTGGGGAGGGGGTCACGTGGTGCTGGGGGAAAGTGATGGGAGTTTCCATGCGACAAGTGCAGAGGGGAGGTAACGGGAGGTAGAGGAGGGGTGCGCTGAGTGGCGTACGCTGGGCGACGATGCGCGGAGAGTTGGGAAGAGGGCTGGTGGCGCACCGCAGGGCGTGTAATGGATGGATGGATGGATGGACGGCTGCGTTTTCCGGCGGCTCGATGGGAGTGGAAGAAGCAGCTGAATTTCGGGGGTATCAAAAAGGGAAGAGAATAATGTGCGGAAGAATGTCTCGTCGCCTCGTCGCGCCATCGTCCCGCGAGAGCTGCGAGGGCTGCAACAAGACCGCATACTGTAGCAGCGCATCCAGAGCCAAGCGACCCGCGTTCCATGTCCTCCACGCCTACTAAGTCATCGCAGGCAGCAACCCCTCACCCGCCCCTACGCCGCCTTTGGGCCCCGCGAAATGCACCTCCAGCGCCAGCAGTACGCCGCGGTCGGAGACGAATGGCGTGGCCGCGGTGTTGGGGCCGCCGGCTGGGCCCTGGAGTTCGCAGAAGCCGTCGGTTTGAAAGTCGGCGGGCGTGAAGCCGCGGTAGGGTTCTGGGTCATCGGGAGCGGGTCGGAGTTGGGCGCGTCTGGGGCGTGTGCGGCGGGGGGAGGGCGTCGGTGTTGCGTCCAGATGGTTGGATGCGGCAGGGGTGGTGGTGAGGGCGAAGAAGTGCGTGGGGGGGATGCGGCAGGCGACTGTGAGGTTGATGGTGGACGGGGCGGTGGCGGAGCAGGTTTGCGCGGCGTAGGCTTTGTGGGCGAAGGGGTCGGAGGGGTCCGGGGTTGCGTGGTCGTTGTCGAGGGAGAGGTCGTCGGCTGGGTCTGAGGAGGGGTGTTGGGGCTCTTTGGTTGGATGGAAGGTGCGCGTGAGGCCGTTGATGAGCTCGCTGAGCTTGCTGTCTTCGTACCACGTTTTCAGGTTGTCTTCGACTGACGCGGAGGTTTGCCAGCGGTTGCTCCGGAAGCGAATGTTGAGGTGTTTCAGCGCGGGGTAGTCGCTCTTGAGGCTGCGCACGAATGGGTCCTTAGACGTGAGGTAGGGCATCCAGAGGCGCGTGTCCTGCGCTTTGATGTGGAGGCTGAGGTTTGATATGTGCCCGTTCCAGCGCTGCGATGACATCGCCTTGACGAACATGTTGGCGTCCGAGGGGTGGTAGAAGGCCATGTTGTTCTGGCAGTACAGGAGCGGCGAGGCCTCGTCGTGAATGATCTGGCACACCCTCAAGAGCTGTGGCTGCAGCGCGAACGCCCTTGCTGCCATCGGCCATTCCACTGATACCCCCTCTTGCGTCTCGACGCAGAAGCTGTAGATGCGATCCCGGATTTCCCTGGGCAGAATGAAGAACCCTGATCTTGCGACACTATCCGGCAGTCCAGGAGTAGAGTTCGTCGTCGCCCGCTGCGTCTGCTTCTTCTCCTTCTCAACGTCGATCTGCGGCACCAGCATGCCCTTGCTCTTCCGCGCAGCTTTGGGCCGACTGCGCTTGTGGTCGCGCGACGCGCTGCTCGAGCGAGACGCGTCCGGTGTACTGTCGGCAGAGGGCGCGCTTTTGCGCCAGACTTGTGCGGATGCCATTCTTGCTGTCAAAGGATAGAGTGTGTGAGAGTAGCCAAAGGTTGCGCGGTGTTGAATTCTGTCGAGGTGTTGATGGGCTGTCTCGAGGAAGTCCAGCAGAGGGAGGTGGTCTGGCTCGACGTCACCAACCTCTTCCTCCGGTCCCGGCTGAGATGTCCGCGCGCGCTCCAGGCGGTTAAACAAGCTTGGCACAACGTTTCCAGGTGGGGTAGAGTTTGGAGATGGAGTTGCTTTTTTGGTTCATTTGCATTGAAGTGCGGACCTTGAATGATGGGGATGTCAAGTGTGTTCAGTCGTCGCAGGTAACGGAAATGCAAGCGGATCAACATCGCAAGATTAAAGATTCTGTGACTACAGTACGCGCTATCAAAGCAACAGGCTCGTTCCAGAAACGACCGTAGATAAGCCAAATCTGCTTGAACATTGACAGTCAGTAGATTCGCCCGCAATCCCTTGCAAAAGCCGAGTACATGCAAAGCTTCAACTTCTCAACCACGTCAACCTCCCATACCTCATATTTCCAAGTCGCATTCCGCTTCCGCCTACGCTTCCATACAGACCCAGTCTCAACCCTTACGCCGTGGCAGCCCACAGCTGGGAGGCGCGACCCACACCCGCCATAAGCCCCGCCACACCCATGATCCCCAAGTTCATACCCGGCACGCCGCCCTCGACACTGGCGTGCACAGCAACCGGCAGCCAGCTCACCGGCACGATCAAGTCCCTCCACCAACCCTGATCCTCCTTCAACTGCGCCTCCACCGCCTGCACACCCTTCTCGCCCTTCTCCGCCCTCCTCGCGCTCTTCAACTGCGCCTCCCTACCCAACCGCACCACATCACACAGCACGCCCGCCAACCACGCGCGGTACGACCAGAGATACATCTTCTCCGTCGTCCCACCCGACGCCGCCGTCCAGCGCGCTGTGTACGACGCCGGCAGCACGCCGCTGTCCGTCAGCAGGCCCACGTTCTCCAGGAACTGGAACGTCATGTACAGCGAGCACTGCGCGACCGACGTCGAGTAGAGCACCTGGTCCTGGCCCGGCTTGGGGCCCTGCATCAGCTGGCGCGCCCAGGCGTACATGGGGAGCAGGCCGAAGAGGCGGAGCGTCGTGCGCGTGCGCGAGAGGAGAGCGCCGAGCGCCGCGACGCCGCTGCCGTTGGTCAGGGCCGTGAGGGCCGGGGACTCGGGTTTGCCTGTCAGGCGGTTGAGAAGGTTGAAGAGGCGGAGTTGGAGCGGGGCGGTGGAGGTCTGGAGGTGCGCGAGGAGGTAGAGGGTGTAGTTGAAGGTGGAGAGGAAGGAGCTGAGGCCGCCGGGGCTGGCGAGCATTCTGATCGATGTGTTAGCATGTAATTGACGTGGATTTGGATGAACTGGGGTCGTACTTGTTCAGGCGCAGGAGGATGCGGTCCGGCTGCGCGGCCATTGCCAGCACCCTGCTGGGTACACGCTTCTTCGCTTCATTCGCAATCGACTTCTCCGACGCTGGGGGGACATTGGTGGAGCCATCGGCAGGAACGCCGGGTTCGGTGGTAGGGTCAGACATTCTCGGGCTACTGATGAGGTTTCCAGCGTGCAGACGCGGTTGTGGAGGGAGAGGAGACGGACAGAAGGGAGAGGGGAGAACGCGCGAACCGGTTCATCTCAATTGACCTCGGAGCGAGCTTCCCCAGACTAAGAGCTCTGTCACGTGCTGTGACCCCCACGCCTCGGCACATTCGCCGATTGTGGAAAGAGTCGCGTCGGCGTTTGCCCCAAGTCAGTGCCAAGCTCCGTCCACGCTTTTGTTGATTTGTTGACTTTGAAATGAATACATAAATGTTCCGACACGATGCACATCGAAATGGACGGATCAACACCAGTACAGGGCTCGAATTCAGCCGCGTCGCCCTGTGGCCTGTATGTCGCATCCATCAGCAATGGGAAGCTCCGGATCTGCGACACTCAAGCGCCCGAGAGGCATTCGGAATTCAATATTCGCGTTCAAGCAAAAGAAATCACGCGTTTGAGATGGGACGGGAACAGCAGTCGAATTTGCATCCTTTCTGCGCGGAGCATCGAAGTCGTGGATCTGGATGCCTCAAATCACAGAGTCCGGCTTGACAATGGCACCGGCGGACTAGGACGCTTTGTCACGGCCGACTTCATTGGAGAGGACCATCTACTAGTGACCTGGGAGTTTGGCAGATCGAAATTATGGAACCTACAAGACGGGAAAGGAGTCGAGTTTGGCGACCTCAAGACCACTTGTCCCGGCGAAAAGTGGCAATTACGACCACAGGCGAGCGGCAATGGGAGACGGACGCTCACGACGCTTTCAAGGACAGGGGCAGAAGACGTACTCGGCATCCACTCGCCCTCTTCTCAAGGAACACTTAGCGCAAATAAGCTCTCATCGGTCGATGCTCAATGTCTGTCATGGTCACCGGACGGACGATGGCTCGCAATTTTGGATACGCCGACAGCGGCACCCGGTGTCCACCTTTACACCCCGGATGGCCACCATTACCGCTCTTATCCCCCTCAAAGTGAGGAAGACACCCCCTCTCTGAGCTACAAAGCGCTGTGCTGGTCTCAAAACTCCCAAGTCTTGGCCCTCACCACATTCGACGGCAAGATCGATCTCCTCAACACCCGCACATTCACGCCCTTGGCAGTAATCGAGCACACCACAACCATCGACCAACAAACCCTCCCCGAACCCCAACGGGCACCCATCTGGCAAGAAGCCGTCTCCGCCACCTCCATCCGCTCCTACACCGCCTCCCCACAACCCGTCTCCCCACCCCTCTCGCGCGCCAAACCCAGCACCGAACCCAGCGAGCTCGGCGTCGCCGAAATCAAATCCAGCGCCGACGGCAGCTACCTCGCCACGCGCGACGAGCGCATGCTCAACACCGTGTGGATCTGGAACATGGCCACTCTGACAGCCCACGCCGTCGTCATCCAGCACAGCAGCGTGCGCCGCATGCACTGGCACCCGTCGCGCGTCGACCTGCTGATGCTTGACTGCGCCGAAGGGATCGTGTACCTTTTCGACGCCGCATCCGGGCGCCCCCCGACATCGTTCGCGACGCAGATGCCGAATACGTCGCTGCTTTCCTTCATGCACACGGCTGCGGACGCGCTGCCGGCAATCCTGGTGCAGTCCAAGACGTCCTTCCGCATGCTCTACCCCGAAGGCCGCTCCGAAGAAGCGAACGAGCCCACGCCCCGGCAGCAGCGCGCTTCAGCTGACGACACGATGACGGCGGACGCCGGGGACGACTCGCTCTTTGACTTGCTGTCGGGACGCACGCCGATGCATCCCAAGACGGAGCAGTCGTACACGGAGCGCGTGGACGTGGAGATGGGAGCGCAAGAGGAAGACGAGGGGACGGTGGGGATGGACGATACGTTTCGGGAGAAGCGGACGAAGAGGCCGCCGGCTGTGGACCCGGATCCATTTGATGACAGCGAGATTTTCTAAGGGAGGGGGAGGGGGGAGGTCATGATACCCATGGCGGTTGTATGAATATAGTTAAGGCTTCCGACGTCCTCTAGCGTTCCATGGTCGTGAACGGAAGTGATTCGCTAAAGGGTTCAAGACACCCGGCGCAGAAGGCGGTCAACAGTCTTGTAGTGTAGGAGCAGCGTGGATGGGTAAAGGGGTGGGTCCTTGTCAGAATCGGTGGCATGTTCCTGCAATTGCGAAGGTGACCTCCAAGGCCATCCGAAGATGCGCGCGGACCAGCGAGCGAACCGAGCACGAGCGCCGACCATGTAAATTTCCCAAAGAGGCATCTGGAAATAACTTTTCCCTCCAACCCCCACCACCCCTCCAACAACTCTCCCACCTCCAATCCCTCACTCCTCCACAACAATGGCCGACCCCGTTTCCGCCCTTTCCATTCCCTTCGCGTCTCCGCGCCCCGAATCAACGGAGCAAGAGCGCGCTGTCGGCATCACCGTCTACCGCTCGCCGGACGCGCCGGGCTTCCAATGCACGATCAAGCAGCGCTTCACGGACTTTCTGGTCAATGAAATCACGCCCGAGGGACGTGTTGTGCATTTGACGGTTGTGGGAACGGGGGTGCAGGGCGCGAGGGGGACGAAGAGGGCGAATGGAGAGGGACTGAAGGAGGGGACGAATGGGGAGGAGGCTACGGAAAAGAGCACGGGGGATGGACCGGCGGTGAAGAAGCAGCGGACGGATGGGGGCGAGGGCGAGGCGGCGGAGGAGGGAACGGCGACGCAGGGAGATGGGGCGGATCAGGAGGAGCCGCTGGAGAGCAAGCAGCAGCGCGTTGAGAGGGCTATTGCGGAGATCTCGGCGGCGGACAGGGAGAAGCTGGTTTCGATCTTTGGTGCAGGCAAAACACAGGAAGTCTTCGATCTGTACACTGCCATTCTGTCGAAGCCCAACAAGAAACCCCGCGACCATCCCACTGTCAAAACCGATGTCATCTCGGACAAGTCAAAACGTACAGATGCGCATATCGCTGTGCGCCGGATCTTTGCTTCAAAGCTGGAGTCCTCGACGATGCAAGACGAGGCCGGCGTGCTCGCGATCAAAGCCGCGCCGCCGAAGCGTTCCGCTGGAGCTCAAGCGAGGCTGGACAGCGCTGTGGATGGCGAGGCTATCCCTAGGGGCAAGGTAGGCTGGAACGAGCTGGGCGGGGAGTACCTGCACTTCACGCTGTACAAGGAGAACAAGGACACAATGGAGGCGTTGTTTTTCATCGCGTCGCAGCTCAAGGTGAACATTAAAAACTTCACGTTTGCGGGCACGAAGGACAGGCGCGGCGCCACGGCGCAGAAGGTCGCGGTTTACCGGGTGCGCGCCGAGCAGATTGCAAGGTTGAATCGCATGGCGAGAGGGTGGCGGGTGGGCGACTTTCACTATGAAAAATACGGACTGGGTCTGGGGGAGCTGCAGGGCAACGAGTTCTTGCTGACGCTGAGAGATGCCCGTTTCGAGGGAGACGAAGGCTTGACGATGTCCCAAAGACTTTCTCTAGCCAACGACACGCTCGCGAAAGGGACGCAATCTTTCGGCGAGGGGGGTTTCCTAAACTACTACGGCCTCCAGCGCTTCGGCACCTTCAAAATCGGCACGCACGTCGTCGGCCGCAAAATCCTCAGCGTCGACCTCCAAGGCGCCATCGACTGCATCTTGGCCTACTCCGAGGACATGCTACCCGAAAACCAGGACACGGCATCCGACCGCAAGATCCCCGAAGACGACATCGCGCGCGCCGACGGCATCCGCTGCTGGCGCAAGGGCAGCCACGCCAAAGACGCGCTGGCCAAAATCCCCAAGCGCTTCCAGGCCGAAGCCTCCATCATCCAGTACCTCAGCAAGCGCGACCGCAAGGGCGACAAGCTCATCCAGGAACACGACTGGCAGGGCGCGCTCATGACGATCCAGAAGAACCTGCGCCTCATGTACGTGCACGCGTACCAGAGCCGCGTCTGGAACACGGTCGTGAGCAAGCGGTGGGAGCTTTACGGCGCGACGGTCGTCGAGGGTGATCTCGTTGTTGTGGGGGAGAAGGATGGTGATGAACGGAAGGCTAAGGACGAGGTCGACGATGAGGGCGAGCCCGTGTTTCACCCCGCTGCCGGCGATTCCGCGCCCACCGTTGAGAGCGCCTTTACGCGCGCGCGTCGTCTGTCGAAAGAAGAGGCTGAGAGTGGGAAATACACCATCTTCGACGTGGTGCTACCGCTGCCGGGCTGGGACGTCATCTACCCGGGGAACGCGCTCGGAACATTTTACGAGGAGTTCATGGGGTCCGAGGAAGGGGGCGGGCTGGATCCGCACAAGATGAAGAGGGCCTGGAAAGACAGCTCGCTCTCGGGAGACTATCGCAAGATGATGGCGCGGCCGGGGCCGGCTTTGGAATTCGAGGTAAGAGCGTATCAGGGGGACGATCTGCAGATGATCGAGACGGATTTGGAGCGGGTCGAGAAGAGGGAGGCGAAGGAGGGGGCGGAACGGCGGCGTGAAGACGGGGAGGGGGAGGGAGAGGAGGCTGATAAGGTGGCCGTGATTTTGAAGCTGCAGCTTGGGAGCAGCCAGTATGCCACGATGGCTCTGAGGGAGTTGACGAAGGGAGGTGCTGTCAACTACAAGCCGGAATACTCGGCGAGATAGATGGAGAAGACCATTCCCGGTAAATGACACAAGGTCCGATCGGACGAAGCTTGACCCAATTTTCATCCACGGTTGAGATACTGTCACTTTGCCTTTCGCATACCTACCTTACCCTCACCGCGGTATCTTTACCACGCGAGCCATGAAACTTCACACGTCAAGCGTCTCCCACATGGTCGGCAGTGACATCACATCACCCCTGCGGCGGCGGGGGGCCTGCACAGCAGCTGCCATGCCCGTCTGCCCCTCCCCCACCAACACACGGCAGGTCCATTCAGAAGAGACATCAACTTCTCCTCCTCCCACTCCCGTCTCTTTTTCTTCTTCATCCACCTACTTGCACCCATAACCCACGAACAACCACCAAACACCCAGCAAACATGTCCATCCCCACATCCACCTCCGTCGTCGAGTCGGCCGTCATCCGCGCCCCGCTCTCGCACGTCTGGCACTACATCAAGCTGCAAGACTTTGCCAACTTGTACGCGCGAACACCCCTCCCCCGCCCAAAAAAAACACCCGAGCAATCGCTCTCTCTCTCTCGCAACACCACCCGGCCGACCAGGACGGGCCGCTGACACGCTGACCCAGCTGGACGGCCGTTACCAAATCCGAATTCGTCAAGTCCGCCAACGAGGAAACCGACATCGTGAAGTGGACCTTCAAAGACGGCACGGTTCTCGAAGTCAAGCAGGAGGAACACTCCGTACGCCCTTCCCCCCCTTTCCCTCCCTCCCTTCCTCCCTCCCTGCCTACACCGGCTAACACACGCCCCCCCTCACCCGGCCGGACTGCAGACCATCAACCACTACATCACCTACAGCGTCATCACGTCCAACCCGGGTCTGACGTACACCAGTGTCGTCAGCACGGTGCGCTGTTTCGCCGTCACGAGCGGCGAGGCCGAGGGCAGCACGTTTGTCGAGTGGACGGGGAACTTTAGCAGTGATGCTGATGCGGGTGAGTTGGGCCTTTTCCCCCCGGGGAGTGGTAGGGGCTAGGACGGGTGTGCTGACTTGTTTTGGCGGGGGGCGGCAGCGGTGATTCAGGATGCGAAGTTCAAGCGCCGCGAGGCGTTGGCGGATCTGGGGAAGGTCGCGATGAAGAAGTAGGGGATAATGGCTGGGTGGGCTGGGGCGAGGTTGTGATGGGGGAGGGGATGCGGTGGCCGGAGCCTCATGGGCTGCACCAGAGGACTGCGAACGCGCGTGTATCGAGAACAGAGATGTGAGAGACGATTGACAGCAATGCAGCGTCGAGCCAAGAGCTGTTACCAGGAACGCTTCAATCCTCGTCGCTAAAACCACCCCACTCCTCCTCATCTCCCTCGCCAGCGCCAGCCTCAGCAACATCGCCACCCGCCCACCCATTTGACCGCCCACCCTCCACTCCCTCATCCCTAACAAAGCCCACAACAAAAAACCCCATCGTCCCCTCTCCATCCCCCTGCACACACCTCAAACACGCCTCCGCCACCTCCCTCCCCACCCCCTCCACCCCCTCCAGACCCCTCCTCCCCCACTCCCGCAACCCCTCCACCTGCTCCTCCCGCCTCAACACCCTCCAGCCCCGCTCCGCCGCCACCCCCGACGCCAGCGCCTCCACCACCACATCCTCGTTCTCCCCCCGATGCACCGAACACGTCGAGTACGTAATACGTCGCGCGGCCGGGAACTCCATCGCGCGGACCAACAGTCGGAGCTGGAACCCCGCCAGCGCCTGCAAGCGCGTCGCGAGTTTCGCCGCGTCATCTTCGCCGCCCGCGTCTTCCTCCTCGTCTGCCTCCGCCTCCGGATCCGCTCCCGCAGGCGCATCGACCCGGATCCGCCGCGCCCCACCCCCTTTACCCGCCGCCCTCACCCCCTCACCCTCGCCGCCCCGCTTCCGCTTCTTCCCCGCCTTCCCCCCCGCCTTCGCCTCCGCGCCCGCGGCCCTCGCCCCCCTCGCCTCCGCAGGCAAATGCACGCTCAAACTCCCCCCCACGCGGCCGACAATCCCGCTCCCGGAGCACGACGGGTCGAGCAGCAGGGCGTGGACGTTGGCGAATTCGGTCGCGGACGGGTCGAGCGCCATGAAATCCTGTTTCGCTTTGATGCTGACGAGGGACGAGGCGCCGGCGAGGGCCGTCATTTTGGCGAGGGTTTGGGAGCGGAGGGGGGATTTTTCGGTCGCGATGATTTTGGAGGGGCGGGTGGGGGTGTCGTGGGCCGGGAGGAGGGCGGCGAGGTGCGTCGTTTTGTTTCCCGGGGCGGCGCAGGCGTCGAGGAGGTCGGCGTTGGGTGGTGGGGAGAGGAGGGTGGCGGGCATGCAGGAGGCTTTGTCTTGGAGGATGAGGTGGCCGGATTTGTAGGCGGCGTGGGTCGTGAGGTCCGTGTTGGGGGGGAGGGCGACGAGGTTGGCGATGTGGCGGTCGACATGGAGGATGGGGGCGTTGGGGGCGGCGGTTAGGACGGCGTTGAGGGTGGGCGTGGGGGTGTGGGCGGCGAAGGTCGTGGTCAGTTGCTCGTCCAGTGTTGTGAGGAGGGTGTTGATGCGGACCCAGCGGGGGTAGGCGGAGCCGGAGGGGTCGCCTTGGGTTCGCGAGGTGAGGATGCTGCGGAGGGCGTCGAGGGTGCTGCAGCCGTGGCGAATCCGGATCTTGGTCAGCTCGGCGGAGAGGCGGGCCTTGTGTTTCGAGATGGTGGCGTGCAAGCCGTGTTTGGCGGGCAGCGCCACGCCTCTTTTCGAGATGAGCAGGTCGTGGGTGAGGAGTAGTGATAATATGGGTGTGAGCTGCGAATCCAATGTTAGCTCCAGTTCCAGTGATCTCTTGTATCGTCAAGTACCTGTCTCTCTATCCCCAGAATCCCGCTCTTCTCAATGGCTTCCGACAGCGCCTCGCTCCATGCTGCCGCATTGGCCGTCAAGGCAAAAAGCGTCTTGGGATCGCTCTTCCAGTCTTTGCGACTGAAAATGATGGATTTGAGCGAACTTCCATCGTTGATACCTTTGTTCAGCACTTCGGCTGCTTCGTGGTAGAGAGACATGGAAGCAACGTGAATGTTGGTGTGTCGTTGCGAAAGCCATTTTGTACGGGCGAGGTTGGATATTTGCGTATGGCGGAAAGTGATTGGTTCGGGTAGTGCGGGAGCTAGTTGAGGACGACGTTTCAATCAAGACCCAGGCGGGAGTAAGCAGGAGGCAGTGAATGCTCTCTGAACGACTCCAGGCCCAACTCGACCGAGCCTACTTACTTAAAAACTGCGAGTCCGTCTTTGTCACATTCAAATTCTGAACAACGTACTCTGATAGATATTGCTGTCCGTAATTACCCTGTCCAGGCCTGCTTGTCGTCCCAACGCGGAAAGACAAAAGGGAGTTGTTCCGGCATCTGATCAGGCCAATTGGTCTTGATCACTTCCATGAGCTGCTCATAAAGCACCTGATAACCTTTGCTAGTGAAGTGCAGGCCATCATGTAAGCACTCCGATACAGCCTCATTCGTTGAATGTGCCAGTGAGCCCCAGAGTCTTTGGGGCTCTTCCCCTCTCTGCATCATTGCCTGCCAGATGTCGACTAGGGGCAGACCGTTCTCATATGCTATGCTACGCGCCGCAATGGCATACTGGCTCGTGACAGATGCCGTTCTTCGCGGCGTGATGGGCTCGGGCATCCCCTTCTCCGCGTCCTCCTGCATCAGCTGCCGCTCGTCCACGGGCGGCGGCGTGATGAGGATGATGCGAATGTTCTGATGGGCCTTCACGCAAGGATGATTGACGATAGTCTGCAAGTTTTTCCTGTACCTTTCCATTGGAACGTGCTGTTCTGGGCCTCCGGCTGGGGTATTCGGCAAACGTGCATCGTTGGCGCCGAAGAAGATGGCGAGGAAGCGCACTTTGGCCTGCTCGGGCGAGGGCATGATCTGAGGCAGGATTTGGAGAGCCTGATCGGTGTTGTAACCGCTGAAGCCGCGGTTGACGATATCGAGTCGACGGATATATGCGTCGGTGAGCTGAGGTCCGAAGACGCCACGGCCAGGGGCGAAGCATTGTTGTGTGAGGCTGTCGCCGAAGAGGATGAATTGGTCCATGATTGATGGATTCGCGATGAGAAGTGAGAGATGTTTCTTCAGCGCCGTCACTTAATTACTGGAACCTCGCATAGGCGATACAAGTTACCCTTACTCCTGAAGACGTGTGAACATTCAGACACGCCCGAGGGCTCGGTGAGATCCGGCTTGCAAGTGGATGAGGCAACGCGAACGATTGTAAGTACAAGTCGATCAAATGTTTTCTTATGCACGTATACATGCACGCGTAGATTCAATTGAGGGGTAACCGTTGTCGAGTCGTTGTTGTTGTCGCTCCAAATGGCCCAAGCCGTTGGCGGGCATCCGCGCTAAAGCGTCATTGTGCGTCTCGCCCGGGAAGCTCTTCAAGCGGCATCCTGGCGTCTTTGCCTCGTTTGCGTCTTCTCTTGACAGTTGCCGTGCGACCTTGCCTCTCCGTCCGCCCACACCACCACCCCGTACCCCCCTTTCACCCCGACCGAGGCCCTCCGCCGCTCCATCTCGCCATGGCCTCCTCCTCCTCCGCCGCCGCCGACGTGCCCGACACCGACACGACCCCTTTGCTGCGGTCGTCCTCGGCGCCGCGCGCCTCACCACCACAGAAGGCCACTCGCAGCGTGACCTTCAACCCCCAAGTCACGAGCGCCAGCCCCCCGCGCCGCCGTCCAGCCTTCCCGCCGCCCTCGCAATCCCTCTCCACCAACACCATCCCCAGCCAGAACCCCACGCGCGATGCCGCCCAGCCCGCCGTCTCGTCTTTCAACAGCAAGCTCCGGAGACGGAACAGCTCTGGCTCGCCGCTACAACTCCCACCACAACATCCCGCGAGCAAGATCGGGCCCCAGCGCACGACGCGCACCGCGCAGAAACTGAAGCTGCTGCCCGATCCGGAAACGGCAGAAGACCCGGACGGGGAGAGTGGGAGGGATGTCTACAGCCAATTCACGCGCATTACGGATCCGACGGCGAGAAGAGATGCCGCGAGACTCGGGAAAGACGATAGAGTGAAGCTGCCGCGGGTCACTGCATACTGCACGGCGGGATCATATAACATGGATGATTTGCTGCGCTTCATGAAAGGACGAGCCAAGACGAAGAACGCCGCGCCGAAGAGTTTCGATGAGTGTATATACACCCCATACGCATACAGGCGGGATGCCACAGACAGCAAAAGAAGGAGTAGTGGGAATCCGAATCACACAGAACAGCGACCGCCTTCGCAGCAGCAGAGGCGGTTCTCAGATAGCGCGGTCGTGGAAGAGAATGGGGAGCAGAGACGGCAGGACCTGATCGACCTGCACGATGAGAGCAGAGATCCCACAGCCGAAACGGGGGAATCAAGTCGCACGCTTCAAACCGTCGAGCACGAAACCACCTCCGCCACCGTCGACACGCGCCCCGTCACCCCCGACTTCGATACCACGGTGCACATCCCCGAGGTCTTCCTTTTCGAGTATGGCGTGGTGGTCATCTGGGGCATGACAGTCAAGGACGAGCAACGCTTCCTCAAGGAAATCGCCAAGTTCGAGCAGGAGAAGCTGGGCAAAGACGACGTACAGACCGAAGAGTTTAACTTCTACTACACCCGCGAGTACCAGGCCCGCATCTACAACGACTTCATCTCGCTGCGCGAAAAGCGCAATTACATGACGAAACTCGCCATCAGCCACGCGCTTGCCCAGAGCACCAAGGTACGCCCTCCCCTCCAACATCGCTTCCCCTCTTCCACCGCCCCCTCAAGCTAATCCGCCCCGCAGACATCCCTGTACGAAGACCTCCTCGACGCCACCATTTCCACCACGCAGGCCATCCCCAGCACCATCGCCGCCACGGGCCGCATCAACCTCACGCGCCGCGAAATCAACATGCAGATCGGCGAGCTCTTCATCCTGCGCATCAACATCCACCTGCAGGGCTCCGTCCTCGACGCTCCCGAGCTCATGTGGGCGGAGCCCCAGCTGGAACCTATCTACCGCGCGGTACGAGGGTATTTGGAGATGGATCAGAGGGTCGGGTTGTTGCAGGAACGGGTGGGCGTGATTGCGGATCTGTTGGCCGTGCTGAAGGATCAATTGAGTCATACGCATGGTGAGTCGAGCTTTGCTCTGAGGGGATGAGACGGAGGGCGGAGCTGACGAATGTGATTGTGTACAGGCGAGTATCTCGAGTGGATCGTCATCGTGCTCATCGCGGCGGAGATCCTGGTCGCTGCTATCAACATCGTCGTCGATCTGTACGCCGGCGTGGATTGAAGAGGCTCTTTCTTCCGAAACACGTCAACCGGCGTAGCCCTTAAGACCCGGACGCACCTTCTCCTTGGCTAGACCTAGACCTACAACGACTCGTCCCAGCGAAGGTCTACACGCCATTATGGAGGGAAGAAAAACCGGAAGGATTTTGGCTTCTTCAAGAGCCGATATGTGTGTACATCAACCGTCCCCACATCCTGTGTGTACATGTACTTGGGGTTGGTGAGCGAGGGCGTTGTGAGGCGTCTGGGTTTCGCGGCAGGATGTTCGGCGCCGCTGTTGCATGAGGGAGGGCTGAGGCGGGGACTTGTATATGTAGGGGCGCGAGCCGGTTGCGTAGCTGCGGGTACTTGCGTGCTGGTGCGTGGTGTGATGAGTGCAAGACTGCCTTTTTTCTTTCTGATCATTGAGATTCTTTGTGCTGTGCTTACGTGGGACAACTCAAGATGTCTTGACGTCTTGAAATCAAGTGCACTGTGTTATGAGAAGCTACTGCAAGATGAGAAGTTTTCGAGACTTCATCCTACAATTTGCATCAGTTGAAGACGAACAACGCAAATTTCGCCTCATCGACCCGCAAATGCTCAGTTTCATTATTTCCGACCTCATCCTGCTAAGTGGCAGCCTTGAAGCCCCAATGCCACTTCCATTTCGACTTCCGTCGACATCCATTTTCCATCTGATTGAAAAAAACAACTGCCTATTCGGGAAGGTGCGATCCCAGCCACTGCATTTTCTCAACATCGAGACGCTCTCAGCAATAATGCGAATGCTTTTATCCAGGGGGCATTCATAATAACAACCGACATTGTCTACAATGCAGTCGATTCGCGCCAAACGGGTGTTGTTACCTCCTGCTATCTGTATATCGAGTGCGTCATAGCGCTCTTGTTCTTCGTCCCCGACTTCGTTCGACATCGTGTATTCCGCCTTCGCCTAGTCCGTTGTAGCGTTCGAGCTTTCTCTCTGAGTATGTACTCTTAACGGGCTCTGCGCGTGAAAGCATCATGTTGAGCTCGAACAATAGCGCCCTGGTCAACTCCAGTAGCGCCTGGCCCAAAGCTACGGCTTCTTTTATCAGCAGACTTGTACTTTTGTTACTACCTATGCATAGGCTTGATTGCTGAGCTTCAGATCACGCTCCGGCAAGTCGAAACGGAGGTCTCATAGGTGTTGTAGTGTTAGGTTCTAAGCAGAAGTAGTCGGCGGTCGGCAAATCGCGACTCCTCGTGGCATTCGGATAAAGCGATGCAAGTGCTTGCAAGTAGGTACGAATTGCTGCGGTCTGTTCTTGTTTTATGGGTGGCACGCTTTAGGGAAAATCTCTCGCATGCGGAGCGTCGATTGGAAAGGATAGTGCTTCAGGAGGCTGAGCAGGATGTAAACGTCGTTCCAGTTATTGTCCAGGGGCGTGCTGGTCAGCATGAAGCCGGTCTGGAAACGCTTGCGGAGGGGTTCCACTGCGGCGAACGTGTGGCTGTTGGGGTTCTTGATGGCATGGGCTTCGTCCAATATAGTACAGTATAGTACAGTATAGTACAACATGAATGAACCACAACGTCGCACCGATTCTTTCGCTTTACCCCCCGTTCGCTCTAAATCAAAGCCTGCCCTCTAAACATACCCTCCCTAACTTCCTTCACAACATCCTTCCGATCCTTCCTCCCCACCAACACTACACCTCTGCCCCTGCGTCCCATCCGCCCCACACGCCCCAGTCGGTGGATAAAGTCAATAGTCGTATGCGGGACGTCGTAGAGCACCACGGTCTTGACCGGCAGCGTGTCGATGCCGCGCGACGCCAGATCCGTCGTCACGAGCACGGAGACATCCTGCAAGCGGCGCGGCGCCGTGCCGCCGCGGTCGCTGTGGCGCGCCCCGCGTGTCTCGGGCACGGCGAAGGAGTTGCGCTGCTGCGCAGGCGTGCCGACGCCGGTGAAGGCCGCGAGTACGGAAGCGGTGTGGCGGTCATCAGAGTCGCGTGATAGGGCGGTGGCGTTGATCCCCTTGCCCTGAAGGTAGCGGGCCACTTCGTCGGTCTTCTCGCGCTCGTTGACGAAGACGACGATCTTCTTTTCGGCGCCGCGGTCGGCCGGGGGTGTCTCCGGGTCAGCCACATCCTTGCCGATGTCCCAGATGACTTGGGCGCAGGCGAGGTCGCGGTTGGAGTGGTAGGGGACTTTGTCGATGTCGACGACGGAGAGCTGGACGCGGCGCGGGATGGCGTGGAGGTTGGGGGTGACGAGGCGGCGGGCTCGGGGGAAGCGTTTGGAGAGGTAGCGGTCGAGCGTTTGCGGGATGGTGGCGCTGCAGAGGATGAGTTGGTGCAGGCTGGGGGAGGCGCGGTCGATGAGGGAGGAGGTCGTGGGGGTGAAAGAGCGGTCGAGCAGGGAGTCGGCTTCGTCGATTACGAGGTGGGTGACGCGGGAGAGGATGTTGGGATCACTTTCGGTGATGGCGTTGATCAGATGGGGGGTCGAGATGACGATGTCGATACCCGTTGTCGTGAAGAGGCGGCTCCGGATCACGGTGCCGGAGTAGTTGGAGCTGAGGAGGGCGGAGCGGTATTTGACCGTGTGCGAGAGGCTCTTGACGAGACTGCCAACCTGCTCTACCAGTTCGGAGGTTGGGAGCAGGATGATGGCGCGAGGTCTGGCCGTATATGGGTCTGGCTCGTCGGTGGATGGCGGTTCAATGTCAAACATCCTCCCCCTCGATCGACTTTGCTCATCTTCCTTCTCTTTCTCAGCCTTTTCTTGAGCCTCTTGTGCCGCCTGTGCCATCTCAGTGCGCTTGATAGCGTCTATGACTGGGAGCAGGTATGCGAGCGTCTTGCCCGACCCCGTCTCGGCCGCCAGGAGAAACTGCTCCATCTCCTTCTTCGGCCCCTGGTTCGCCTTCTGTCTCCGACTCCTATCTTCCTCCGTGCCGAGCAGCGCAGGTATTGCCAGTCTCTGGATTGGCGTGGGCGACACGTCCACCATTCCCCCCAAAGCCTGCTGTGCGATCGACTCCTTGACGGCCGGCAGCAATTCAAAGTCCTTGAAGTAGTCCCGCTCCATGATATCCTGCTTGACACGACCGCGCTTCTCGTAAGAAACATTCGCCAGCGCCCGCTGCATCTTCAGCGCCTTCATCGGATCCCGCGCCTTGCCATCCTTCTCGCCCCCCTTCCCGGGGCGTGACTGCCGTCTCCTTTCCGACGCCGAAGTCTGGGTTTTCGCCGCGATGAGGGTGCGCGGAGCCTCGGTCGTGTTCATGCTGGCAAACGGGCTGTTGCGACTCTTCCTGACAGGTTTGCTACTGGAGGGCAACTTGGGGCCGCGTTCGACATCGGGGGCGAGCTGCGTGCGCGCTGGGCGGCGCTTCTGGAAGGTCGAGGCATATCGCTGCTGTGATGTCGTGAGGGTCTTGGTGAGGGCGGAAGCCTCGCAGAAAGGACAGAGGGTGGAGGAGGAGAGGCGGAGCATGGCCGATGTGTCGCGGTGTGCGGCAACCGGGAGCTCATATCTGCATGTCACTCTCCAGATCGTCTCCGAAAAGTTGAGCGCCGGGCTGTCGGCTCACTTTCCCCATTCGGACGCGCGCGGCGCGGGCGAGCTGTTGCCGGGCGTTGACGACGGCTTGTTTACTCCGGCCGCCGTCGTCAACACAGACTGGCTGCCCCCCCCCACAGTAGATCTCCAACCTAACCTCCACGACTCGTCGCCCCGTTATTCTACCATCAACACTCACCACCACCAACCCGCTCTCGTTCAATCCCCCCCCCTCCGGTATGCCATAAGATTCTCCTCGCTGAACGGCTACCACCCTCCCCTCTCATTCTCTCCGCGCCCTGAGCGGCGGCGACCTTTCCCCCGTCGGCGCGAGCGCCGCATTCCACCCATTGTCCGCCCATCGGGCCCCCCAGCGACGAGACACATACCACCGAGCATTGTTCGGCCATGGACGCTGTATGACCGCACCGATACAAGACGCAAGAACAACGATCGTCGTGTGTGCTCACAATGGTGCGCCAGGTTCAACCGCTTCGCATCTCCAAAACCAACAACAGCAACCCTCTCAGCTCACCAATGTCTCCGGGCAAGACGGCGGCCAGTCGTCCGCTTGCTGAGATCGGCAGCACCGAGTGGAGACGCAACAGCCCCAGCTACAACCAGGCCACTAGGGTAAGCGCGCAATGCCCTCCAACTCGCAACTCATCTCCAGCTTCACATCATGCTAACAAGCCGTTCTCAGAAGAACCTGGTATCCCACGACAGCTCACCCTACAACGAGACCTCTTCCCCCCCCCAGTTCAAGCCGTCGCCCAAAGACTTTTGGTCGGGCCGCGAGGGCATGTCGCCCATCCACTTCGACTCGGAAAACACACCCGAGCGCTCCCCTTCTCCGTCTTGCTCCCCGCGGCGACGACCCAGCATCGAGAGGCTGATGCAAGCCGGGCGAGTCAAGACCAGCAACATGTTCGCCATGGAAACCAAGGATACCTACGACCCCAACAGCTACCCGCACGTCGAGAGACCTGCTGCCAACCGACCTCTTAGCCAGCAGTTGGCTAACAACAGCTTCACGCGCTTTGACTCGTTGAGGAAAGAGAACCATCCAATGCGCCCTGGGCGCCCTAGCCACAAGCGCAGCGAGACCGAATCCAGCCTGCCCATCCTCAGCCCATCCAAGGCGGCGTCGGAATACCCTCTGCCCGAATCCCCTCTCAAGCAGGAGCAGCAGTCTCCCACAAAGTCTGCGCTCTCTCGCACAAGTCAGTTTGGCCCCGGTCCATACAGTAGCTATGACGATGAGAACCGTCCATTTTCTGCGGGCGACGATAGGGTCCCGACCCCCAGAAGCGGTCATCGCCACGCGAAAAGTGTGACATTTCACGCCGAACCACCAGAGGTCACGCACTACGAGCAGCAGACCCCCGAGCCTTCAGTCTCTGTTGGCTCCGACCGCGATGGTAGCTGGGACTCCGAAGACTTTGACGAGCACGACTACAGCTTCGACCGAGGCAGCTCAGCGGACATGCGTGAGGACAGCTTTGACGCCGATCTGGAGAACCTGGACAAGACGCCAGTTGTTCTGCCGGACGACTGGCGGCGCATGTCGCCGGACAACGCGAGAGCTGATCTCGCAGTCGACGAGGACAACGTCTTCGGTGGTGAGGAAACCCCACGCCGCGCCGTCCTGAGCCGCTCGGAGAGCGTGACATCCGATGGCTCTTCTCGCCCGCTGCCGCCCTTGCCTGGTATGACGCCGCGCAAACTGTACGACTCCAATGATCTTCAGTCTGCCGCCGAGCGCGCAGCTCAGTCGACTCGCAACCTTCCGTCGCCTCCCAAGCGCGCCTCATGCAGCAAGGACGAAATCCTTAAAATGACGCGCCAGGCATCACTCTCGCTCGAAGAGCGTCTGCAGCTGATGCGCGAGCAAGATGAGCGTCCCATGTCAAAGTCGTCGCAGCAGACGGGCTCGAGCGCCGAGCAAGAGCTTACCATCACCAACCTTGACACTGGTGAGCAGACGGCTTTCGCCGATGCTCAGAGTCAGCAAGAGCAGGACGACTCGCTGGCGGACCTGGGTGACTTTGATAACGACAGCTCGATACCCAAGATCTCTCGCGAGTCCATCCTCCGCAAGGTTAGAAACGCCAAGTACGACTCCGATGATGAGTTCATTGATGAGTCTGAAGTCGTGGGCGAAGAGACCAGCCCGGGCAGGCCGTCGATCGCCGAGCTCGCACGTATGGACCCGGACCAGCCGGTCCCATCCCGCGAGAACAGCCGCGAGACCAGCGAGAACTACTTGAGCGCATCTGGCGGCGCCTACGATGAAGAACTTGAAGAAGAAGTTTCGTTCAAGCGCGAAGAGAGTGAGGATGACTCGTTCGATATGAACGCCATCCCGAGCTTCGAAGACCAGAAAAAAGATGCTCAACACCCTTCCACGAACCTTGAGCGTCAGGGCTCCGTCGTGCACTACCCCATGCGTTCTGAAAATGAGTACGACGACGATGACACGGCGAGCAAGTACTCTTCTGAGGAGCCAGAGGCTGAGAGCACCATGATTCACGAACACCAAGAGACTTACGAACATCACGAAACGGTTGAGCAAAAGGATGACGGCAAGGAGACGCTGGATCAGGCCATGGAGCTGCTCACGGTCAACGACTACTCAAAGCAGCCTGCAGCCGAGGACGCTCAGCCCACGAAGCAAGGGAGCGGCGACTTCTCGGGCCTGCCAACATACCTGAGCGCGGATGATTACGACTTCGGAATGAAGAAGTACATCACTCCATCCCCGCCGCCCGTATCCGCAGAAGAAACGAAGTTGGACGAGAAGAAGATGCCGAACCTCCTGCCGCCGGCGGAACTGGACAACACACTCCAACCTCCTCGGCCTGCTTACGCCGATGCAGAGCCCTCTCCGCCTGGCACGCCCGAGTCTGTCATCCACCATGGAGATGATGGAGATGTGGAGAACGTCGAGGACGACCTCGCTGCCCGAGAGGAGCAGACGCCTCGTGCTAGCCCGCCTGCTATCCCCGAGCGAAGTGCGACCATCAAGACCCAGGGAAAGCTCAAGGCCAGGCCTTCCGTTTCCCAGGCCGAACTCGAAGCGCTGGCTGAGCGACACAGAACCCCTAGCGAGGAACCTCCTGTGCCCGCCATCCCGCAACAGTACAGTGCCGAGACAGAGTCCGAGTCTGAGCAGCAGGAAGAGGCCGAACAAGACCTCCAGCCAGCAGAAGGCGAAGTCGCCTCCATCCATTCTTCCGAGGATGCGAGCTCCAAGGCCGACTCGCTCGTCGAAGAGAAGCCCCAGGCTCGCCGCAAGAGCAGGAAGAGCGGTGCCAAGATGGATCTCAACCTCGATCAGTCGGCCTTTGACGACATGAGCATGGGTTTGGACCAGGAGTTCGATCGGGTAATCGAAAGCCAGAAAGTAAGACACCCATTCTTTCCGCCACCCTTTGCTCGCTTCGACCCTGCAACGCAGCGCTCGAAGCAGCTTAACGCGTTCAGCAATCACTCCGCCGAGGGGTCTGCTACGCATTCTCCTTTTTCTCAACACTCACGCAGCGCTGGTACTGACCTTGTATCGTCGAAACAGAAGGGATACCTCACCCGTCAAAATACGAAAGTTGTCGTGGCATCCAACCGCAACATATCCGGCGACAGCAACAACACCAACAAGTCGCACGACAGCAGCCGTCCGTTGTCGCCCACCAACTCCAATGCCTCTGCCTCGGGCGTGCCTCGCACCACATCTCGTTCGCAGAAGAGCCCGCGCAAGCCTAGCGCGGAGCAGTACCTGAAGACCGAGCCTTGGAACCCCAAGGCCAGGAGAAAGAGTCAACGGGCCGCCAGTGCGCAGAAGGCTTACAAGAATGAGCCTGCACCGCCATTGCCGGGGCAGGAGAGCGCGCTTGGTGTGGTCGATGAAGACTACGCGGCTGGCTCGGGTAATCTGGAGGACGAAGTGGCCGACGGTGTCGAGAGGGGTCGTCTGTTTGTCAAGGTGGTCGGCGTCCGTGACCTGGACCTGCCTCTTCCACGCAACGACCGCGTTTATTTCCAGCTCACGCTGGACAACGGCCTGCACTGTGTGACGACCGCCAACCTGGAACTGGGACGCAGCGCACCAATTGGCCAGGAGTTCGAGCTCGTCGTCCTCAATGACCTCGAGTTTCAACTCACGCTCAACACCAAACTCCCCGCGCCCCCAGTCGCTCCCATGCCCACGCCCTCAACCCCCACTCAGTCGCCGCAGAAGTCGCACAAGTCAACCTTTTCTCGCCTGCTATCCTCTCCCAAGAAGCGCGCCGAAAAGGAGCGCCAGGAGCGCGAAGCAATCGAGGCAGAGGACCGCCGCCAGCAAGCCGAAGCGCAGCGCAAGCGAGCCTCGCACCAGCCCACGGCCTGGGACCTGCTGCACGAGCTCGTCAATGGCTCCGACGGCTCCTTCGCGCGCGCCTACGTCAACCTCAAGGCCCATGAGGGCGCGTGCTTCGGCCGCCCGCTCACCGTTGACGTGCCTTGCTACAACGAGTGGGCGCAAGAGAAGGACGGGCAGGTCGTCAACAGCGTGCGCAGCAAGCGTGGAAATAACGCAGGGCCTATTCGTAAGCCGCCGTATGTGGTCGGCAAGCTGGAGTTGCAACTGCTGTATGTGCCGAAGCCGAAGGGTGCGGGCGATGAGGATATGCCCAAGAGCATGTCGTCGGCGATCCGCGAGATGAACAAGGCCAGCGAGACGAAGGAGGTGGTGTACGAAAGCCACCTAAGCCAGCAGGGTGGCGACTGCGTCGTAAGTCATCCATTCCCCACTCAAGACCAGCAGCAAACTAACACCCTACTCCAGCACTGGCGCCGCCGCTACTTCCGCCTGACCGGCCCCAAACTCACCGCCTACCACGAGCATACGCACCAAAAGCGCGCCGTGATCAATCTCACCAAAGCCTCGCGCCTCGTCGACGACCGCAGCACGCTCGTCGCAGACCCGAACCCCTCCCACGCCTCCCCGACCAAATCCCGCCCCACCAACCGCCGCCGCTCCGCCTTCGCCGAAGAAGACGAAGGCTACCAGTACGTCGAAGAAGGCTTCCGCATCCGCTTCCAAAACGGCGAAACAATCGACTTCTACGCCGACTCGCGCGCGCAGAAGGAGCGCTGGATGGAGGCCCTGAGCCAAGTCATCGGCGTGCCGGACCCCGGCAAGAAGAAAGCGGGCTGGACGGACCTCGTGCTGAAGCGCGAGAAGGGCGACGCGCTCGCTTCGAGGCCCGCGGCGCCGCACGGCGGTGTCAGGGGCGAGGGAACCGAAGTGCGCGATTTCGAGACGAATCTCGCGGCGCCGGAGGAGGCGGAGACGAAAACTGCGCGTCCGGCTACCGCCGTCGTGAATAGAAAGCCCGTTGCGCCGCTGCCGGGACGCGCGGGGAGCAGGACGGCGCCGAACAGCCCGCAGAAGGGCGCGGGCGCGATGCCCCTGGCGAGCCCGGGTGCGAGGCCTAGGACGCCTCCCATGAAGGCCCGGACGGGGCATAGGGGACGCGATGCCGTGAAGAGCATGATCTTTTAGGATCGGTCGCAAAGCATTGGAGGTGGAAGTGGAGATGGATGAGGAGCACTGGCGGAAGGAGAACTCTCGTAACGTGCGATGCCTGTCTGGCGTCGCTTCTGTCTCCTTCGTTCGGGGGTTTCGGGGCTGGGGGCTGGGATGGGGGGCCTGGCGCGGATGTGTGTATACGCGTTTTCTGTGTCCCGTCACTGTGGTGGGCTTTCGTTGCTGTGGGCTTTCTTTTGGTCTTTCGGTGCTGGGGGTGTAATGATGTTAGATGCGTTCAGCAATGGCAAATGGCAATATGGTATATACGCTTTACGTCCGTTTTCTCTTGCTCGTGGTGGTGGTTGATGTACTTCAACCAGTGCTTTTAAACAATGGGCCTGTACACAAAAGACAAGCTGTCGATACTAAAGGCTGTGAACCAACAGCGCGGTAGCCCTCCTTCAGAGCTCCATCGAGCTCCCAGGCCCTTGACCTTAGGGACTGACTCTTTCCATCAGCGGCCCGATGCCAATTGAACATCGATCTTTCGTGCGGCCAGTGGTAGGAGGTACTGCTCCTTCCATGTCTCACGTTGAGCAATAAACCCATGCACATCCTGTTGCGAATAGCAGAGTGATGATGGAAGGATAACTGCTCAGACTCTGCGCCGTTGCATGGACAAATCAACCTTGATATCTATGACATCTCCATGTTCACCACCAGTTGGCTTTGCCAAGCCTTTCGCCACGACTTCACCTCGTCCGCCATCCACGAGGCCGCTGTATATTGAACACCATCACGCTCCTTAACCCCATTCTCCAAGTAAAAAGAAAGAGCTCAGATTTAGAATGCCAGCCCCAAGATCCATCCTCGTGACCGGCGCGGTAAGCCCCATCACCCATCACATCCACCACCACACAACTAACCAACTCCCAGAACCGCGGCATCGGCCACGCGATATGCACCACGCTCCTAGCCAACCCCTCCGCCAATCCCCTCACCCTCTATGCCGCCTCACGCAAAGGTGAAGATCTCAACCTCCAGCCCCAGCACCCCAGCACGACAATCCAGTACCCGCGCCTCGACATCTCCAGCCACGACAGCATCCACGCGCTCGCGGAACGCGTGCGCAGCGAGCAAGGCAGCCTCGACGTGCTCGTCAACAACGCCGGCACGAACCTCGACAAGCAGTACAGCTACGACAACGCGCGCACGACCATGGACGTCAACTACCGCGGCACGCTTGAGGTGCGTCTCGCCGCCCCCGTCACCTTCCCCTGTCCGTCCCCAACTAACATCAAAAACTCCTCAGATGTGCACCGCTTTCCTCGCCCTCCTCAAAGCCTCCCCCTCCCCCTCCAAACCCCGCATAGTCAACCTCACTTCCGTCGCCAGCACACTCAAACACTACACGCCAGCGCTGCAAGCGCGCTTCCGCGACCCGGACCTCACCCTCTCGGCCCTCGAAGCCATCGCGCGCGAATTCGAAGCCTCAGTCCAAACCTCCAGCGAGCACGAGGCCGGGTTCCCCGCGCCCAATCTCTCCTACTCCGTTTCCAAGGCGCACGTCAATGCGTTTACGCGCGTCCTCGCGCGCGAGAATCCGGAGGTGCTGGTTAATTGCTGTTGTCCTGGGTGGGTGGCGACGGATCTGGGGTCGTCGATTGGACGGGCGCCGAAGACGGCGGAGGAGGGGGCGAGGATTCCGGTCAGGTTGGCGGCTGGGGAGGTGGGGGGCGTGAGTGGAGGGTATTGGGCGAATGAGGGGGTGAGGGGGAAGGGGGAGGGGGAGGTGAGGCAGTGGTGAGGTCGGGGTGGTTGATGAGATTAGTGTAGGATAGAGTGTTGACGCTTCATTGTGGCAGGCCATGAGCATTGGGTCTTGTACCATTTTAGAAATCATTTCATCGGTGGACGCCGCAAGTCGTTCTCATTCGCTAATCGTGTCATGTCTCCATCTGTCGTAAACCTCTGCTCTCGCACACATGAGAAGGTGGCAGCAGAAGGCGAGAAAGCAGAACCCAAGCAACTCCATCTCGAACCCCGAGAAACACCTCGCTGCCCACGCTTCTTTTTCTCTTTCAACCCACAAAAAGCACGCCATGTCCTCCGCTGCCGTTCTCACATTTCTTCGCTGAACGCATCTTCGAAGTCGCTCTCACTCTCAACCCCATCGCTGTCGAGCTCGATGCTCGTACGTGCGCCATTTGCATCACCAGGCCTCTCCACCAACCTGGTCTCCCCCTCCCACTCCCGGAAAGTGTCATTGAGTTGCCGCAACGTGCCGAGCAGCGTTTTGGCCTCGTCACACTCGACTTGCAGCTCGTGCGGCACGGGATCACCTTCTCCATCCTCAGCATCTTGCTTCCGCAGCTCGACGTACTCACACAGCGCAAGAACAAAATTCTCCGCGTCTGCCAGCATCGCGATGGCGCCGTTGAAGGGGGCTCGCGTCGATTCGCGGCGGTACGCCTCTGAAACGATTCTGGCACAGCGGTTCACCAGCGAGCGGGCGACGCGCGTGCGCGGGGCGACAAGCGACGGGTCGTCGATGAACGAGGGCGAGAAGAGGTGGTCGCGCAGCCAGATGGCTGTAACCTCACGCCAGTGAAAGTTGTCGGCGTTGAGCAGGAACCCACACGCCCAGTGAGAGATGGATTCGAGCACGGCGTGGGGCGCGATGGTGTGTGCTATGGTGAGGAACTTGAGAATCCTTCCTTCCGATTCGGGCCACATGGTGAAGCTGGGGGCGAGGATGAGGAGCATCCTCTGGAAATCACCATCTGAGCAGACGCGCGCGTGGTGCAGGGTTGTGAGCAGGAGCGGCTGAAGATGATTTGTCTCTGCATCGAAGCGCGCGGTCATGGAGACTTCGACGTAATTCCGTATTTGCAGATGGCTTTTCTCACTTAGGAAGAGCCCCATCAGTTTCCCTGGAGCGTATTCCTCCCAGGAGCGGGCTTCAACATAGGGTCTCGTCGCGATCCAATGCAGGATCGAGCTTTGCCGATCGTCAAAAATCCTCACTTTGAAAAGCTCGTGAAACTCGTCGTTCTTCAGACTGATGCCGTAATCAGTCCTTCTGCGTTTGGCGTGGGGTTCCTGGAACTCTGCGGGCTCGATGGAGAGGTCGACGTGCCCATCCAGAAGGCGGTAGATGAACTCGAGGAGCGTGGTAAAGGGAATATCTTGGTTGTTGTTCTTGATCAAGTTTGTGAGAGGTATATGCCTCTTCCTGGACTCCACCTCGAGTTTGATGTAGATCACGTCGAGGGCCCACATCAAGAAGCTGTGGTCAAGAACGAGCTCGGTTTCGACCACGCCCAGATTAGCAATGTTTGCCGCGAAATCGAAGAATTCCCTCCAATGCGTGGGATGGTATTCGAGGTTCGGGAACACAAGGGCATGCTGATCAATGACCGAGGTCACCAGATGGCGGTAATCGGGCATGGCGTGCTCTCGTACCAACGCCAAACACTTGTAGAAGAACCCATAAAGTGCAGCGCGGACCTTCGGGTTGTGGTGTCGCATCAAGGTGTCCGAAGCGAAATCGTCCTGCGCGAAGAGGTACATGATCCGACTGGCCAGTCGAGGCCTGTCGCGCACAACTGCAGCGAAAGCTGCCACCACATTTTCGACTTTGCTCTCCATCGCAGGGTCCGCAGCGACTATGCGCAGTGCGTACTGCACGATCAAGTCGCTCATGTCGCTTTCCAAGGAGACGGTGGATTCATTCCTTGGTTCGAGCAATTCTTCCGATTCCGAGTCCACGTCTGAGCTTGACTTGCTACCATCCACGTAAGAGGGGTACTGCTCCAGTAGCCAGAAGATGAGAGAGGAGAACCGCTGGTCAAACAGCGTGCCAATGTCGTTACGCCAGCGGTTATGGCCAGCGGTCGTGCTAGAGAGACGATCCGGAAGCGGCACCATTGCCACTCCGGCTGGGTGACCACCGGCCTCCCTAAACTCAGCAGCCATCGCCGCAGCCTCCTCGATGTGACTCTTGCGCTCATACATGAGAACATAGGCGTTGTCGGGCCGCTCAGTCGCGTTCCCGTTGGTCCTTTGGAGACCTCCACAACATTGCGCCTGCACCTCTCGAAAGCCACCTTCGCAGCGGCGAGCTTTCGTGTCTTCAAGATACATCCATTCGCTGTCCCATATGTTCTCACGACCAGGGACGCGGACATAGGACCAGTAATGGCCGAATTCGAGTGAGCCCTGGTGGACGATCACGCCGGTGAGTTGAAAAATGTCAGGCTCTTGAGACGCATCGATCTTCTCCAGGTGCTCACGCTGATACCGCGACATGTCAATCTGAGCAGGGAATCCAAAATGATCGTTGACCTTGCCCTCGCCCAGCGCCATTGCTTCGAAGGTGAAACGCTTCAGACAGAAGGTAAGACTGTTGGGCGTTTCGTCCAAGCAGATTCGCTTCATCGCTTTGACCAGGCGTCCTCCTTCTTCCGGCGCGCAGGTCAAGCACTTGTACTTGTTTGCGCCTTCCATTGGTTCGCCCTGGACGAATTCGTCGAGGCTGTCTTGCAAACGAGTCCTGTTCTTGACCGTGATCGAAACGTCGGTGAAGGGCTCGGAGCGTGTGGAAACGTGACCACACTCTCCCTTCACCTGCGTCGCAAATGTCCCGGTGAAGTGACCTGTCAGGGCCTTTTTGGCGTCGGCGTCGAACAAGTTTTCTTCCAGCACGCTGAGGAAAGTTGCGTAGAAGCCATGCACATCCTCTTGACTCCCGGTCTGGATGTTCAGTGCTTGTGCGAGCTGCGTCGTCTCGGCAACGGGCTGAACGCTGCTCTGCATCTTGGCGAACAGCTCCTGCACCTGTGCCAGAACGTTCTGTCTTTGACAGTCTACGATAGGTAGGTCGAGAACGAACTTGCGGAACTGTAGGTTGCCGTACAACTGTTGAAGCAGCGAGTTCATGTAGCAGGTCATGCCAAGATTCGTAAGACCGGCAGGAGAAGCGATTGAGCGCAGCCACTCGTCGTGACCGGGGAATCTAGCGCCAGCTGAGCGAACGGAAGAGTTTGTCGCTTGACCTGTGAGTCTGATCATGTCGGCATAGTCCCGTTGTGCCACGTACGTGGCTCGAATCAGATCGAACACAAGCGCTCGAGTGTCGCCGTGGACGAGTGGGGGATGCTGGGAGCCGTCGACGGAGAACAAGAACCGCTGGAAGAGCTGCTGAGGTAGGCCCTGCACGTGGATCGGGATCTTGAAGCTCTTGAATATCACAAATGCAACAGCGAGCAGCCTCAGGAGGCCGTGCATTGCGACGTCCACGCGAAGGTACTCTACTGTCTCGGTGTGCTGGTAGGACCACAGCTTCGCCAGGAGATCTTCAATCAATTCACGAACCTGTTGCTCGTCTGCTTGCAACGCGCGGTCACAGTTTAGAACGTCGTATGCCAGATCAAAGTAGTTGCATGACAATGGGCCCTTGTTCAGAGCTTGCGGGAGCATGGCGAAGAGCGTCTGCCAGTAGAAGTGGACCACGTCGTCCGCAGTTTCCGTGTCATGGCAGCCGTTCCTAATGGACTGCGCCATGTGAGCCGAGAAGGCCAGGTCGTCGTCGAAGAGGAGGTCCGCATGCAACCCCACCAGGTCCTTTCTCTTGGTGAATGCAGTCCAGAGGCTCGTGTCCACCTTGCAAGACAACAAGAGCGAGCGGTAAAGCAACTCGGCCAATCGAGCACGGATGCGGTCGTCGGGTCTGGAACCACGCTCGACGGGCATCTGTTTGCATTGATGAAGCAGGTGGATCATGCGGTCGGCGACCATTGTAGCGTCTTGAGAGTGAAACGGGCCTTTCTCTTTCAAAGGTGATTGCTCTGTCGCACGGTCAGCCCTGTCGGTTCCGGAGCCGCGAGAGTGTTTCAAGCTACCTTGAAGGAATGTCGTGAGCGCTTGAAAGACCTCCGCCGACAGAGATGGGTCGAAAGCGCGGGACGCGTCCAGGATGAAGTCTGTGAAATGCCGAAGACCTTTGCGCACGAAGTCTGAGTCTAGAACACCGAGCCGAAGGAAATCGTGCAGGTGGCGTTGAAAGATGAAGAGGGAATAAATCGTCCTCCACTTCTTGTCGGGCGGGAAGAGCTCTTCCGTCGTCGTGTCGGCCGTGGTCACTTTGGATCGAGCTTGGGCCGAGGGGCCGACATTCTTCAAGAAGGCATACATCTGTCATGGTTAGCATGGCGTACACAGAAGCATTCAGAAATAGAGCTCACCTTCAGCGCCATGGACTCCGGCCCGTCCACAAAGACTTCCAGGGCAGAGTATCTGCTCATGATCTCCTCTTCCACAGGTCCTGAGCTTTTCAGCACTTTCCCCACGTCCTTACCAAAGCTGTACTTCGGCTGGACCATGATGGTGCTTGAATCATTGATGCCACATTCGATCAACGGCACGTCTTCTGATCCCGTGACTTCTGATCCTCCAACGATCACCCTGTTCTCCTCAGCTCCGGTTAAGTCGCACAGCGCCGAGAAAAGCTCAGAGACCTTGACTGACGATGCCGCCCTAACTTTGACCGTGGTAGGCTTCGTCTCTGGACCGAAGATCTCTGCGGTGAACTGCGTGACATCGCTTTCATCATCGCTTGTGCCCAAAACAATGGGGCTACCCTGCTGAATTGACCACGTTGTAGGGTCAATCTCCCTGCTCTTGGTCAAGACAGAGTTCAACAAGTCGACCAATTGGAAAAAATGGCGGGAAGTTGGCTCTGATCTCGAATCCACGGAATCATGATGCTCAGAGCAGATGGAGTCAACAAGCATTTGAACAAATCGTTGAAGCGTATCGGAGAGCAGCTTGGGAGCAACGTTAAAGTCGACAGAATCCACGAAGAGCCGGTCCAGGATGGTACCAGCGGCAAGTGTCGCCACCACAGAGACTGGGGAAGTGGTCGCAAATCGAACAAGATCCTTCCAAAGCGACTTATTCAAAAGATTGGGAAATGCGGCGTTCACATCTTGCTTGGAGGCGTCTTTGAGATCGACGCCGATAAGCATGATGAGCATTTTGGTGGCCAGCTCGCTGGGCAATGAACGAACGTTTCTTCGAGCGTACTCACTCCACATCAAGGCCGCGGCACTGGACCCCGGGGATTTGTGTACCAGAAACATCAATGTCTCCCACGCTGCCGCACGAGACTGAGTAGAAACCGCAAGCTCGCCGAAGATGTGGTGGAACAACCGATCCGACATCTCCACCGTCGTGGTCTGCTCGGGCAGAGCAAGCAAACGAGCCAGGTAGGTCAGGCGGGTTGTAACACCGCTAGTTCCGGCCAAGAGCTCCTCGTCTTTCTTTGACTTTTCCACAAAGGCGCAGAGCTCATCTACGGCGGTGCTGAATGGTAGCTTACGTGCGACGAAGGCAGACTCCTCATCAGATAAATCATGGCCGAGCAGCATGTTGACGATCTCAACAGCCGTTGTAGCGTGAGGTGTGTGGTTCGCGATCTCTGGAATGCAGTAGTCGTACACTTTGCCTCGTCCAGCGGGATTCAGAGGCCCAGCAGATCGAGTCACTTCCGACATCGCGACTTTTCGAACGGCCGCGACTGCATCGCATTCGCTGTAGCTGTTGGCGTTCTTCAAAATGTTGATGCTGTTGAAGGCGATAGTCAAACGGCCGTTGATCTCGACCGATCCACTCTTTTCCCCCATTGCTCTCAACAAAATCGGCAGGAATTCCGTCGCGACCAGGCTCAAGCTCGGAATGGGAGTCGTGATGAACTTGTCGGCAATGTGATTCAGCTGGCTGAATTCCATCCGGGGAAGGAGTTTGGTCAAGACCGAAAAAGCCGCGTTGACGAAATCAGCTTCCACGCTCGTGGTGCACGCGCGCCAAATGATGTCCGACTCCTGGTCAGTGTAATGTAGTGTTGCTGCCAGAAAAGCGAAGAGCGGCCCGCTGTAGCTGACCAGGTTGGCGTGAGATTCTGGCCCGAAGATGTATGCGGTGATCTCGTTCTGCCGCAAGAAGCGTGCTGCACATTGGGCAATGCGGCAATCGGTGCTCTCTGAACTCCTCTCGACGTGTGCCCAAACTTTCTCCAGCTGATTTTGCAAAGCAGTCAGTCCGACATTCCGGATGTCCATGATGTCGCTGTTGAGGTAAGCCTGCGAAACTTGCAGAGCCCAAGACGTTGAGAACATTATTCCGAGCTCGGTCAAGTCGTCGCCACAGGCTGCTTGCAGCTCGACTGCGAGTTGATCGTTGTGGGCCGCCGGTAGAATGGCATCTGCTTCTGCCTTGACGAAACGATCGTAGAACTCGGCCGCCGACAAGTAGTCGTGATCGCGTACATGAACGCGAATCAATTGCTCGCCGACATGGATTAGATCTTTGTGGAACCCTTCAGGCAACGCCCGAGTGTGCTTCTCGCAAATCACCGGAATGATCCGAGCTTTGATGATGTCCAGGACTTCTTCGACCTCTTGATACACGTCTGTCAGCTGAAGCCTCAAGCTTGGCAGGTTCATCAGCATAAGAGCGCTGTGAACAACAGACCAAGAGCCCTTGATCTGCCTCATGGCGCCAGTGAGTGACTTGAGCAGCTCCACAATGGCAGGAACGCCGTTTTGTTCCAGGAACTCACAGCCCCGTTGCATCATTATCTGATTGGAGTCCGTGCCGGAGCGGGAGAAGGTTGTCATTAGAGGAGAAGACTTGCACATGGCGTGGATCATGCGCACGAACGCGAGCCCCTCGACTCGCTGCTCGCGACTTGCGACCTGGGCTGAATCTCGCCGCGACAGGGACGATTTGATCGCATCAGACAGAAAAGGCAGGACCCGCAATGCGATGGTCGCGCAGTCGGCGTTGAGTTTGATGAAGGCTTCCTCCAGCGATGGATGTGAGAGATCCGTTGTGACCTCGAAAAGATCTCCGGTGTCCATGAAGGCAGTCACCAGGTCTGCCAAAGCGTCGAAGAAGTCCCTATCATGGTCGAGGTACATTCTCTTCCACAGGAGGTCGGAATCATCGGAGGTGGCCTGGACGTGTAGGTTGAGCTCTGTGGCAAGCTGGACGAATTGCTTCGGATCGACATAGCGGTTCTCAGTGATCACAGCGTGTATGCGCTGCGCGGATTGCAGGGGCGTGAGCTGGCCCCCCCACCGAAAGAAATGCTGGGCGTAAGACTCCATGGGGTCGGAGTCGAATTCGATGGCGGGGTCCATGTAGGAGCCCAAGTCTTCCGGCTCACAAGCTTCTACGACGACGGGCTCATCAGTGGACGAGTCGGCGTCTTCGCTAAGGCGTTGCTTCTTGCGGGCCAGATCAGGATTGGCATCTGCGTCGTGGTCGCGGGGCGATGGGGTGTTTGCTGGAGCCATGCCTCACGACTGCCAGGAAGTTTGCAGATGGAGCATGCCGGTGTAGGATTAGTGCAGGAGCTTCCACTGATGTAGCGCCTGACGTTTGTGGTGGTGGCGAGTGCAAGCTTTGTGGGAAAGTCTCACAGTGAAGGGTACCTAAGCAAGCAAGAAGGTGTCGTTGTTGGCGACCGACCAGCCAGGCGAGCCGGCAGGCAACTGCAGCAGCTTATCGATAGGCGACGGACACGTGACTCAAGGCTACCTGTGCGACCGGCGTGACGCGTGAGAGGCGCGTGAAAGGATGGTTGCGTTGCCGTGAGCTGCGATTCTAAGTGAAGAGACCAGAGAGCCGGCAGCGGTTGCGGATATTCGACGCGTTGTTCTGAGGGACGTGTAGAGAAAGCTAGGCGGTAGCACTTTCTGCAGGGATCCCGGATAGCGACGGGACGCGGAAAGTCTCGCCTGTCTGCCGTGAAGTCATCGTGAGATCTTGGCAGCGGGGAAAGTCCGCGGAGGAGGAGCCTGAAATCTGCAAGGCGATAAGGCATCAAATTCATTGCTGCCTCATCTTGCCTCCAGCATGTAGAAACCCCCCCGCGAGTCGCAAGATCTGACTATCCTACACTAGAGTGACCCTCATCGGAGGACCGACTGGCTTCAATCGTTCTTCATCGATTCCGCACTCAACATGGCCGCGGAGAAGAAGGAGAACAAACTCATCCGTACCACCGCGTCTTCATACTCCAGTGCCAACATGTGAGTTACGTTACAAATAAAGCATGAAGCATTCACATCTGCGATCAGAAGTCTACCAACTACAGCTGACGAGATCCGCAGCTGCAAGCTCGGCGCACCGTTCCACGATGTCACGGTAGACCTACTTGTGAAGTACGATTCTTCCGCTCCCAGTTCAAAGATTTGGATTTCCGCGATACTCATACCCGCAGTCTCGTCTCTGCCATAGGTCATCGCCAAGCCGCAATATCAGCGAGTCGCAAAAAGTCAAGGTCGCGAACTCGCAAACGCAAGCGAGCGGCCTCGTCTTCAAGGGCAGACGGACAGCGTCCTGCGGATTCCACGGTGCCAAACAGCGCCCAGCCTACTTCTTCTCATTCTGGTCGCCCGGATGTATTGGTGGGCTTCAATGAGGTGACCCGCCACCTTGAGAAGCTCTCGTCTGAATCCGCTCGACAATTCAACGCCTTGAAAGAGCAAGCAGGCGACCAACCGGAAGAGCTGCCAGACCATGTCGCCGTCGTGTTCCTGCTGCGCCCAATGGACGGCGTGATATACTCGCATCTGCCCGCCCTTTGTGTGACGGCCTCTTTCCACGCGCACAAACTTTCAAGCACAAGGCTTGTAGTGCTCGATCCTAGCACAGAGACTCGAATTGCAGATGCGCTACAAGGCTCTCCTCGGGTCAGCGTGTTGGCGATTCTCGAAAAAGAAGCACGAAGCCCGACGGCCGAAGCGCTCTTGGAATACGTGCGTGAAAACGTCGAACCACCGCAAGTGCCGTGGCTGCGTGAGGCTGTGGAAGGGGAATGGCTTGGCACAAAGATTGATAGCCGAGAAGTGCACGTGGCCAAGTCAAAGTGAGCCAGCAGTGTGAAACGCATCTTTAAATCACCCGGAACTGGATTTGAAGCTCGGAGGGTTCATACAGGGGACGAGCACTGTTGTCCTGTGCAAATTATCATAATACCTGTAGACATTCGTTACGCCGACTGTAGCTTCTGAATGATTCTCGCTTTCGAGACTGCCTGCTGAAGGGTACATACAATGCACAATTCGACCCAGTGACTTGGGAGCGACAGGAAGACAACAGATAGCGTTGGGCGAAGGATCAATGTAAGGTCTCGACAATGTCAAAAATGGGTCAAAGTGTGCACAGCTGGGAGGCATAGGGCAGGAGGTAGGTGTGGAGCGGGCCGTTATCCCGAATGCTTAACGTTGTATGCTTGGCACGAACATCCGGCCCCTCGGATGCTGCAACTGTGGCAGTGTGGTTAACGGAGCAGCGACCCGAATCACTCTTCAGCCCCATTGCGCCCTCGTTGACCTCGCACTGACCGCGAAAATAGTTCGCACGATCCACGAAGCATCCGGTGCCCTGTCTCATCCAAACCGCCCTCTGCCGACCCCAACCCTGTCTCGCCGACAAGGAGCCCGTCTTGCATCTTAGATGGCCGACATACAATGATATATCCTTTCCCTCAACCTATGCGACCCGCCAATCATACTCCATGAGCTGGAACTTGCTAGCGCGCTTCATCGACTCCGAGCACTTCAACAAGGACCCTTCGTTGACGGTTGCATACCTTGCGTGAGTGCTGGCAGACCGAACAGCAGGAGGGAGATTTCCGCTTACATAGCAAATCAGGCGGTATGCGGAGCATGTGGGCATCCACTATGTCCTTTGCTCGAAGCTCCGGCGCTTCAGCTATGAGGAGATCGAGTTCTTCATACCGCAGCTATGCCATCTCATCATCTCAATCGACAATGAGTCGATGGCGCTCGAGGAGTTTATTATAGACCTTTGCGAGGAGTCGGTCAATGGCGCGCTACTGGTACGGAGTGCTTCCCCCCGATCAATGTCGATTCCTGCTGACACTTGGCTCGCAGACCTTCTGGCTATTCCAGACTTATCTCTATGATCTATCAGCGACTCCCGCTTCAAATCAGTTCCAAACATGCCGCAGAGTGTACAACAGGGTCCAACACATTGTTTTCGGAGGGGGAGAGACAACAAGGGAAAGAATTAAAGAGAATGTTCTACCAGTTACAGTATTGTCGAGTCTGGTCATTGGTAGCTTTGGGATGCCAATGCTGTCCCGACATGCGGGACCGTTGGCTGTCGCTCAAGCTAGGAGGCCGAGACCTGTGGAAGAGACGGCCCAAGAAGCAACAACACCGACACCCCCGCCTAAGTTGACCAGAAGTAACACAATCGGCAGCCCCACGCCTGGGAGAAAAGAACGACCGGGATCCAGTGATTCCAGGGAGCCCCAGAGGAGAAAGAGCAAGAGGCCCGCGGCGCTGAACACCAACGGAGCTCCAAACTCACGAACTCACCCAAATACACCTCGTTCGGACGGGTTGCGAAGGGCATCGTATCGTCACTCTCTGGCTGTGACGCAATCAAATGAAGGTTTGACCAGTACAATGTCTCTACCAGAGCAGCGCAAGGCCAGAGCCCAAGCAGCGACTGTTGGCGGCTTGCCATCTGCCGCTGACGTCCTGGGGCGGCCGAGTGAAGGTCCTAGACGGCATTCTTATGGACCTAAGCCCAGCCCGGCCACTGTTTCTCCGAATCATCAGATTGAACTGCTCCGCCAAAATTATTTCCGAAACGAAATGCAGTTCTTGACAGCTCTCGAGGGTATTTCTTCTCGCCTGGTGGCGGTGCCAAAACCCGCTCGCCTGAGTGCGCTGCGTGCAGAGCTGGCATTAATAGCGCAGGACCTGCCAGCGGAGGTTGACATTCCGCTGATATGTCCTCCTAGTCTCGCCGAGGGCACCGCGAGTCAGAGTAAGCATCACCGTTTGGTCAGACTCAACCCTGCCGAAGCGACTAGCCTGAACAGCGCCGAGAAAGTCCCCTATCTGCTCATGCTAGAAGTACTGCGAGACGATTTTGACTTCGATCCAAAAAGCGAACAGAACGAGCAGCTTCTGGCAAAGCTGCTCTCTGAGAAAGGACGCCCGAAAAGGCGACTTTTCGACATCACAGATTCTGCACGAGAAGCTTCACTACAAGCTCCGACCGATCCGGCAACGAGCGATAGCGTGCTTGAACCTGCCAACGGCGATCTATCCAGTCCCGCGCTTCTTCAGGACGCGGACGATGGCTTGCCAACCAGATCGGGAAGTCCCCTTGTCCGCCCTCAACATGGGGCCAACAGAGAGCTTCCAAGGTTGTCTAGCGGTGTCAGCACAATGTCGACTACTAGTATCCAGACGCCACGTACTTCAGACGTGCCTCTCAGCCGATCCAGTAGCCCTGGTCTACGTTCGACATCATACGCGAAACCCCAAGGGGCAAACCAGGCCGACGTATCGGCTTTAGCGGATCACATGCGAGCGGCCAGCCAGATGCTGGCTCAGTTGGAGCTGAGCACCGCCAAAAGACCCAAGACAGAAGTGGCGGCGATCAAGGCGAAGATTATCGCAAGTATGCAATCGCTTGAAGAGCAGAGCTTCCTCGCGGATGAAGGGCTCCAGGAGCCAAGCTTTGACACCATCATGGCCAAAGCCGGCGAAGAGGCCGCGCACACCGATCCCGAGGGCTTGGAGGACGGGACCGAGGAAGAACCCACCGACCCCAAACTGAACACAGGCCGTGGCGCCGACCGCATGGAGAACGACGCCAAAACTGGTGGCATCCAACGGAAAGGCGACCGCGACGATCCCTCAGCCGCCACCTTTGGCGAAGCCTGGGAAGAGAAGAAAGAGCGCATTCGCCGCTCCTCTCCCTACGGCTGGGCAAAGAACTGGGACCTGATCTCCGTCATCGTCAAGACGGGCGCGGATCTCCGCCAGGAAGCCTTCGCCTGCCAGCTCATCGCCGTATGCGCCAAAATCTGGGCCGAGCAGCAGACTCGCGTTTGGATCAAGCCGATGCAAATTCTCGTCACGGGCGACTCCTCGGGCCTGATCGAAACGATGACCAACGCCGTGTCCCTCCACTCTCTCAAGCGTAGCCTCACCCTCGCCACCGTCGCCGCTGGCTCCAATCCCAAGAAGCGCATCGCCACGCTCCGCGACCACTTCACCAAAACTTTCGGCCCCGCCGAATCCGCGCCCTACGCGCGCGCCACCGCAAATTTCGCCCGCTCGCTCGCCGCCTACAGCATCGTGTCATACATCTTGCAGCTTAAGGACCGCCATAACGGCAACATTCTAATTGACGCCGAGGGCCACATGATCCACATTGACTTTGGCTTCATGCTGTCGAACTCGCCGGGCAACATGGGCTTCGAGGCCGCGCCGTTCAAGCTCACGGCCGAATACGTCGAGCTGCTCGGGGGAGTCGATGGTGCCGCTTTTGCGCTGTTCAAGGAGTGTATGAAGGACGCCTTTCAAGCGCTGAGGGGCGAGGCTGAGAGGATTGTCACGCTGGTTGAGCTGATGGGGCGCGAAAGCTCGATGGCTTGCTATGGCGGTGGCGTGGTGAATGTGATGGCGGCTTTGAGAGCGAGGTTTGTGCTGGAGCGGAGTAAAGAAGGGGCTCGGGATTGGGTCGAGGAGCTGGTCGGGAAGAGCGTGGGCAGTTATTACACGCGTCTTTACGATACTTTCCAGTATCGGACGCAGGGGATTTATTAGATGGCGGAGGGGATGTGGCGCGGCGTTCTGAGCGTTCATTGGGTAGAGGGGGTGGGCTGGTCAGCTTACCCGGCATGTTTTGAAGAAAAGTACTGCTCAAATCATTGAGAAAGAGCTAAAGAGAAGAAGGGTGGTCGAGAAGATTTTTGCTCATCTATTGATTCATCACTCATGACCATCCCGGCTTTCACCTTCGATGGTGGTGTGTTATCACCAGGATGCTGATTACTACTTCCACACCACCGCGCCGAACACGCAACGAGAACGTCTCTAGTTCTCATGGACATACGACCGCGGATCCCCCCAATCTTGTTCTTCCCCGCCACCGTCGCCTACAGGCCCTGGCCCGGATTCTTGCGGTGCTGCTGCCCGTCGTGGTGCAGCTGGGCGCTCGTCATGCCCTGGCCGGGGTGGCCCATGCCCTGGTGCATGTCGGCGGACGTCGTGCCGCCTAGTGTTTCGGCGGCCGAGGCCTGCACGTCGTTGGCCTTGTTGGCGGAGGGAGGTACTTCGCCCGTGGGTTGCGGCTGGAACGTGCGGTCGGCGGGAGCAGAGCCGGCGGGCAGCGTCTCGACGTGCGATTCGGGGATCTGGTCTTTGCCAGTCAGGACCCCGGGCTTGTGCTGCATGGTTGTTAGTGGTGGCTTTCGCGTGGTGGATGCGATTTGGAGGGAGGCTTACGCCGTGGGTCGTCTGGGGTCCGTCGCCGGGGACTTTGGGGTGAATCTCGCCGCTGCCGCCGGTGGGCATCATGTGAGCCGCGGCCTCGTCGTTGCGGTTGGTGCTCATGTTCGCTGAGTTGCTGCTAGTCGTTCTGTCTTGGTCTGTGGCGATTGAGCGTATCGAAGGTGCTGCCAATTATTGATGTCGTGTGAGGTCGAGGAGGGGCAGGAGGGGCTCTGATTTTGTCTTCTGAAAAGATCCAAATGACGCACGGAAGCGGGCGAGACGGGAGAGATGGAGAGCCATGACATCTTGCTGGCGTCACTGTGAGATCAACTTCAGGCACCTTAACCTGTCACACAGGCGGGGTCCGAGTTTGAGGGCCCACGGCCGTATGATGAATGTATGATGACCCCTTTCAGCCGTCCACAGGAGACAGCCGAGACAGCCCACTTCGCCACCACAGTAATGCCTCAGGACTTCCATTTGGGGTACCTCAACCTCACCTCTGTTCTCCTCAGTCAGAGCAAGCAACAACTGTTGCAACAAATACTCGAGAAGTATGACAGGACGAAAGCCGTCAAAGATTTCTACTCACTTTCCGGTACCCGCACGGGTGCAACGTCAGACAATGGACACAACCAACCTACTTCCAGGATGGCTTTTACGTCCGGCACCATTGAGACAGGAGAGAGAAAATATCAACAGCGCGACGCCTTGAAGTGCTCAGTGAGATTACATCTACAGTATCAAATTGCTGTATTTACGCGACGACTCCTTTCTGGACGCTGCCGGCAGCGACCTCATCCGACGTCCCCTCGCCTCCCTTGCTCGGTCCTACACTTGGCTCACTGCCTCGCCCACCTCCTTCCAGCCGCTCCACCAGCGACAGCCTCTTCAATGCCGTTGGCTTCTTAGCTCCCAATCCGTCATCGCGTTCCAGCCAGCTCTCCTCGACCCAACCCGCCACGCACTGCCTCCCCGTATCGACTTTCGTCGCCACCTCTCTCCTCCCAGTTTCCCTCCACAGCTCGCTCAACACAGCCACCTTCCCTTCCGCCCAACCCTCGCCCTTCCGTCCCCTGCCTCCAACCTTCGCCACCACCCCCAACTCCGATCTCAGCCCACTCACACGCGTGCGGTACAGCCGCTCCGCCTCCCCCGTCACACAAGCCAGACAGCGAAACGGCGAGTCGAGCGCGCGCGGGTTGGCGAGTGTAAGCGCATGGTCAGCAGAAGGCGTGTGGCAGTTGGAGGCGCATGGCTCGGGCGTCGTTGTGAAGATCTTGTGCCCGCAGGTGAGCTGGTGGTCGAGGGCTAAAAGCGTGCAGGGTTGTCCGAGGTGAGCGGGGCCTTCGAAGTGAGGGTTGCGAGGGGTCGCGGACTGGTGTGCTATGGGTGATGGCGAGGACGCGGGGCGGCGAGGGGAAGTAGGCGGCGTGAGTTGAGGCTGCTTTGATGGGGGCGTGAAGACTCGTGGGCTGATGGGCGATTTGGAAGCGGTAGATGGCGTGGCGGTGCTCTGTTCTTGCGCCATGCGGGGTGTCTTAGGGGTTTGAAGCGCACTGCGCGGCGGTATTCTGGTTCCCTTTGGCGCCTGCGGGGCTTGATACGGAGATTGAGGCAGGCGAGATGGTTTCGCTGGTATGCGAGATGCACGGGTGGCTTGGGCGACAGCTTGCTTGCCCATGTTCACTGGGTATGTCTGAAAGAAGTACTCGTGCAGTCGCTAAAATATGCTGTTCTGTGAAAGGTGGCGGTGTTGAGGAGGAGGTTGTTAGCTTCACAGTTGATGTAAAGGGACAGGCTTGTCACTCATATATTCCGTCCCACATCGCTCCCGCTGGACATGAGCTTCGAGACTGAAGCTGCAAGTCTTACTGTCTTTGATGCCGTCCTGAAACTTGTCTTCAAACCGACAAAGACCTTGTCCGACAAGACAAAAGGATCGTCAGTCTCTCGGACAGGTGCTGGGCAACCCTTGTCATGCTAAGGGCACCACGGGTCAAACGAAACAGCTCCTCGTCGCGACCTTAAGGTAAAACCTATACGCGGCTTGTAAATTTTCCAACACTCTATACTGGGACGCGTGACAAAGCGAAAAGCGAAAGTGCGGCGAAAGCCTTTGTCGACCTTCAAAGCTCCACGAGGCACAGTCCCCGGGGCACTGGAGCAGCATGAAACAGGCTGCGAATCGACATGAGCAGCGCTAGGTATCTTTTTCGATTTCAACACTAAAGTAGCAATGATGGCAGCTTGCTACTTTTGCGTAAAGTTGTACTCCGCCGCCAAACTTGTAGTTCGTGGAATCCAACTCATTCTTTTGATTTCCCAGCTGCCATGATCTTCGGTGGCCACACGAGCCCCAAGGACAACACAGTCCACAACAGCGAGTTTTGCAACCCGACTTTCCCCAACGGTCCTCGGATCCACGACCACGTGGTAGCGGTGCCTGTGGCGGTGAAAAAGATGTTGATTTGACGTCATGGTCACGTGCTTTTGCCGGCTGCTCGACGAGATAGGAAGCCGTGTTGCGGGATCCCTTTTCCAATATCGCGCCCCCAAGAGACGCTTTGTAGGGCTTTATTGAACGTATTCAGGTGACCGTGTATAGTTGTATCGCAGGGCAGCCAGCGATTGAAGTACGTGGGGAGGTGGGTTGAAAGACGGAAAGCAAGGGAGGCAGAAAATGATCTCGCAAGACGGGCAGGACTGCACAAGGAAAGGGGTAGGCTATCGACACCCATTATTGCGACAGGTTGAAAGTACCACAAAGCTGCCATACAGCCTCGGTGGGAATGTCACAGACTTGTCTGCAATGCACCCTGAAGACTTTGAAACTCACGTGGCTTGTACGGACGGCGTGATGGACGGCTTCTGATGTGGTAACTACTAACAGCGTGCGTTCTTCACTTATTCTCTCGTTCCTTGCACAGAGATTCCCAAAATCGCCAATCCTGCGGTCGATTCCATCCACGCTGCACTCGTCCGACCATGCTCTGCGTTGTGCCCCAAAACCAGTATCCATTCCAGCATCTCGAATTCACCCACGTTCAACGCTGTTATGAATTCGTCGCTCTTGAATTTTTTGCTATTGATCATCGTTGCACAATTCCGTCCCCATGCTAACCCCATGCTCCGCTAACCAGCATCCACTTAACCCCCCATTTCCACGTCGCCGTCTACGGGGCCCTTCCGCACAAGGCGCTTCGACTTTCGGCTCGCGCTTCGGCTCGGCTTCTTTAGTAAACGACCGCGGGTCCGCGCCACACCTTCGTCCACCATCTCCACGTCCATGTACGCCGCCTTCAGGGAACCAGGAACCGGCTTGCGCGAGGAGATAGCGCCAAGAGTGGTCGTCTTCTTTTGCTTGTGGTCCGCCGCTTGAGGCTTGGATGTGGTCTGGGGTCTCTTTGGGGTTGAGGACTGAGGCTTGATCTCCCTCGCCTGTTTCGCGGGAGCAGGCTCTGGCACCTTCGCTTCGATGCCTGCGTTGTGAGAGCTGACGGCGGCGTCTTCCTGCCTTTGGCGCTCCGCGAGGGTCTTTTTCCCCTCGCTCCAGGCCCTTTTGCGCAGCCCGGACTTCTCAGCAATAGCCACGTCACAGCCCCGACAAGTGAACGGAGCGTCGCGCTGCACAGCGAAGCGGTGGTCAGGGTGGAGCTCGTCCGCATCTTGAAAGCACTTGCTGCAGTAGGCGAGCTTCTCACAATCGATGCAAGTGAAGCGCGCCTCTGCCAGGAATCCGTTGCAGCCAGCACATTTGAAGTTGTCTGCCGTGCTACCCTTGCTAGATTCTTTCTCGATGCATTCGGGGTGGTAAAAGTGCTTGCACCGTTGGCACTTCTCCATACTCCCGTCGAAGGGCTGCCGGCACTCGCAGTGGCGTTGAATGAGATAAAGACTGCCATCGGGCTGCACACCCTCGGTCGGCACGACGGCATCTTCGTCATCCTCCTCGATGCCTTGGCCGACGTGGCCGAACTCAGCGCGGCCGTTGTAGGCCACAGCACTCCTGTCAAGCATCTGCGTGCGCAGGAGCAAGTCCACCGGGGTTGACTTCATTTCATCCTCCTCTCCTTGCTCCTCAACCTCGGCGGACGGGGTGACCTCGCGACGTGGCTTTCTCCTGCCGACTTTTGCAGAGGCGAGAGGCCCTTTCGAGGCTTGCGCTGGAGCCCCGCCGAGCTCTCTCACCGGCAGAATCCTCCTTCGCCCATCATCTTGAAAGTTCGTCTTGCGCTTCAACCCGTATCTCAACGCGTCTGTGCCACTCGTGATGAGATTTTTTGGGATTGTTGGATCTTGAGACACGAGCAGTCTGTCGTCTACCTCCATCATGTCTGCATCGTGAACTTCAACTTGGCGCTTGGCGAGCTGGCACTTTTGCACGGCCCTTTTCCTAGGAATGAAGACGGCCTGTTTTACCTTGGCACGACGAGCAACGCAACACTTGTGCGTGCAAACGATCAACTCGCCCTTTGGCTTGGTGTCGGCCATCGGCGCGATCCGGCATGTGGTCCCGCAGGCCTGCATTGCAGGGGTGATCATGTCATGGGCGCAAGAAAGGGCGTGCAGATACGGAGCTTCGCGGTACTGCCCCGTGAAGCAGACCGTCGGTGCTTCTTCGAAGCCATCTTTCGTCTGCGTGAGAGCGCGGAAGGTAGGACGATCGTTGGAGTCGATGGTGGGACATTCCACGGTGTAGTTCCCCAACCTAAGCGGCTGAGGAATCGCTGCATTCGTAGGCGCTAGTGGCATAGCCTCGGACTGGTCTTGCTGAGGCGCTTGACGGTCGAGGAGCCCCAGACCGGGGAGTCCTGCCGCTGGCATTTGTGACTTGGGGGCTAGCGCAGGCCGAAGGGGGAGATCGAGAGTCGGATTTGTGGCGACTGCGTCTTGTGATCCGAAGAGCTCATTGATTAAGTCATCCTCCTCCTCTTGCTCGCGCTTGACGATGGTGCCATCGTCCGCGATAGCCTGCTGGCGTTTGCTTGCCGTGTACCGGCGGAAGGGTATCGTGCGCTTCTTCATGTTGTGTTCGGGGTGTGGCGACATGAGGTTCGGGACGGCCATAGCTGTGCTGAAGAATGCGCCTTGAGTGTGTGTGAGAGAGGTGGAAAGGTTGGTGACCGACAACAGAAGCAGCTTGAGAAAGAGGGTGCAAGGCGTCCTTTAAGTAAGCTTATCAGGCACCAGCGTGAAGGCGTCGTGGCGTGAAGCGCAGAAATCCCCCTTCACGTGGATCTTCGTCGCGCGGGAAACCGGCCGTTGCCTGTTTGGTTGTTGTCGTGTTGCGTCATTAATCACGTGCAGCTAGGCAGCACCTCAGATGAGGAAGGCGCGAGAAGTCTTGGCGAGCCGTGTTGATCCTCGTCCAAGGGTCGGCAAGATATTAACCTCCGGTCCAAGTCCTCGCCTGCTTATCTCACCCAGAGACGTATCAACCCCTACTTGCCTCCATGTCAGCGTCGGCACACCTTCTTGCTCATGCGCTCTTCAACGGATCTACCGCGGTCGATCGGGGTCCTGCAAGCCCCTGAGTACTTTCGCTGTGACCTGCACCCGTGTCTTTGCTGGCGGGAGCCTATTGAGGCTGTCTGTCGACCGCATTCCCGTGCTCATTGGCGGCGGATATCTTCGAGATCATCGAGGGCTCGCTTAGACTTCATTAGTTTGCCATTCACAGTGCGAACGTAAAAGCGCCCCGAAAAGTCGGCAGCCCGAGCGTTGGAACATTTCCACATTATGTCCTGTTGGCCAGCGTTCGAGCGTTAAGGTTGAAAGAAAGTACCGTCCTCAGAGGGTAGCCAGACTGCTTTCAGGACCGGAAGTAGAGCCAGCCCCAAAGACAAAGAGGAGCAGCGCTTTGTGCTATCGAAAATGTGGGCTTTTGGTGCGCCCACGTGAGCATAGTAGCAGTGAATGTCGTGGCCTGTCGTAGGGGTCCACGTACATCTAAGTTATGTGGAAAACAAAGCGAATGAAGAAGGGCCGACATGTCTACTACCCTGCGGAGACTCGGAGGGAAAGACCTTGCCCATTGGTAGTCGTGGCATATACTTGGAGTGCTGAGATGATATATGTTCCGGCCATGTGTCGTTGTACTGAGGACCTTAAAATGTCGCCGGGACCAGAGGGAACTTTGAAGAGCTCTCGGGCTAAATGCGCACCAGAGACTGAGCGGTGAGCAGCGCGAGGGCGTGAGTACGCTTTTCGAGCAGTTGTGGGTGATGTCCCTCAAGAAGTAGCAGTGATCCAAAAAGAAAGGCTGAGACAGTGTCAAAAACTCGGCATTTGCCTGCTGAGACCCGCATGCTGCCGAGCGAAGATTCGCATGCACAAGAGCGCCTCATCATTTCCAAGCTCACTGTAGCGAGAACAGGCTATGTTGGACCAAGAGCAAGTGAGACGGGGTGGTCATGAGATTAAAGATCGTTTCGATTCGAGACTCAGGTAGCCAGGAACACATCTTAAGGCGGCGGAGAGATATCCAGTCCATCAACCGTCAAATGGAAGGCATCATTCCTGGAGTAGCTGCCTGCGACATCAAGATCCAGCCTGCCTCTCTCACAATCGTCCATGTCCACCTCTTGAATCAGTAGACCGCCATCCTCGACCTCCCATAGAGGCTCTTTGAGGACTTGGCCCATTGGTCCAACGATGCAGGAACCGCCTCGGCAGGCAAAGTCCTCACTCGAGGGACTCGAGGTGATGGCCGAGCTGCTAGTGGCATCCGCCTGAATTGCCCCGTTCTCAGCATGAGTTGGAAGCACGATCTCGTGTTTCCCTTCACGCACAGTGACCGAGGAACGTCTGCGTCCATGTGCCGATGGCGACGCCGCGGTCCTACTCTCACCATTCGGCGTGCCTGAGCTCGACACGGACTGGGGATTGTCGACCCATTGAGGCAGATTCTTCTTCTGCACGCAGCTGATCGAACTCAGGACAAAAGCTCTTGACTCCTGGCCCACAGTCCGCATGAGAGGGAGCCAGGTATCTCTCGCATCCGCAGTCGGTGCCAGCCACAGGTTCACATTCTGCGAGTAGATGCTCTGCCTAAGCATGGGCATCAGATTCTCCCAGCAGATCGCCGCGGCCATCGTCACCTTGATCCCCCGAATCGTGGTCGTCACAGCTCGCAGCGTACTGGGCGAGCCCTGCGCCCAGATCAACCTCTCAGAGCCAGTCGGCATCACCTTCCTCCTTTTCCCCAACATGCCCAACCGCGGGCACACATACACCACCGCGCAATACAGACTTCCACCACTCCTCTCCACCAATCCCGACACGAGAAAGACCCCGGTCTCGGACGCGACTCTCTCGAGGAACTCTCTCGTGCCATCGCCCCTACGCGTCTCTCCTTTGGCCACCGGCAGCTTCCTGCCAATCCAGTCCTCGCCAGCCCCTTGAGGTGTGTCGCCCAAGTCTATGGCATCCTTGAAGTACTGCAGGAACTGCTCTCGTCCTTCGGGTTGGCGCGCGCCAACGGCCGAGCCAAAGGAGCAGGTGCGAGGGTAGCCACCAAGGAAGGCTTCCGGGAACAGAATGAGGTCAACACTCTGAGCACCTGCGGTGCGGGTGGTCTGTTCGAGGGATTGGAGAGTTGCCTTGGTGGTGGGTAGTGTGCGAGATTGAGACACTGCGAGTCTCAGGTTTTGAGGCATTGTGACGACGGGGGAGCCAAATGGGGAAGATAAAAAATATGTGAGGGCTGCCTTGAAACACCAAGAGATGTGGAAGAGGGATGTGGAAAGATGAGGGGAACATAAGAAGAAGAGAGTGGTTACCTTTCTCCAACTCTACCCCGCCATTATCCGCGGCCCATCTGTCAGCACCTCCAGCTTCGCCGCTCGCGGGCGCGTCGGTCTGAGATGTCACGAACAGGATCGATTTCGTTCGAGCTATTGGAAGCTCTCTCGTAGAACAAACTCATGCAATCTCACAATTGCATATCAAATATCGAAACTCGCCAACACCTTGAGAATAATGTGTTGGTACTGTCAATTAGTAAGGAGCACGAAATCTCAGGTCCGCGGGGGTGGCACGCGCGCGCGCGTCGAGACGCGGGATTGGCGCGCCAAGAGGTGGCTGGGTAAATGGACTCGATCTCCTGGCTCCGCCCAAACCGCATTCATTGCAAGCCGTTCCTATTGTCGCCCCAAAACACTCCCGACCGCTCCGCATCCCCGATGGCTCCATGACCGACTGATCCCTCCGATCGTCCAGTTTGCTAAGAAGTCTCTTTCTCCGACATGCGGTGAAAGCGAAACCCAACCACAAAGGACCAACCGCGCATCCTGGGGGCTGTGTCGACCGGCACTTCGCGACACTCTGCGCGCGACAGACCTCCTTGTTCCCCGAAGGAATACCCCGACGCTTGATCTCAGATCGGACGGCGCATAGCGAGAGCACTCAAGAACCGCCGAAATGCCTCGACCCGCGGAGCTGGATGAGGCGCTGAACAAGGGGGGTGGCCTGACATTGTCTCAATTGGCCAACTACGACGACATAATCACCGATACGCTGGTCGACAGGGTTCGTCGAGGGCACAACGTCTTCCCTGCAATCTCTATACTGACCGAGAACGCTGCTAGGTATATTACTGGTCCTCGATCCGCAAGCTGAAGAGCAACTACCACGCCTGCCGCGGCGTTCAGGAAGAGCTGGTGTGCAAGATCCTGCAGACAAACGTGATCATCAATAAGGACCCAGTCAGCGCGCACAAGAAGCTACTTCAGCTTCCGGGGTTGGCGAAATACCACAGAGGTCTGCGCAGCGAAGATGAGAGGGAGCACTTCGAGCGCCACTTGCGCAAATACATCAACATCTACTCGCCGGAATGCCCTTTCGAGGTGGCTACGACAAATCGGTACACGATCATGACAGCGGAGGCATGCATCAAAGCCAGACGGCCGATCAGGAAGGGAGAGGCTATCAAGTACCTGACAGGGATACAAGTGGAGATGTCGGAGGAAGAGGAGAGGGAATTGTCACACCGCACAGATTTTAGCATCGTTCTTTCGAGCAGGAGAAAGCGCCCGTCCTTGTTCCTAGGCCCCGCACGCTTCGCGAACCACGATTGCGACTCGAATGCACGACTTAGCACCAGCGGACCGCACGGGATCAACATCATGGCGCGTAAAGATATTGCAGTGGGAGAAGAGATCACGGTGACATACGGGGAGGACTACTTTGGGGAAGACAACTGTGAGTGCCTTTGTGGCACCTGCGAAAGCTTGCGACGAAATGGATGGCATCCGGATGGGCCGATCCTGAACGAAGACAGCAGCGATGAGGACGATGATGAGGGAGAGGAGCTGGTCCGGCCACAAAAGAGAACACAACAGGCAGCGAAGGGAGGTGTCAAGCGCAAGCGAGGTGACGAGAGTGTGCAAGAGGCAGAGTCTGATCGGCCCAAGAAGCGTGGCAGGCCAAAAAAATCGGCGCCATCGCTGCAACCTGTGCATGACCCCGTGCTCGAGAGGATTTACCATATGCTCGCTGCTATCAACGACCATCCCGTTAAGGTGATGGAGCCCGGGTCGGCAGGAGTTGGGGAGGTGGAAGATGCTGCAGGAGACGAATCAGAAAGCGAAGTAACACCATCGGGCAGCAAGAGCGGATCGCAGGAGTCACCCAGCAATCTCGGCCGTGCGGTGAGAAGGAATGGCATTCCAACTCCATCTTCTACACCTCTCTACGCCGACAGTCTCTCGCGCAATGCAAACATGGACTCGATGTTTGGTGTGGGAAAAGCGGCATCATCCCAATCGAAACCTGAGTCTCCGAAGTCGAAATTACCTAGCATCAAGAAGGAACAGAGCAGATCTTCATTACGCAACGTCATGAACGCCGGCGACACGGAGAACGACGTCTTTACAGTGCCAGAATCGCCAGCGCCACAGGAATCGCACCCGCGCAAGCGGGGCCGGCCCCGGAAACTGGACGCACACGATGCCTCCCCGGAAGCTCAGGATTCTACGTCAGTCACGTCCTCCCACTCGGATTCACTGTCCAAGAAGTCTCCAGCGGCATCAAGCGCGACGTCAGTGGACTCAAATTCGAAATTCAGGCCCGGTAACATCGCAGCAGACATTTGCGCGATGTACACGAGCGAGACGTCAGATGCAACGAGCGAGAGGAGGTCGAGGTCAGAACGGAAGAGGGGCGAAGCGGAAGATCCACCAGAGGAAGCAGAGGATTCCGAATCATCAGCAAAACGCACGAGACGAGGGCGTCCCGTCACACGAACCAGCGCAAGAACAGCCGGTGGCGAGGGACTCTCAACACCACCAGTCACCAGCATCGAGACTCCCAACGCCGCATCAGAGGACGACGAAGACGTGAAGCGAGGCACACCACGCATACCTGGCGACCATCATCTCACGCCGAATCTCCTCACAACGCCGTACCACCGGTGGGTCGAATGCCGGAATTGCGACGAGTATTTTCTCCAAACGGAAGCTTTCCAGACGCGCATAGCTTGCCCGCGCTGCGAGCGCCACAGCAAACTCTACGGCTACTATTGGCCAAAGACGGAGAAGGAAGGAAAGCATGACCGGGAAGAGCGTGTGCTCGACCACCGCACGATTCACCGCTTTCTCGAGCCGGAAGACGAAAAGGGGGTCCGCCGGGGCAAGAAGGCGTTGGTGGATGTTCTGAACGAGCGGGAAAGCGAGGACGCGAGCGAGGAGCGGGAGGAGGCGTCGTTGCTGGAGGGTGGAGGCAGGCGGTCGCGGCACCGGGGCAGCGCGAAGAGGTCGGAGAGCAGGAGAGTGCTGAGGAGGACCATGTGAGAGTCTCGGATGGTCAGTGTAGGGGGAAAGCGTGCGAACCCCTGTTTACAGGTGTCAGCGAACCTTTCTTCATCTTCTGCTCAGGTGCGCCGCACATTCTCTCTTGTGCTCTTCGTTGTGGCTCGCTGCTGCCCCTGTCTACCGGCGCGGGCAGGTCTCAGCTCTTTGGACTTGTTAGCACTGTTCTGAGTTGTCTGCGAGGGGCTCATTGTGGCTGGAGACGGTCACAGGCATGAGAGATGCATTGAAAACAGATAAATGAACAGATAAATGAACTACATGAGCGTCCAGGATTCTTCTTGTGAGAGCATATGATCTGTCGCGCGTTCGCGTACTATGCCAACCAGCCCTCCAACACGCTGCCGGCACTGGACACGCCTCTTCGGACGTTGCTTAAACTTCAAATCGTCTGCCCTGCCGCAGCTCTAGAAACCGCAAGCTTCCACTTGTGTCGGTAAAGTAGGCCCTTCTAAATATACATCCTCCGGCAAACACGCCCAACGGTTTAACATTTCCACGACGGTGACGGAGTTGTTGTCGTCGCCCGATTCACCTGCAAGGCCGCGCACTCTTGCCGACTTGGCCGTGCTCTGGCGCCGTGGCCAACCTTCACCTCCCCCACTCTGACGTCGGGACTGGGAATCCTGCGACTCACGCGCAATTGCAAGGGCTACACCGGTTTGGTTTTCTTGGACGCAGCGAAAGCGCTTGAGCATTGTTTCTTTCTTCTGCCTATATTCCACCTCGCGACAAGTGGGAAGGCAAGTGGTTTGTGTCATCGTCACTCGTTTTTTTCCGCATCTGGCGACTCTGATCGTCTCAGCTACTGCCGAAGATGAAGTCGATGCAGAGGACCTTTGGCAGGTTCACGAAGCGGACGGACAATGAGGCCGACGTGCAGACCATCTTGGAGGAGTTCAAGTCGGCTGACGGCATGCTGGACAGAGTAGGCATCAATCTATCCGAACGACCTTACAGCCTTCAGCAAAGCTAACACCGCCCAGATGATCAAGGACCTCAAAACCTGGCGCGACGCATGGGAAGACATCCTCAGACTCCAATACGATACCGCCGAAGCCTTTGCGTTCATCTACAAAGCCATTGAGCCCTCCAACGAACCCGACATGCAGCACCAGCCGGCCGAGACCCCGCAGCGCTACATGCAGAAGTGCTTGGGTCTGCAGAAGGAGTACTCGGACGCGAAGACGGACCTGGCGCAGGAGATTGCCATGATCACGCGCAAGCTGGTCACGCCGGCGGAACAGGCCAAGTCGCACACCAAGATGCTGCATAAGACGCTCAAGCATCGAGAGAACATGAAGCTGGACTATGAACGGTACAACAGCCGCGCGGAGCATGCGCGGAGGAAGGACACTAGGAGTGCGAAGGAGGAGACGGCGCTGGCAACGCACGAAAACAATATGGCGCAGGCGCAGATCGACTACCAGACTGCGGACGACCAGGTCAAGCAGACATTTCCGCCTGTCTCGGCAGCAGTCCTGACTCTGATGCCGTTTATCCTTGCCAATCAGGTCATGCTCCAGACGACGCTCGTTGGGCAGCTGTACACGGTCATGGATGCGTACACGAAGAAATTCGGAATGCCCAATCCGGCGCCGTCTGACGGAGAGATCATCTCAGCGTGGAACAACGAGTTTACGTCTCTACGGAAGGAACTCGAAGGCGGCATCTCCGTGATTGCCAACGGGAAGGTGGTCCACCAGTCCATGGCGCTTCCGCCCGAGAAAGACGGCAGCACGTACACAGGCCTCGGCCTCCGCAACAAAGTCATGGCCCGCAAAGAGGGCAAACAAACCCCGCTCCCCCACCGCCCCTCTGCCGGATCGGCCTCTGCATCAGGCTCTGGCCAACTCGCCATCACCGGTCCTGAAGACCAAGACGAACCCGCGCCACCCAAACCCCCGCGGCCAGGGGCCTCGCCCTCGCCCGGCTACAATATGGACACCAAGCCACGCATCCCCTCCAGCACACAGATTCCCACCTACAACAACACAATTCCTGAAGACAACCCACCCCCGCCCTACGACTCCCGCCCCTCTGCCTATGCCCCCGGCGCCTATCCCCAAGAGAAAAACGGCCATGCGACTGCCGGCGCTACGCCCCCCGGCCGCTACCAAACTCCTCTCAACGGCTTGAACGCGACGCCCCAATCCCAGCAAAGCAGCGCAGATTATGGTTTCCCGCGTCGGCCGTCGTCAACATCCGTCGCGAGCAGCAGTGCCGCCAGCGCGGCTGCGGCCAAGAAGAAACCGCCCCCGCCTGTCCCTGCGAAGCGATTTAACAGCCAGCAGCAGGGACAGTTCGTGACGGCGTTGTTTGACTTCGACGCGCAGACTGAGGGAGATCTGGCTTTCAGGGAAGGAGATCGGATTCGGATCGTACGCCGGACTGAGAGTACGGATGACTGGTGGGAAGGCGAGTTGAACGGAGCGCGTGGGAGCTTTCCTGCAAACTATGTGCAGGTGTAGGCTCTGAGATTGGCCGATTGAGCTTCGTGTTGAGAGCATTGATATCCATGGAGCAGGCGCCGGGTTTTCTAGTCTTTAGCAAGCGTGTGCAGTCCATCCTGGCGAGTAGTCGTTCATAGTCTGTCCAACAACTTGCGCTTTCTCCTCTCCATCAGCTCATTCTCCACCTCCTCCGCCGTCGGCAACCGCCACGTGGTCCCGTCCCCCACGTCCCCCGGCAATGGTTCCCAATCCCCCTGGCCCCCTTTCTCCTCCGCCTCCAACGTCTCATACGCCTGCCTCTCCTTTTCCTCCTCAAACGCCACCGACTGCCCATCCTCTTCATCCAAATTATACCCGTAGTACCCCGCATCCACCCGCCTCCCCATCTCAGCCCTCAAATCCCCCCCCCGCTTCCCCTCCTCCCGCGGCTTCTCCGCCGCCAGCTCAAACATCTCCTTCACACCCGGCAACTCCTTCGCACGGCCGAAATACCTATACCCCTTCCCGCCACCCTCCACCGCCCGCCCGTCCTCCCCCTCCACCCGCCCGCCCCCGCTCATGTAGTTCGGGCCTCCCAGCTCCCGGATCCGCATCTCCCACTGCCACTTCTCGCGGAACAGCTTGTTCAGCTCGTCGTTGATGTCCCGGATCTGGTAGTCGGATAGCGCCGCGTCTTGGATCTTGGAGACTTTGCGTGAGATTTCTTTCAGTACTTGAGAGCGCCAGCGCTCGCATGTCGGGATGTGGTCTTGTGACGAGATGGCTTTGGGGCGTTTCGTGTGATTCACACTGGTGATGCCGAGGTCGGTGGCTTGTTGCGCGCGGAAGCGGAAGAGCATTGATTGCGCTTTTTCGGCATTGCGGGCCATAGTGGGTGATGTGGTGGCCCGGTGCCGGGTTTCGGGGGGTTTTGAAGGGGAAGCGCGGTGTTGAGCGGATTGTTGATGGTGATTGAAGTAGTCTCGCGCGTTCTCGTAGAACTGTGTATGCTTGCGAAGTTGGGGTCGTGAGGTGATGTGGGTTGGAGCTGTCAATCTTCAGTCACTTTGAGATTGAAGATTCAAGCTCTCTGCATGCGATGGCTTGGCAATTGAGCTGCCATTTTAGGCCTAGCGTTACCTGACTTTCCACCACACCTCTTCATGATCTCCTCTCCCTTCAGTATGGGTAGATTATTTGCGGTGACCAATTATGATTACCGCAATCTTTCGAGTCGTTTCAATATGGCTTTCCACCCCCCGTATGACTAAAAACAATTTGAAACGACAGTTACAATAAGCTTCTTGGCTGAGATATTAATACATATCCAAAACCAACCTCACCAAATTCAGTCTAGAAAGGGGGCGCCGCCAAAAGCCGTCAAAAAGCCTCGTCAAACTACCATGGCGACTCGAGACACGCTCTTCGCTCGTTCAGAGGATTTCGATGTAGGGGAGACAAACAAGCCGGGTCTTGTACTAACATGGTGTCTCTCCCTTAGGCTACTGACAGCTTTAAGAGAGACTCATCCATGTGCTACTGTTTATAGCAAGAATTACGAGAAAGGAAATCGTCTTCTCAGCTATAGCCCTAGTAGATCGATTGCATCCATGCGGAAACTCAAGATGTATCATTTTAAGCTCACTGTATAAGGTGCGGGCCGTAAAGGCAGCTCCCGCTATTTTAGCGCTGCGACTTTGGGCCGTGCCGCTGTGCCGCCCGCTCGGTGCATTGAATGTCGACCGTGAACTTCAAGTCTCAGCTCGACTTCATCATTATATCTCTCCATCCAGTCACCGTGGTTGATATCACCTCTTCTCCCCGACCGCCATCATGGCCGACCCCTTCGAAGTGCGTATGCGCTTCACCAATCAACTCACACATCTCAACGCGTCCACCTCATCCGCAACCAAAGCTGCCAACTACGCCCTCAAACACTCTGAATTCGCCGACGACCTCCACTCATGCATTCTCGAGCAGCTTGAGCGTCAAAACATGAACGTACGCGCCAACATCATGTACTTCCTTCCCGCCCTCGCCGAAACCGCCAACACCGCCGGCGACCCCGCCTACGTCCGCATGATGGAACGCGACGTCCTCCGCATCATCGATCTCGTCGCGCCCGACGACGGCAGCGGCGCCGCAAACGTCAAAGTCGTCCGCAAAGTGTTGCAGCAACTGCAGACGCGCGGTTTTTTGCAGAAGCAGACGGTACTCGAGCTGGAGGAGTGCATTCTGGGGCGGGACAACGCGCTGCTGCCAACATCGCCAGGGCACGAGGAGGAGATGGGGACGGAGCAACAGGAAGGGACGGCATCCATTTCGCGCACGACGCCCAGATCTGCTGCTAGGGATCCGTATGGGCCGCCGCCGGTCAAGCTGGATAAGAGGCAAATCGAGCAGCGGATCGAGGAAGATCGAGAACGTCATAAGAGGGCGCGGGAGGGGATCTGGGCGGTGCAGCAGAAGTCGGCGCTGGCTTTAGCGGACGATACGGAGATTGAAAAGATGTGGGATGAGGATAGTGGGGTCGATGACGATGACTTGGAACTCTGTCGTGAGGACGCTGAGGCAAGGCGTGTCGGGTTGGAGTTCGAAGATACATGAGTACTGCGGCAGGATCACAAGGAGAACATTGAACGAAACAACGCACGACATGGCCTGACTGGACCGCACGCCTGGCTCTGACTCGAGATGTCTTGAAATCAACACAACCGTGCCCCTTGGCAGGAGTGGGCAATGCCAGGACCGCAGGATACTTTCGCCGAAAGGCCCCGGCGGCAACGTGCCGATAGTCTCTGCAGTCCCAAGCTCGTGGGACCTCGGCTGTTTATTCTGGGAGACAGTCATGAGAAGGAACGGACACTTTCCGTCCGCGTGCGCTCCCTGCGTGCAGCACGAACTTTTGTCCACACTTCCTCCGTTGGAGAGCATCACTGGCCATCTCAGCGGTCGCGGTTTGGGCACTAGAACCCTCTCTCTAGCCACCAGCACTCGGTTCCGTATCGGACTCCTGAAGTGGCAGTGGGCTTACGACCGTCACGAACGGCGCAAGGAAGAGACCGCAAGGCGAGCACAGAACGCAGGGATGTGAAGGCAGTAGTCGCAATTTTAACAACCGTCAACCCAACACTTTCATATCACCGCTCTTTCCCTCCGTCACAAATGCTCGTCAAGCACCCCCATGCACCTTGGTCAAGACCCTGGCGCAAGCGCTCACTTTATGCGCGATTGATCCCCGCAAAACCCTCTCCACTTCCTCCACCCATAGCCCATTCACGCCTCTTTCCCCGAACACCCCTAAACACCCCACCAATAGCATCCTGATCTCCGACGCCCTGACCGGAACCCTCCCCCCCCTCTCAACAACCCCAAGCAACACCTCAGCCCCGGACACAACCCGCAATCCCAGCACAAAAGCCTCCGCCTTCGTGCTCCACCCCAACGGCCCATCCCCTTCCGCTTCAGCCTTCGCCCGCAGCGTCGACAACCCCTCCGTAACTCTCTCCGCCAGCTGCCGGAGCGCCGCGCGTGGGGTCGCCGCGGCGTCGACGTGCAGCAGCGCGTGCGCCCACAGCCGTACCTCGCGCGCCTCGTCGATGTAGAGGTTTTGTTTCTCCTCCGCGAAGAGCGCGGTGTCGACGTGTGTCAACGTGTCCAGCTGGGCGGCGACGCTCTGCGGCGTTTCGCAGAGGGCGAAAGTGCGATCGAAGGCCTGCTGGATGAACTCCGCGTCGGCACGCCAGCAGCGAAGCATGAAGACCGCGAGGAGGCGGCTGGCGGCGATAGGGTGGAGGTCTTTGACTGGGGCGTCTCGATGTGCAGTGCGGAGTATGCGCGGCACAGTCTGAGCGGCGAGGAGGCGGATGTCTTCGTCGTCGTCGTTGAGGAGGTCGTAGACTGTGAGGCAGAGGTCGCGGAAAGTTGACGGGTTGGCGAGAGCGAGGGGTCGCCATGTCTGATCGAGGCGCGCGATGGAGTGGGCGGCTGCTTCGCGAGAGTAGAGACTCTGGTCGCGGACGGCGAGGATGGCTGCTTGAGTCCAGGTGGTGGGGGGGTCGAGGTGGGGTGCGTTGCTTCCGGCGTGGTTTGCTTCGGTGGCGATTTCGGTGGCGGCTGCTTCGAGTTGAAGCCACTGGTCGGCGTATTCTTGATGAGATCCGGATTCCAGGGGCGAGCTGGCTTGATTGCATACCTCGACTATGCCTCGACGGATTTGGTTTGAAATTTGCACATCCGAGAGTATTGAAGGGTCACTCCACTGTAGCAACAGCTTTTGAACCTCAGATTTCAGACCGACGTTGTAATCACCATGTAGTAGAAACTTGCAAACGTCCAGTAGGATTTCCATCGCGGGGCCATTTGTGCTTATGCGGCGGGGCTTGTCTTGTAGGCGCACTCCTCTGAACATCATTGCACAAGCATCTGGATCAGATTGTGCAAGTAGACAAATCAGTTCTATCGTTTCTTCGGGAATGCTGAGCTCCAAGTTACCACTCAGCAGCGCGTTCACGAAGGCGCAGGCCAGACTAGGTCGTAGTGCCGGATTCAAGGCGTGTGAGCCCTCCTTGTTCGCGCCTGGCAGTGTCTGTCTGAGCTCGGAGGCGATGTCCAGCGCTTTGGTCACATCGCTAGCACCCGCAGAAACGTTGTCTATCATCGAAATGCCCACCACGACGTCAACGCAGGCGGCCCCAGTGACTGGGCATGCATTGTCATGATAGAGCCGTTTGGCGGAATCCGGTAGTACCACCCATGTCGAGGAGGGAGTCTCAGGCGTCTCATCGACTTGCCTGTTCAGAGTCGGGCCATGCGACTGCTGGGCTCTTGCGATCAAATACCTGACACATAACAGTACGCCATGCAAAGCGTTCTGTCTCTTTGGAGCGTTCCGGAGCAGCGTCTGAACTTCACGCTCGACTTGCTCAAAAGCGATAGTAGCAGCGTAAGTGCGCGCAGCCTTATCCCTGACATGCCACGATGCGTTCCGCGTCAGCGCCATGACCGCCTGGCGCGTCTCAGTTGCTCGATATTCGGGTATCAATGTCCTCTGCAAGAGCTGCAACGCTGGAAACACGGCCTCCGTACCACCTCGGGCCTGTCCTGTCTCTTCAGGGGGCGATTCTTTCAGCAAGTCCAGCACGATATCGAACAGTTCCGGATGCTGATGCGCGGAGAATTTCGACTGCGAGGCCACCTTGTCCTCCAGAAAGGCTTCGCTCGTGCCGAGCAGGCGATCAATCACCGCGCGAAACAGCATGAGCCCACAGTTCCTGATCGACCATGCATCGGACCGCAGCGAATCTGCCGCCAGTCGGAAAGCTTTCGGCACATATCGCTCCGAATGCTCGCCCAGGCGGCTGTTCTTTAGGATGTCTTTGATACAATTGAGCGCGTGAACTTGCGGGAGGCTGCCTTCTTGTGCGAAGGCGGGGTCGATAGGGTCGCGGGCGATGGCGGAGAGGTCGTGGAAGGCTCGGGTCATGAGTTCGCTGGAAGAGTCGGCGACAAGGAGGCCGCAAAAGAGGGAGGGAAGGCCGGCGGAGCGGCGTGTGTTGGTGGTGGTTTTGCTGGTAAGGATCTGGACGACCTCCTTGTACCACTGTTGTAGCAAATCGTTGTCGCTGTCGTCTTTGGCTGAGCTACTATTTGTGCAACATGAAACCCATGTTTGTGCAACGGTGGAAAAGGCGCCACGATGTCGGAGTTCGGCCAGTTGCTCAAAGCAGAGGTTGCTTAAAAGGGCGCGCTTTTCGGGGGAAACCGCTTTGGAGGAGACCAACAATCCTAGCAGCAAACTGCTCTCTTTCAAAGCTCGCCAACAGTAGCTTAGCGTGTCTTTTGACGAAGCTTCTAAAGCTTCTTCCCCCTCCTCGGGTTGAAATCCCTCGGGGGCGTCGTTGCAAAGCACTGGCTTGACGGCGAGCCATATGTCGTGAAGAGCGACCGAAAGCCGGTCCTGCCATAACTCTAGCTGGGAGAACGATTGATTTTGACTGAGAAGGTAGCGCAAGCTTGTCAAAAGACCATGCAATGGGTATCTGTTGGTTGAGTCGGCGAGGTCAGTTTTTGCCATGGCGATCATATCTTCCAGCTTTTGCACGACATCAGCCAAGACATCTTGCTGAGGTCTTTGCATGGATCCGGAGACGACAAGGCGTTCTGTGTTTTGTCGGTGTCGCATGGAGTACAGATGAGCGACTCCGTCGGCGTGGTCGGCACGCTTGGTGAGCAACATCATTGTCTCTGCCTCGCACAGAGCGCGTGCTGTCTGCGTTGCGGAGTCATCGCTGGGGCTTTCAGTGCCATCGGTGATAGTATAAAGAGACAAGATGGCGGCCGACGACTGGCGGACATCTTCAAAAGGGTCGAGAAGCAGATCAATCAGTAGCCGCCGCAGACTCGGTGTCATGATTTTCATATGAGATGGCCACTCCGGCGGGCTGAGAGCTGATTTGGACAAAGATTTGGTCGGTACTGAATCATCCAGTCCAGACCGCGCCATGATCAATAGGCACTTGAGCCCCGAGATATGCCTCTGGTAGCTTGCTGTTGGTCTCAGTTGCCACATCAGGAGCTGCACAAGCCATTCGAGGAAATTCTGATGCTCTTGCATGATTCTTTTTTCGGAGAATTCCCGATGAGCCGTGTCATTGGTCTCGGAGCGGACTGACTTGGCCAAAGTAGCCTGACCGGCTCGCAATCGATCGACCAATCTTTGGAAAAGACCGAAGACTTCACTCCGAAAATTCGCGTCTGTATCGGCCAGGAAGTGTGACAGATGATGTTTAAGAAGCCTCAACGTTGACTCAGCCAATGGCCTTGTCGCCGCGAGAGAACTTATCAGAAGCGTCAGGCCCGTCAAACGAGCGGCGCGTGAGCTACGCGACAACAAGGATCCAATTGCATCCACAGGGAGAAGGAGGCTCTTCGGCGTCACGAGCGCTGTCGACACTTCGGCTTCATACAAGAGGCCCAGCTCTTTGCCTGCTTGTAATGCTGCGTAGAGCAGGTTTTCGTTCCCGCTGTAGTGCGAGAAGACTTTCGGCGCAGCATTCGACTCACCGTCGAAGGATGCCAACTTCTCAAGGCCGTGCTGTCGGAGGAGGGAAATGTATCCTTGCAGGCTTCGCATGAACAGATGGGGAAATATGTGCGTCCGCAGGTCCTCGGGTTTGACACTACTTGTAGTGACAACACGACTGAGAGCTTCGATCCAGATCGCACCTTCTGCCTGACCATTTGTACCGGTTTGCTCGGCTCTGTCGAGGACCACCGACACGGTTTGGCCGACAGCTGACTCGAAGTCACCTTTGCCAACACAAGTGAATAATACGGCCAGGAGCTCCTCCGTAGGGGTTGACTTGGCATCCTGAACTCCGAAGTCTTGCTTCAACCGATCTAGGACGTCTTCTAACCCAAGCACATCTTTGGACAGGAAGTGCGCCAAGACCTGCAAACAAGCCTTCGTGTCTTGCGAATCGTCGTTTCCGGCAACGCCAGATACCAAACGGTCAGCTACCGCAGCCTTGTCGTAGCTTTCGCCGTCACTCTTGCGCTTGCGCCAAGCAGAGCTGAGGGTGGCGAGTAGTTGCTTCGAAGATTTCGGCCTCGCATTGCGACTCCGGTTGAGATAGAGACCGAATGCATCGTCCCAGACCCTTTCCTCGAAGATGATGCGTTGGAAAGATTCATCCTTCGATTGAACACATTGATCGATCAAGGCACAGTAGGTGTTCCATGCCGCCACTCGATGGGTTGCCGTGAGACCTGGGGCAGAGGAGACCTGGGACAAATCGCTCAGTTGATGGTGTACTCGCCTTGCTCCATGTCAGCACGTGTCCCGAATCAACAGCGCGGCCGTCCACAAACCATTCCAACGCAGCACATGTCTTACTTTATGTCGTCGCCGCTCGCAGACAGGGGTATCATGGACTTCACATGTCGGGACATGTGCTTCAACCGCTCTTCACTGAGCAGGTCGACGGTTTCTTGCGCCATGTCCTCGTTTATTTGCGCGACAATCCATGCGTCAACCGCAAGCCGACAAAATGTTGTCGATTCCTTTTTGAACATCTCGGATCTCGGGCGTTCACGCTGCGGCCTCGCCACACCTTCCCAATTCGGCCGGGCCGAAGAAAAGTCATCGGAAGCATTGCGACATGCGCATCGTGAACTTCCCCTTCGCTCAGCTCATCCCCCCGACTCCATCTCCGCCGACCCACCCCATCCATCATCCCCTCCTTCGAATCGCGCGTGCGCCAACATGGGAATCTTCGACGCTTTCTCCGGCGGCAAAGCCAAGCAGACCGCGACACCCTCCTATTCCTCCGGCGAGAACATGCACGACCCAGCTTCAGGAGGGAACACGCTGCAGTCCTCCTTCGGCTCGCCGCCGCCCTCCAACGAAGATGTCTCCTCTTTCATGACTGCCCCCGGCGCCTTCGACCCCTCCGCGCTCCACCCCCTCGCCGGTCTGAACCAAGACACCCTCGACTACCTCACCCTCGACGACTCCGCGCTCTCCGACCTCCCTGGCAGCCAAACATTCCTTCCATCAAGAGGCTGGTCAGACGACCTGTGCTATGGCACGGGTGTCACATATCTGTCGGCGCTGTCGTTGGGGGGTGCCTGGGGGCTGGTGGAAGGGCTGAACCGGCTACCGCCGACATCGCCACCGAAGCTCCGCCTCAACTCCGCGCTCAACGCAATTACCCGGCGAGGGCCTTTTCTAGGGAACTCGGCGGGTGTGGTTGCGATGATGTACAACGGCACAAACAGCATGATCGGGCACTTCCGGGGGAAGCATGACTCGTTCAACAGCGTGGCGGCGGGCGCAATCAGCGGGGCGGTCTTCAAGTCAACCCAGGGCGCGAAGCCGATGATGATCTACGGCGGGATTGTGGCGTCCATCGCTGGCGGCTGGGCGGTGAGTACAACCGAACCGAACTTCGGTTCCAAACTTCTGTGCATTACGCGCATGCTGACTTGGGCTACAGATCACCCGCAAGATGCTTTTTGAGCGATGAGATGACCGAGCACCTCAAGGCTGGCCGCGGATGGTCGGCGTGTAATATAGTGGATAGACCTTTGCTTGATGGCACAGCGATGGCGCATTTCATGGGCTGTACCTTACTACAAGCAACTCTTCTCTGGAATGGACCCACGGTTGACCTTTACTCGTCTTCGCTCATGGCCAAAAAGGGCAATTTATTTTGGTTGAACGCGTTTAGAGGTCATCTGCTGTTGCGGAAAGCTCTTTTCTGGATCGGGTCCGATGGTCAGTCTCTCTCCCTTCTCTCTCGCGATCCAGAGGGACACTTAACCTTGGTTGAACGGGGGCCTTGCTCGCACCTACGCTTTTGGAACCACTGATAGGAAGGGCACATAAGACATCCGGCAAGATGCGCACGCCGCAATCGAAAGAAGCTCTTCGATCACTGCTTGCCCTTATTCCTCTTTCTTTCACTCCGTCTCCGCTTTCACTGCTCTCGCTACTCCCATTCTCGTCAGATACAAATTCTCGTTGAGTCATGCCTTCCACGTACCTTCCCTACACCCCGGGGCTTGGCAAGGGGCGCCCCCCAATTCGTGCATATAGAAGGCCGCCTCCTGAGCCCGAGACTGAAGTAGAGGGGTCTCAGGCACGTCGTGTGCGCGTACACCGTGAAGGCCCTAGAGGGTGCTCCGCCGAACCCAATTCCAGGGGCCCGGCACCTGGACCGAGCGGCAAGACGTCGGACGAGATCCTCGACAAAGATCGCGGGCTTGACTCCGTCCTCAGCGCCATCGAAAAGTCGTCCGGCAGCTCGAACACCGATTCCAGGCCTCGCACCCGCTCCCACTCCCCCGTCCCGGCCAACGCCTCGCCGAGCTTCCTCGCCGACCACGCCAAGTGCGTCGCCGTCCGCCCCTGGCCACGCTCGAGGGATCAACGCCCGCCGAGGGACTCCGAGGGCGTTCTCCGCCCCTGGGAGGAGCAGTCAAACGCGCAGCTTCCGAAGCTAAAGAGTCTCTGCCCCGCCGACTCCAGGGCAAGCGACGTCGACTTCAAGGCGAGCGACGTCGATTACAGCGGCGACGACACGGACGAAGACGATGACTGGACCATGGAGAAGTCGAGGCAGCTCGCAGAGCGAGCCGCAGTCCACTCTGCGGGGCGTGGCAACGCCGTGCCGGCGGCGGCGACGGGGGGGTCGTACCAGACCTCTGCCTCAGGCGTCGTGCAGAGGCAGCGGTAGGCTATTCCCTTGCCGTCCCCAACATTCCCATCAAGGCCGTGGAGACCTCGGCTAACACGCCTCCATCAGCGACCTTTCATACCGTCCCGTTGTCCCTGCCACTGTCCCCGTCCCCCACCCGCGCCGCGAGTACAACGGTGGCGTGTATGCGGCGGAGTACTGCGGCACGCGACATGGGCCGTCGCCGCGCAAGTCGTACTACTGGGCCTCGCGTCCGGACAGGTTGGCCGAGGCGGCGGCTGCCAAGGCAGGGAGGAAAAAAGCTGAGGATGCTGAGAAGGCTGAAAGAAAAAAAACTGAGGATGCCGAGAAGGCTGAGAGGGAAAGAGCTGAGGATGCTGAGAAGGCTAAGACAGCGGCGAGGCAGAGGGCGGAAATGGAAGAAGACATGGTCTCGATCCAGACGGGAGAGATGAGCATCGACAAGGAAGTCCCTCCCTGGGGCCCAGAGATGGACAACTGGTCGGGATGGGGTCCACCGGCTGCGATTGTGAGCGTCGTCGAGAACTCGGTGGCAGAATCTCACGACAGCTCGTAGCCCAGCATGCTCGCCCGCGCCCATCTGCTCCCGCGGACCCTTCGTCCACGCCCGAGAGAAGACGCATTGTCCTTTTTTACACTGCGCTTGCCCAGCGAGTCAGAGCTCCTTTTTACCTCTTCCCGCCTGGCTCGACACCATCCCGCCTCGCTCGACACCATCCCGCCCAAGAGAAAGTGACCCGCCACCACCGCCAGCCTGACGCCAACATCGACACGCCATGGAGCCGCAAGAGAGCCTGTGCTGCGCCAATCCGGCTCCAACAAACGGAAGAAGATCTCTGACACTGCTTCTGCTCCCGTACCCTTCCCGTCGAATCCATTTAATAGCATTACCGCCAGCGGTAGTGAGCTCCGAGCCTCGACACGCAAGACCACGAAGGCTAGAGGACCTATAAAAAATAGCTCGAGCAAGCGAAAGAAGGCGGCTGCGCCAATCCTGTTCCTGCACCTTCAACTGCAAATGCAGGCCACAGCATTGGAGCGACCGGTCGTCAGTCTTCAGCGTCGACTCAATCGCAGGCCGCGAGGCTCAGCTTGCTTGCAGAAGCTGGCCCCAGCAGGACACCCGGTGCTGCTGTCGAGCTGGAGCCTTGGTCCGAGTTCGAGGCCGACGAGGACGAGAACGAGGAAATCTACGGTCCGGGCTTCTAGCATATTAAGGTGTGCTATGCTACCGGCTGACGATGGCCCCGTTTGATCAACAAGGAAAGCGGGGAACCGGGCACAAAGCTTGTACTACTTTCTTCAAGGACATGCTTGCAGTCATCCAGAAGCAGAAACGTAGTACGGTGCGATTTCCGTCATGGCTCTGCTACAGTGGCTAAATTCAAGCTGCTTAACGTTGCAGATGACGTTCAGGCGATCAGCAAGGGCGTCCTTAATAAGACACCCGCTGCAGCCCTTGGACCAAAGCGGTCACACATCAACGATAGGGTCTCGATGAGCCCCCTAAAGTCTCAAATCTCTCACCAAGGAATGATCTACGCAGGTTGGCTAGTCTATTTGGATGCCAGTATCGAGGCTACTCGACGCATCCCGCGTCACCATGGTCTGCTCTCTCAAGCCTCCATCGCGCGCACCGCCGACCTCGACACCCCGACCTGCCACGCCCTCCTCCCCATCTTCCCCGGCACGCAATCACCCAAGACCCTCCAGCCCCGGAAGCTCATCTCAGCACTACCTATCAGGCGTGCCCTAATTAACACTCAAACAGTATCCGTCCTTCCTAAACGGCAGGATCAGATCGCCGAGAGCCCTGCCATGCGACATCTGACGCTCTTGCGACGTTTCTCGGCATGTCGACGACCTGCGACGCTGCGATCGATTCCCTCGATGCCGACCATACGCGTGCCGGTTCCAACAATGACGATCCCATCACAGGCCACTCGCGCCTGGTCGTGAGGACTTCAACCTGTAACCCAGATCAAGACCCGGTTGTCATCAAAAACAGTGCATGAGTCCAGGCTGCCCCCCAACCCAGCGCACCTCTTCATCTGACGAATAGTCCTGGGCCAATCTTGGAAGGGCCAAAAGCATGGACACCGTGAGCGAGCATATCCAAGACTCTAAATACTACCACGACATTTTTCTCAAAAGGTGGCGCGCGAGTGTGGCGCGCCTACGTGAACGAAGACAATCTGGTCGGCTGGATCAAGCAGCTGACGCGACGCGCCTACTCCAACACCCTCTCATTCTTCCACACGCCATGCCACGCATGTATCGTGGCACCTCACTCCCAGCGACCCGAATCCTCGCAGACCTGTCCTTCCACGTGGCAGGCATGGCCGGCAAGGCGGTCCAAACTCTGCTCAAGAAGGCATCCCAGATTCACGACCTCCTGTTCATCCGCAAAAAAGCTGCGAACGGCACCGAGGTTATGGTCTTGGACAACGCACAGAACCTCAACATCCCAGATGTGCGCGAAGAGCTACCGGACCCCTGTCGGAAGACCGTCGTACAAGCACCCCCACCCACGGCCCTTCCCCTTCCAATTGCTCAGGGGCAGACCCGCCCTCTCCGTGACGGTGCCGCCACTTAGAGCGCGAGAACAACAGCTTACGCCGCCCCAGCCACCAGCTTTGACGTCCGCCACCAGAACATTGGTCCGGCTTGCTTGGGGAGGGCTACAGAATAAAACGCTCTCATCCTGCTCGAGGTGACCTAACGACGCGCCGAGGATCAGTGGAGGAAGTTCTTTGAGCAGCGGGCTGGTCGCCAGGTGAAGCGGGGACAAATGCTCTCCCTGGTGCAGGGGCTGGTCGTGTGGGGCGTGTTTACGAGGGGTTTCCGTCCTTGGATGGAGGAGCTCCAGGGGTCGGGTCAAGACGGCATGTGGTGGTTGTTTCTTGAGAGGAGAATCGTTCTTTCTTGGGGCGGCGAGGATCTTCGAGAGCGAGGACTTGAGGGCTCGTTGTTGTTTCGTCGCTGTTTCCTTGTTAGAGGTACTGGTGCGTTCGACTATGCTCGGCATCTTTTAGAATAGCGAGAGTAGACCCGAACCCAACCCTCTCGACCTGAGGTGCCTCGAGGTTAGGTACCTTACCTACTTCACGAAGACTTGGCGTCACGTGCACCTTCAACTTCACGTCCCCGTCTCCCGTCTCGATCGGTGAAGTGAAAACACGATTCAATCATTACGCTTCCTTCCCTGCCAGCCCCCCTCCCGCAGCGCGACCGCGCGCGCAGCAACTTTCCCACCCCCAGCCAAGCCACAGCAACTCCCAAGACCCATCCGAATCGTTGGACCCCATGAAACGAAGACGCGGCCAAAAACACCCAAACTGAAAGCAACAATGCGCGCCAACGCGCGCTGCTGGGAACGCCCCTCCGACCAACCCATCAGCCCAGCCACGCCCGATCGACCGTCAAATTCATGACAAGTCCCAGGCAACCTCCGTGCCAAGACCCGAGTTACTCCTTTTCCGGCCGCTCTCCGCCACCCTTGATCCGTTACCCTCGATCCGTCGCCCTCAATCCGAAGCCATACCCTCGACACCCACTCCATCGAACGTCTCCGTCAGGATCTCGTCTTGGTCGCGCATCAGCTCCTGCGTGCGCGAGCTACTCCCTCTTCCGTCATGCGCCGTCGACGACGACGAGAGACCGCGATTGTAATTCACAGCGGACGACGAGGAGGACGCGAGGAACGAGAGCGGCGTCGCCGCGGCACGAGAGGCGGACGAGGAGGATGCGGACGAGAGCGCCGGGTGCGCCGTCGAGGGCTGGGGCGTGAGGTCGCTGGCGGACTCGTCGTCTGTGTCGGGGGGTGGGGCGAAGGACCAAACCTGGAAGGGAAGGACGTCAATCAAGGGCTCTTCTTCCTTGCAGTGAGCTGGACGATCACAACTTACCTCCATGATGGTCTTCCCGCCGCGGCTCGCGAGCACGACCGCTTTCTCCTCCTCGAACACGACGCGCCAGACGGCCTCGGCTGGGGAGCCGAGCTCGCGCACCAGGCCGCCTCGCTCAAGGTCCCAAACTTTGACGCGGCCGTCCGAGCCGCCGGACACGATGCGGCTGTCATCGAACTGCAGGCTGGTGACGCTGTTGTCGTGCGCTGCGAGGCGGTGGATGGCGCTGTACGTCTGCAGGCTCCAGACGCGCACGCTGCCGTCGGAGCCGCCAGTGACGAGGGTGTCGTTGCGCAGCTGCAGCTGGCCGACGAGCGACGTGTGGCCTTGGAGCTGCGCGAGGCAGCGGCCGTCACGCGGGTCCCACACGCGCACGCTGGTGTCGAGGGAACCGGTCGCGACGCGGCGGCCGTCGAAGGCGACGGCGTAGATTTGGCTGAAGTGGCCCTGCAGCGTACGCAGGCAGCGACCCTCACTGATGGACCAGATGCGCGCTGTCGTGTCATAGGAGCCCGAGACGACAGTGTCGCCGTGGATCTCGAGGCAGCGCACAGAGGCTTGGTGGCCGACCAGCACGTGGCGGCAGATGCCCTTCTTGATGTCCCAGATGCGCAGCGTCGTGTCGCGCGAGCCCGAGATGGCGATGTTGGGTCCGCTCATCTTAAGGCAGCGGACCGTGCTCGTGTGCCCGCGGAGCATGTGCACCGGCTGGCCCGTCTGCAGGTCCCAAACGCGCACGTCGCGGTCGCAGCCCCCGGAAACCAGCGTGTCGGCGTACGGCACCATGGCCCACACGCCCATAACGTGGCCCTGCAAGCAGCGCAGGTGGCGGCCGTCGGCGTCGAAGACGTGGATCTTGGCATTGTTGAGGGCGACGATTATATATGAGGGTGTGAGATGCAGACTCGTGACGACGCCTTGGTCAGGTGTTATCTGGCGGGTGTCGACGGTGCCCCCGGTGCGCCACGCCGTCTCGACCTGATAACGCTGTTTAAAGTGGGAGCGGTAGCTGGTGGCCTTGGGGCGTCTTCTCGCGTTCGAAGAAACCGGCCGCTGCGACGTCGACGCTTGAGCAGAAGCGACGCTGATACTCGCCCTCCGCGTCAGATCCGGCGAACTCGATGAGGGCCCGGCCAGCTGCGGGTTGTTGACCTGCGAAAAGCCCGAAAAAGCATAGCCATAGGGATGCTCATGCCTTGGCTCCGGCGTCGCTGACACCGCCGGCCGTGCAACAGAAGCGGGTGCATCGTCCGACAACCTCCTATACGCGTGCCGCTCACACAAGCTCTTCCACGCCATGTCGTCGCTGACAAGCTCCCTCCACCTTCTGCTTACCTGCGAGCTCCGCGCCAGCGTCCTCGCGTCCTCGATGAAAGTCAATATTCGCAGGCATAACTCGTTCGGCAGCACGGCGAAGGGATCGCGCTTAAGTCGAGGCCCGACGAAATTCGCCACAAAGCCCAGCAGCTTCCCGTCGCACATGTTGAGCACTTCGGCCAGCATCCTCTGTCGCTCATTGTTGTCCATACCCGCGAACATGGCCCGCATGTGGCGATAGCCAAAGCCGTAGCCAGCGGAGGACGTCGCCGCGCTAACATCGCCAGAGGCATCTTCAAGGCTATTGAGGTCCAGCTCTCCAATGTCTTCCCTCGGATCCGCTGTGCTCCAGTCCGGCACACTCTGCATCGGCGTGGGGCTAGGCGCCGGCGTGGGCGGACTCGCCGGCGCAGATGGCAGCGTATTCCCCGGAATCACATTAGGGTTAGTCGAGATCCCCATGGGCATGGTCGGCACGCTGGTATCTGAAGAGTTGGGCGTCTGAATGGGCCGTGGACGCGTCTGCGTGGCCCTCGACTTGCCGTGGCCGGAGTAGAAGCGGTTGTCCTGCGAGCGCGATGACATCCGCTGCAGCCCTGCGTGCTCTGCTTCCTGCGCCGGGGTTTGGTAGTCCATCAGACTCGACGGCGCCCTGCAACTGCCGCCGCTCCACTCGTTCTCGTCGTGCTCCATCGTGGCAGCGTCTGGGCCCTTCCGAAAGCGAGTCCCTGCTGTATACGCCTCGCAAAGCAAGTGCTCGTTGTAATCCAACGACTCTGCCCCTTTGAATACCTCTCCACAGGCTCTTCTCTTTCCTCTCTCTCTCTTCAGCCCCCTCTTCAACCGTCGTTTCTTTCACACTCCCTCTCTCACGTCAAACACCTCTCACCTTCGGCACTCGGACAGCTGGCCCGAGCGCACACGAGCACACAACCGCGCACCACGAGCGCACAAGCAGTACACGCGGCACAAGCAGCTCACAAAGAATCTCGCGAATGCCAGTACCGTGTCTTCAGAGGCTCCCCATCGCCGTCGCGCGCGTGGAGGGGCGGTGTGGCGCGGGCCGCGCAAAGTGCGAGCGGGCGCTTGTTCTGGGCTTTGGGCGCTTGTTGAGTGGAGGGGTGTGAGAGGCGGCTGTGAGGGGGGTCAAATGCTACAGCGGGGTGGCGCAGTGAGGCGGTGGCGGCGGCGGCGGCGGCGGTGGTGGTGGTGGTGGTGGTGGTGGTGCAGGTGGTGGCCGAAGATGCCTGGTTGGTGTAGGCTGCCTTCTGGAACGGGCGGGCGCTGCTTGCAGCAGAAAACGGGTCGGTGGGAGCGGGGGGAGGACGCGAGGCTCAAGCAAAGATCGTGAGGCAGACGAGGGGTGGAGGAGGAATACAACAGGCGTATAGAGAGGTTGACTATGGTGCAGGTGAGGCGGGCGAGTCTTACGTTGGGTGAGGTGGTGTCCGCCCCCCGGGGATCGCGACCGCCGGGCGATTGCAGATCAACGGATGATGGAAGCAGAGCCGACTCCCGCGCCTTCCCGCTGCTCTTTGATGACGGGGGGGGGCAACTCGAACCCGGCTATACTACGTATACTCGCTATGCTACGTCAAACAACTGACCACCGTTAATATGTACGGGTGCACAGTGAAGCGGCAGAAAATTCCGCATCTCCGGTAAACCCACACATTGAAGGGGTCCAGGGCGGCAGGCGCGCCGCTGACTACTGTACCATGGATGGCGGCGAGACGAAGCCTCCTGAGTCATGGCGTGCGACCCCGGCGGCGGCGGCGGCGGCGAACGTACGCTCGTGACCAACTTGTATCACACGCTGCCGAAGCATACAACAAAGGGGCGACGCAAGGCATTTCGCTCTAGTATGAGCGTCTCGTCGATGTTGGCCTGTCCTGAAGCCGCTTGTTGCCGGAGATCACCGCACCTGTTCAGGCAGAGGGGAAGTTCTGACGGTGGTGGCTGGCTAGCCGTGGGCTTTGAACGCACAAAGGTTCTTGAGCAGGTGAGGCTCACGAGCCACGGACGGATATGAAAGCGGAAGTGAGAGGCTACCAGGGCCAGAAAACACTTCAAGGAACGCTACCAAAGTACACACGAAACCCGCGCTCTCCTGACCAGGAAATGTACACGACGGCAGGCCGCGCATTTGCGCCACGAGGCTGCTACCTCCTACAAAAGCCGTTTCTCTCGCCACCCTCCCCCAGCCCTATCCCATTCGCTCTCCTCAGCTCGCTTCAGCTCCCAATCTAAGACTGCGCGGGCGACTGCGGCACCTGCACCGGCCTCTCGGGGTAGTAGAAGTTCTCCTCAGGTATCCGGCCACGCATGAATTGCGGCTCGCTGCCACGCACGTAGATGTCCTCGAACAGCACCTCGGGCACGTCGTCGGGCACAGGCATGGCCTCGGCGGCCGCAACCTCCTCGTCGACGTGCGCGCGCGCGTCCTTGTCGATGCCCTTGAGCTCCTCCTCGCTGCTGACGCCCCAGTCGATGATCTTCTGCTTCAGCCCCGCGATCGGGTCGTTGGTGCTGCGCATGCGCTGGATCTCCTCGCGCGTGCGGTACGTGGTGCCGGGGTCCGACATCGAGTGCCCGCCGTAGCGGTATGTGACGTATTCGTAGACGAGCGGGCCCTTGCCGGCGGCGCACCACTGCTTGCCGAATTCGACGGCCGCCTTGACGGCGAGGACGTCCATGCCGTTGATCTTGAGGCCGGGGATGTACTGGCCGCGCTTGTAGTACTCGGTCATGGCGGAAGAGCGGTTGGCGGAGGTGCCCATGCCGTACTTGTTGTCTGTGGTCTTGTTAGCTGATCTGGAGTCCAGACGGATTTGAGGTGATTGACATACTCTCGCAGCCGAAAATGACAGGGATGTTCCACAGCTTGGCCATGTTGAAAGCTTCAAAGACCTGGCCCTGGTTGCTGGCACCGTCACCGTACAGGCACAGCGTCACGTTCTTCTTGTCCTCGTACTGGTTCGCAAACGCAATACCAGCGCCGACCGGCACCTGAGCGCCGACAATGCCGTTCCCACCGTAGAACCCAGTGGAGAACATGTGCATGGAACCACCCTTGCCATAGGCAATGCCGCCCCTCCGCCCCAGCAGCTCGCCGATGATCGACCGCACCGTCCCGCCGCGCATCATGGCGAAGCCGTGGCAGCGGTACGCCGTAATCAAGTGGTCCGTCTTCTCAATGGCATGCTCAATGCCGACAGCGACCGCCTCCTGGCCCGTGGACAAGTGGCAGAAGCCGCGGATCTTTTTCTCCTTGTACAGACGGTCCGCCGCCATCTCCATGCGCCGTACCGCCACCATGTCCCAGTACATCTGCCGCAGCTCCTTCTTGGTCGTGCTGAAGTCGTAGTTGGGCGGGTCGAGCTCGTACGTTTCGAACGCTTCGTCTGACAGGCGCACGGAAAAGAGCTTGTCGTCTTCCTGTGGCGCGGGCGCGGTTAGCGGGTGCTCTGAAATGAGACTATCATGTGAGGTGAGCTTACCGAGGGCACATCAGCCTTCTCTGCGTGGCTGCTCGCGGCATCCGTCGTGACCGTCCTCTTCACCATGGCCGGAGCGAAGGCCCTCCGGATCGGCGCATGGCTTCTGATGGGCGCCGCAAGGGCGCGAGGCGCAAATCTGGACAGCATCACGGCGATGCCTCGGAGGTCGTGTGTGAGGGGATGGAGGGATGGAGAGGTGGAGGTGGGGGTGAGGGTGGTGTGGTGATGTCGAGGGGGTGCGTAGCGGTTCACAAAAGGTTTCCGATGTTGAGGGCAGCTTCGGAGCTTCTCGCAGCGGGATGGGCCGTGCTCCCAATGTCCGCTTTCCGGCCCGATTCCGAAGGTGGCAGCGCAGAGATAACCTAAAGTTGAACACTCAATGGACCTCAAGCGTACACACAATGAAGATGACAGGAAAAACTAAGATACGCATCCTGAGAACACGCAGTGTTCGCCCACCAATTCGCCGTGGAGGGACTCCTAATTACCCATGAGGTGATAACCCGCGAATTCCGAAGCAGCACGATGATGTTGACGCGAGAACGTGGCACAAGAGCGTGAATTCTGCGGACCTCAAGCGGTCCTGGAATCGTCTGGCTGTGACGAATAACAGTCTATATCTATCCAACCGCATGCACGCTCACAACAAAATGCTCGCTCAATGATGATGTCCGATCCCAAGCAGCAGCGGCAGGAGCATTCCAACGGCAGAGACGGCAGTTTCCAGGACACCATCCTTCTTTCCCTCCCCGGCTCCCGAGCCTGGTCGAGAGGAGGACGCATAGACCTCCTCTCCCGGCACACCTGCGTACCCGTTCGTACCCCTCGCGCCCTCGTCGTGCCCTGCGTGGCTGTCACTGTCCCCGTGTTCGTGCATCGCGTGTACGGCAACGTACAAGAAGGTGCCGCCACTGAATAGCAGCAAGACGCCGGTGGCAAACGCAGTGTCGCCCGCGAAGCCGAACAGATGCGCCGCGGCCCAGGTCGCCAGCGCACCGGCGGGCGCTGCGAGGGAAAACGCAATGAGGTGGCCCCGAGCTGCGCGGGTTGAGAGGTTTTGCTTCAAAAGTGTAGTAGTCAGGCCGAAAGCGGCGGGTGCTTTGTGGAACATCAGCGCGATGAAGATGATGAGTGAGAGGTTAGATTTCTCGTCAGAGGATGAGGTGGTGGAGGAGGCGCCGAGAGCAATGCCGTCCGCTGCGGCGTGAATGATGAGACCAAGAGTTGTTGATGAGGGTCGGGAAGGGTCCGCATCGCGTGAAGCTGGGGCTGGAGGTGGCGGAGGGGGCGAAGAGTGGTCTGGAGATGAGTTTGGGCGGAAGTTGAACTGGCCCAGGCTGATGTGGAAACGTTCAGGTTTGGATGAACCGCCCGCGCGGCGGGGCAGTGTGTCGATGAGGTACATGAGCAGGAAGCCAGAAACGAGAGAGAGTCCGACCCAGCTGTGGGGATCGTGGCCTGTCTTTTCACTTTCTCCATGCTCATGGTCGTGCTCCTCATGGCCGCCGCCTTCTGGCACCGTCTCGCTCGAGTGGTCCTCGCCTGAACGGTCGTCCGGTTCTGTCGCATGCTCCAGCTCTCCTTGATCCGCCTCTGTGACATCGCCTGCTCCTTCCGGAATGTCGCGCTTCCATACGACCTCGCTGAAAGCGTGGGAAAAGACGTTCGTTTCAATCACTCCCCTCTCTGCCAGACTTGTTCCTCGCTCCATATGGCTATGGCCATGGCCAGCGCCGCTTGTACTGTACAGTGTTTCAATGCCTTCTGGTATGATGACCGCCAGCGATGTCCCCACTAATATGCCGGTGCCCAATGCGGTCATAAGGCGTAGCTGGCGCGGGGACAGGGAGAGGATGAGAGGTAGGACGCCCGCAAGAAAGGAGCTATACAATGTCAGCAAGACTCGGTAGGGTTACATGGACGCCAGAGACGTACGCCCCCGCCATCAAGGCGCAAAGAAAAAGCAGCATCAAAAGTCCGTCCCACATCTTGAAATATATTGCGCCTCGTCGAGTCGCGATTCGTCCTGGTCCTCGTTACCGCTTCGTTTGGGATCGGCTACCCTGGGGACATGTCCTGGAGTGTCGAGTGTCACCGGTCTGAATGTGCACGCACGCTTGTTCAAGTATTTGTAGTAGTGGGAGCCCGCTGTGTTGGCGGAGATGCGCGATGGATTGACCTTCAAGGTCAGGCCAAGCGGGGTGCACGGCCACGGATACTGTAAAGTACCTTAGACGTTGCGACAGTTCGCGCACGGACCATCGCTGTACGCGACTCCGGCGCGTGAAGCTCTCCACACGCGTGACCGCACCGAACCCTCGACATCTCGACATCCTCCTTCCCTCACTGGTGCTCGCGCCAGCCATCCCGAAGCAAACCGCCTACACTATCAGTATACAGCTGTGTACAAGGTCGCAGATATTCGCAACCATGGACGATCAAGAGCTTGGAGAGACGATCGAAGCACAGGTCCAGGAATGGTCGAGCAACAGCAACGAGTGCTTCACGATCGACTTCGTGAAGGGCGACGGATCGAATGTCGCTTCGTTCCAGCCGGAGTTCACTTACCCTATGTTCGGCGAACAAGAATCCATATTCGGGTACCAGGACTTATCCATCAACCTGCGCTTCGCTGCTCACAATCTGCGTCCGTTCCTTCAAGTCGGGTACGGCAAGAAGTTCAAAGAGATTGGAGGCGTGCGCCCCAGCGACATTCATGAAGCTTTTCGCGAATTTTTGCCCGCGGAAGCGTTCTCTAGCCAGACTAGCAGCAAGGAGGCTCTCAAAGACGCAAAGGCGGCAGAGTTCAAACCACCAGGGGAGAGGATCAGCGAGTACACACGAGATGGAGACAGGTTCGAGATTTGGTGCGCCACTCTTGCGGACCCCTCTGCGCGCAAACTCTTGGAGAACATCCAGGCGCTCGTGCCTATGTTGATCGAAGGCGGCTCCATTCTCCAGCTCGAACAGGACTGGACGACTCAGCGGTGGAAGATCTTCTTGCTGTATCAGGTTGACGCGCAGCCAAAGTCGGACGTCACATACTCGCCATACTCATTGGTTGGGTACGGCACTTCATACCGGATCTCAACCTTCCCTGACCGGCAAAAGCCTCTGAAAACGGACCTCGACCTCTTTCTACCATCTTCACAGTCCTTGGACTCATTCCTCCCACCCCCCGACTCGACTGTGCCGAACGATCTCGTGCCGACAAACACGCCCGGAAACACGCAGTCGCCTCTCGACCTGCCATGTCGCGAACGCCTCTCCCAATTCCTCATACTCCCTCCCTTTCAAGGTAGTGGGCACGGTCAACAGCTCTACACCTCGATGTACACGTACCTCACTAGCCCACCCAACGTCCGCGAATTCACCGTCGAGGACCCCAACGAAGCCTTTGACGACCTACGCGACATGTGTGATCTGCTCAACCTGCGCGCCAACAATGCCACTTTCGCTGCGCTCCGCATAAACACCGACATCCCGTCGGCGAAACTCCACAAAGAAACCCAACTCCCCGTCGACCTGATCGTCCCCCTCGCCGCGCGCGAGCAGATCCTGGCCGAAACCAAAATCACACAACGCCAATTCGACCGCCTGGTCGAAATGCACACGCTCTCCTTCGTCCCAGTATCGCATCGCTCGCGCAGCCGCATCACGCGCAAGGACAAGGCCACCAACGCACACGACCGAACGTACTACTTCTGGCGTCTGTACGTCAAGCAGCGGCTGTACATCTTCAATCGCGACCAGCTGGCGCAGATGGAGCGGGAGGAGCGCGTGGAGAAGCTGGAGAGCGCACTGGATAGCGTGCTGGAGGCGTATGGGGAGATGTTGGAGAAGGTTGAGGAGAGGGAGAGGGGGGAGGAGGGAGCTGGTGGGGAGGCTAGCGAAAGAGCCAGTGAGGGGAGGACGCAGAGGCCGAGGAAGAGGAAGGTGGTTGAGGAGGCGGAGGATGAAGATGAGGATAGCGGGGAGGAGGATGAGGGCGAGGAGACCGAGCCGCCTACCAACGGGGTCAAAAAAGCGAGGATTGCGTAGTAGGGCACTGCGTGGTATTCGGTGTATGTTTAACTGACTAGCACGGCGTTCGGGTTGGGATCACTGGGCTGCATTGTATCGACCACCATCAAAGCTCGGACCTTACCGAACTCACGTTTCGGCCCACTTCGCTGTCGATGCAGTGATCGCCTCCAGTCTCATATGTCTTGGCGACAGACGCGACGGGGGTCCTTGCTTCCGGCCTATTGGCCGACAAGGAACTCCTATCCCGGTCGTGATTGCTCAAGGGGCACAGCAGGCACGCTGCAGAAGCGAAGCTACCAACTGGCCTACTGTAATGGTGTCTGCAGAGCCATGTCGGCAAGACAGTCAAAATGTGGGCCGAAAAACAGACCCCATCTAATGATAAGATGCGAGGGTACTTGAGAAACGACTGACCTGTTACCTACCCTGCCTTTCATCTACGCTCTTTGACTACTTGTCTCTTTCCTCGTACTGACTTCCGTATTTACTTTCTTCACAATGTCGCCGAACGTAGGTTTGGGAACGGAAGAAGGAACGAGAGGATGGGACCTCTACATAACTAGCATCGTTATGGTGCTGCTCGCTGGCGCGTTTGTCATTGGCCGTATTGTACAGCGGTCACTGAGCCGTGCCATTGGGGTGGATGACTATCTCATCGTTGCGTCTTTGGTGAGCGGAAACTGTGCTGAATATCTGATGACATTGGCTAACATCGATATCAAGATCTCTTCTGCGATTTTGTCGGTCACCGAAATCCAAGCTGTTGTCAATGGCTACGGACAGCGTTACGAGAAGCTCACTCTGGAGCAAGCCACGTCTGCGAGAAGATGGTCTGTCTATGTTTTCCACTTGTCGTGTAACCAACTGACGGGCGTGCTCGCAGGTTCTACGGCGCGCAAATCGCGTACAAGATTGTGCTCATGCTCAACAAGATGTCAATCTGCTTCATGTACTACAGGATATTCTCCATCAGCTCCAAGGGCTTCCGATGGTGTTGTCATGTGATGCAAGGAGTGCTCATCTCGTCTGGCATCGCCTTCGTCGGGGGGACTATCTTCCAATGCAGGCCGATCGCAGCATTTTGGGACAAAGAAATAGAAGGCTCCTGGTGCATTGCCCAAACGCCTTGGTGGATGACCTATGCCATTCTGCAGATTCTACTCGACGTCCTCCTCGTTTTCCTGCCCATCTACGAATCGTTGCAACTGACGATCACACGTCTGGAGAAAATCGGGCTCATTCTGGTCTTCTGCACCGGCCTGTTTGTGACCTTCACGAGCATCTATCGCGCAACAACTTTGGCATCGTCAGCAACCAACCCGGATCCTACGTGTAAGGCCTCAGCCCCTCTTTTTGCCGCCGCATTCAACTGACCCCCCAAGATGGACCCATTCCTGCCACTGTATGGGCCGTCATCGAAGCAAACAGCGGCATCATTGCTGCTTGTCTTCCCCTACTGCGTCGGCCATTCGTCAAGATTTTCGGCCGGTTCTTCTCTACGACAAATCGTGAGACTGAGCCGGACGGATCCCTGCAGGCACCGGGCTCGTATCGACTTTCGTCGCGGTCCCGCGGCGTGTGGTCGGTGAAAAAGACGGTTGCGATCACGCAGAGCCGAGGTGATAGCCAAGAGCGCATTGTTGGAAAGAGAGACGAGATTGGTATTACGACGGACGCCGTTGCCTATGCCGCAAGCATCGGAACGAAGGATGGAGAGGGAGGCGGAGCCCGGTAGGCTCGGGGGCCGCGGGTTGGTTCACGACGCGTCTTGGCCTCAACGACGTGGACAAGAGACGGGGTTAGTATTCCTCTGTCGGTGTCTTGTCCTTGCGGGAACAGTCTAAGTTGGGCCGAGCTCTGATGTGCCTCTCGCGAGCCTCATTGGGAAACAGTGTGGCTAGGACGTCAAATCGATTCTTGGATCAAGGCCCGGCCGCCTTACTAAACGTCGGGACAGTTAACAGACGGGAGTGTCGAGAGTGTGAGCTCATAGGCTCAGACAAGGATGCGAATGGCTTCCTAGCGGCCTCGCGATCCAGCTGCTCGTTTGAAATATGCTCGGGAGATGCAGGTGTTAGGAAGTGTGATGTCTCAACAGAAATGCCTATGCTCGCTAACTGCGCCGCACCAATAAATCCTTCAGTTCACAAATGAAGCTTATCGCCTCGAGGTTGCCAATCTGGATTGCTCCCATGCTCGGCTCCAATAAATCCCTCAGCTCACATATGAAGCATATCGCCTCGAGGTCGCTAATCTGGATTGCTCCCATGCTCGGCATGCTAGGAGATACACTGCCTCAATGGGTGGCCGCATGCAAACGAGACACCGTGCCACAGGGCCATCGAGCGGCAACCCCACTTGAAGCATGCAGGAGAGACGCACGTAGTAGAGTTGGCTGGTCCTCATGTCGGACCAAGTCCCTGCCCCCCGGACATTAACATGCAGGTCTTAGTCAATTCGGTACGGCGGACGGGTAGATCATCCGTTTGCTCCCCGTCTTGCATCTCGCTTGGCCTATTCATCGACGTGAACATTTCTGTCGAATGGGGCGACTGTGTGGTCATTCGATTGGTAAAGTGAATTGAATTGAGTTATATGCTACAGAGAAGGTGAAAACTCTGCCACATACCTGGGTTGATGGCCCGTATTGTTAGTGACCGACCCAGTGGGAAAGCCGGACGAGTGTTGCACGTGACCGCTACACGTCACGTGGGAGCAGTCGTTTCACGTGACACAACTCATATCGCAGGCAAAGAGGATCGAGCTCGCAGGCGACCTCGGTCTCCACGATCCACAGTGCGTCGTGGATGTTGATGCAACCGAAATGCATCACAAACGCTACCGCATTGGTCAATGCTCTGTCGCTAGCGACGTGAAGTGGCAAAAGCGATTCTGGGCCGTCTTGGGTAATTATCTCGTGGTGCTGCTCGCCAATCTTATAGGAACTGCACGTCCACCCTGTTGACTTCGCAAGTGACTTCTCAGCCGACAAGATAACTTTAAGCACCATGAAGTTGTCGACATCCGTTGCCGCCACAGCGATTCTCTCGTTGTGGGCCTCGCCATCGATTGCCCTTGAAAACGATTATCCGGCTGTTGATTCTACGAGCGGCGCTATCATTGGCCACCGAGCGCCGAATCGGACTGACACATTCGAGTTCTTGGGCGTCAAGTACGGCCAAGCACCTGTCGACGAACTCCGATTTGCGGCCCCCAGGCGGTATATTCCTCGTCCGGGAGCGGCCTACAACGCCTCCACATGGGTAAATGACGACCGTCAACGCAGAGCTCCATAGTGATTTTTCTGATCTATGTGCACACAGAATGCCGACTGCCCAGCGAACATCCCGCCTCAAACCACGTTCCCCAACTTCACTAACAACGGATTCGAGATCTTCAACCAGTTCACCGCGCGCCTGGGCAACGAGCAAGATGAAGACTGTCTTGCCTTGAACATCTGGTCGAAGACGCCTTCAGGTACTGGCGAATACAGCAAGCCCGTCTTCGTGTTCTTCCATGGCGGACGCTTCACCATCCCAGGCCCGAACAGCCCCTTTTACAATGGCCAATACTTCGCCGACACCGAAGACGTCGTTGTGGTCACTGTCAACTATCGCTTGGGTATGTTTGGCTTCCCTGGGGCACCTGGAACTGCGCTGAACGCCGGTCTGCTTGACCAGCGCTCTGCCGTAGAATGGGTGCACGAAAATATTGCAGGCTTTGGAGGCGACCCCGAGCGTATCATCATCTTTGGCCAGTCTGCTGGGGGCTCTTCCGTCGACTACTATGCCTATGCTTGGAGAGAGAATCCTCTTGTAGCTGGTATAATATCTCACTCGGGTACAGCATTCAGCTACATTCCGAACAGCGTCGAATACTCCAGGTCGATTTTCCGTAATGTCACCGAAACAATCGGATGTGGCAGCGGTAACGCGGACGTGTTGGCATGTGTGCGCGGCAAGAATGTGTCAGACATCCTCGCAGCCGCGCGCGGAGTGCCAGCCCTCCCAACGGAGGCGCTCGCTCAGGCGACCTTCCACCCCACCGTCGACAACATCACGGTCTTCGCCGACTACACGCCCCTCGCCGAGGGCGGTCACTTCGCCAAGATCCCCTACATGGCCGGCCACGGCTCCTACGAAGCCGGCTTCTACCGCGTGAGCGCTTACGGAGCGGGCGTCAGCCTCTCGCCAGCGAAGTGGGATCTCTACAACGAGCGCGCCTTCACCTGCCCGACCAAGTACGCCACCGATGCCCGCGTCGACTACGACGTTCCCACGTGGCGCTACCAGTACTTCGGCGACTGGGACAATCTGCGCCTCTATGAGTCGTGGGGCGATTACCCAAACAGCGGCGCCTACCACGGCGCGGATCTGAATATGCTCTTCGGTACCGCGGAAGACGTGACGGGCGAGGCGAACAGCCTGCCGGAGGAGGTGACGTCGCGGTATATGATGGGTGCTTGGGCGGCGTTTGGGAGGAACCCCAAGACTGGACTCAGCTCTTATGGATGGCCGGAATACGTGCCTGAAGAGCCCACGTTGGTGCGGCTGGCGTATCAGAACCGGTCGATTCCGAGCTTTGTCGAGCCGGAGCTGTATGATTGCTCTTGCCCGCCGGTTGAGGAGAACAATCCGCTGCCTGGTCGGGGTGCTTTCTAGTCTGGCAAACGACCAACGTGAGCTACCCTTGGACTGCGGGATGAAGTCAAAACACATTTTCTACCGCGGAATGAGGCAGGTTCGATTGTTCTTTCCTAGAGAGCGTCTCTTGAGAGCCTGCGACCTTCCAATGTGCAGGGTAGGAGCCAGCAACGTGGAGAAAAATTCGAGAACATCATGCTTGGTTGAACCAACTTGGTTGGATTTGTCTTTCCCGTTGATGACCTTGGAATGTATCCTCATCTCTCGCCTCGAAGTGACGTCGGGATGGTCCGTAATGCCAAGACGTTCGTCCATATTTGAGTTTTATGTCCAACTCCCTGCCAGCTTTGTCCACATCGTTTGACAGAGCATCACGTTCTGTCAAGAGACTACCTCCTTGTCATCTAACAAACTCCATGTCGGCACCAACGAGATATCGAATTCGCCCTCGCTGTCGAAACGATGCTCAGCTTTCTTCCGAATGACATAACTCAAAGCGCCCTCTCGGACGACCCCCCACTTCGTGACCGATGTTCCCAACGCGCGGTCGTCTTTCTCCAGGCTCTCCAAAGCCTCCTTCACCCAGGAGACGCAATTCCAGCCCTCTTGGTCCTCCCGAAGAGGGGTCCCTCGCAACACTGCTTGCAGACGCTCAACGCTTTTGACCTTTCCCACCAGCACTCGGACCAACAGAATTGATCCTCCTGGTCGATTGTCGCACTCTTCAAACACCCACATCCATTGAGGATTCCCATCGGCAATCGTCAACTTCTCTTTGGCGTGGTACTTGGTACCTTGCGAGGGTCCATTCGCCCCTTTGGGGCAGCAGAAAAGCGCCCAGTGATATCTGGAAAGTATCAATGAAGGTATGAACTCGCAATCTCAGGCACGCGCCCAAATACCTGTCCTCGGGGCCTGACGTCTTTACGCGATCTCCACGCGCGAAGAGGGCGACGTATACGCGGTCTTTGTTGGAAGGCATCAGGGACATGTGTTGCCGGAAATGCCGCGGGGCATGATCCCTCCGAGTTCTGCAGGTAGTCGTCGTGTTCTCCCGGCCTCAACACAAGCTCTACGTCCCAGCAAGTGGAGGACAAAGACGACCCCGCCGCGGCGACGCCAAGCACAACGTCGTGACCTTTCTGGCACGTTGAGTAACCAAGATAAGTCGAGGTATGCTCATTTATTTATTACTACCCAGTAGAAAGTTACCCCCAAGGAATGTACTGCCTCTCTGGCCGAAGGATTTCCGGGCCCATCACCCCGCATCTGCGGCATTTTCGCTGGCCAGCAAAGAGGTCGCTCTAGTATAGGCGCATGACTTGGTGTTGAGTGGCGACCAACCCAACATATACCTACCTTACTGTAAGGTATGAAAGAAGGGACAAACGCAGCCCAAACAAACACACCCGCACTCCCTCCGCCGCCCATCCCCAATCCCACCCTCATGCAGACCCCCCCCGCCCCCCGACCCTCCAGCCAAAAAACCCCCCTCACCCCAACCGAAGCCACATCCCTCCAGGCCGCCATGAGCGAGCAGCCCATGCGCTCCGCCCAATGCAACAGCCTGAACTACACGGACAACCGCGGCGTCGAGCGCGAGATCTACCTGCCGCAGGGCACCATGCACGAGGCGTGGGAGCATGTGCAGCATGAGCGGTGGGGGGAGCTGGAGAGGTTTGATGACTATGGTGGGTTTTCGGCTATGTGGTTTGCGATTCTGGTGGGGGGTTTGGCTGATTGGGGGGGCGTGTAGATGGGCAGGGTTATACCGAGGATGACTTTGTGATAGCGGAGAGGTTGAGGGAAGAGAGGAGGGCGGGCGGGGGGCAGAATGGAGATGCGACGGCGGAGCTGGAGACGACTGAGCAGTGAGGATGAGGGCGGTTCCCGTGCGGCGCCGTCGTCTGGGACTCGTCGGGCGCAGACTTGAGTGCTGAACTCTGACGGAAATGCAATTTGTTCGAGGCGTCGGCGGGGGCATGCGTGCTTTCAATAAGTACTATATCTGAACGTCCAGCCTTGTAAGCTCTGTCAAATGTCAGGAGGTTTTGCAACACTCCTGCGCGGCTGACTTTCGAGAGAAGCAGGTAAATTCGGCAATGAGAGATTTCGTGGCTCATCATGTGGTCGGCAGCTACATCAAACAACATTGTCAGCACATCCTGCTCATGGGTCGATCGGTTGGGCCGAAACCAGAAGCTCGTTCAACGGAAGCTCGTTCAACTTACACCCAGGTACGCCTTGAACGAGTCGTAGATGAACCATTGGCAAGCAGTCAGGGTCCCGATCATCACGATTCTGCGACGTGAAGTCAGCACTGCTCTCTCTCGTCGATTTAGCAATGTCAACCCACCTCACAGGCAGTCCGTTCCACAGCCCCGAGAAGCCGATGTTCTTGTATATCCGCCCCAGCGCCTGCCCCGCTCCCTCGCCAGCCTTCCGGTCCGCGTTCAGCTTGCTCACCATCACATCCGCCGGATGCGAGATGACCTGTCGCACACGAATCAGCATTCCCCCTCACCCAGCCGAATCGCAACAAGCCAAAACTCACCGCGCACCCAATCCCCGCAATATACCCGCCCAGAAAACTCACCCCCGTCTGCTGCAGCGTCGAATACGAGCTCTTCGGCTTTCCCAAGTAGCCGTAAATCCCCTCGACAGCCTTCTCAAACGTCGCGAACTTGACCATCGTATACGGGATCTGACGGCCCCACAGCGGGAACAACCCCTTGTACAGCCCGCCCACACCCTCCTGAGCGACAATCTTCCCCCAACCCTCGCGCAGCGTCGACGCGTACGGCGGCAGCGTCGTCTGCATGCGCACCTTGATGGCCTCAAAGGGACACAGCGCCAGATCGGCCAGGAACTCGGCGCTCGCGCTCGCGCCCAGGTAGACGAGCGTCTTGGGCGTGTTGGGGAACAGCTTCTCGCCGTACGTGTACTTGAAGACCTCGTAGAAGCCGTATTTGCCCGCGCCTTGAAAGGCGTAGCCCATGAAGGTCGGCGACCAGCCGAAGAAGACGCCGCGGAGGCCTTCTTTCGACGCGATGGTGCGCCAGGCGCCGATGTTGGAGGTGTAGATTTTGGGATCGACTTGGCGGCGACATTTTACGAGGTCGAGCGGTGTGACGGCTGTGTGGGTTGGGCCGCAGGCTGGGGAAGGACGCATGGATGGTCAGCGGTGGGGGGTCTCCCAAAGGGATCGGGTGGGACGAACCAATGATGCCGCCCAGGGTGCAGGCGCCGAAGTAGGTGCCGGAGAAGAGCTCGATCTTGCGCTCGGTCTTTGCGGTGGCCATGATGGGCGGTGGTCGCTAACGCGAGTATGCGGGGGCTTTGGAGCGGGCCTGTTTGGGCTCGTTGCTGATGCGGTAGTTGTAGTAGACGGCGTAGATGGCGAACAAGACGGGCGGGAGCAAGAGGCAGGAGAAGGTGATGTAGAGGAGAGGGGTCATGAGGGGGATTGGAAGAGAGGAGAAAGTAGGCCTACGGTATAGTCTACTCTCAGCGGTTCTGCTGAATGCGGGAAGCAGGATGATGATGTTGACCTTCCGAGCCACCCGGCAATCCACCGGACGCGTTCCGCCCTCGAGCTGTTGGGAGCGGCGCAGAGGAGCTTCTGCTGGAGGCTGGAAGCTCGACGTCAAATGCCTCGGTACGTCATTGGCGTCGCGGCTTTGGGCGAATCGAGGCGAGAAGCGTCGGTCCTAGAAAGCTTGTTTGGAGAGTCAAGACGGCGCTGATATCTCTTGATATTGACGTGGCGTGAGGAGTTAAAAGGATGCCTGGTAGGTAAGGTAGGTAGATATACAACAGGTAGATATATGTTGGTACAGCCATAAATTCTCAATTCGATCTCACCACCCCTTCCCCTCCAACACAGCCCTCATCCTCACCCCACTCATCCTCTCAAACTGATCGACCGCCATCGTAAACGTCCCCCTTCCGCCCGTCAACGATCGCAAATGCTTCAGATACCCCACCATCTCCTGCAACGGCACCGTCGCAACCACCTGCCGCATCCTCGCCCCGCCACTATCCATGTCCGCCTCCAGCCCTCCGGCAAAGGGATCTGGAGGCGCATAGATGCGTGAGACGTCGATCGCGCTCGCATTTGCGCCTTCGTCGTCTTCGGACGACGATGAGAGTTCTACCACGTTGCCGCCTCGCGCGGATGCGATGTCGTGGACGACGGCGCCCAGGTTTGCTTCGTCGACGCTGATGGTGACGCGCATGACCGGCTCCATGAGGGCTATGCTGTCGTTTCCGAGGCTGCGAAGGGCTTTGTGCACGGCTAGACGTGCTGCGGATGCGAGAGAGGCGGGGGTCGTGTTGGGATAGACGTCCGTGGCGGGATTGAAGGCGATGGTGACGGTGGTTGAATGGAGAGGGTAATGGTGCGCTGGGCCGCGGGCGAGGGCGGCGAGGGCTCCAGCTTGGAGCGCGGAGAGGATGGTGGAGATGGGTAGGTGCGGCGGGAGGGGCATGTCGCTTGCGGGTTCGAAGGGGATGCCTTCTGAGTCGAGGGTGGGGGTATGGACGGTGAGGATATTGGAGTCCTGGAGGGAGATGCGGTGTGATATTTGGTTCAATGTGGCGGTATCACCGTCGTGGGGCAAGATCATTGCGGTGCAGCTTGCCTTGCTGCTTTTGCCACCGATCTCGCGGTCAAAGGTCTCGGTCACCTCTTGGCTGCTGGATACAGGCGCCTCGCGGTACCCGATCTCGATGCTACCAATTCGCGCCCTGGCCTTCAAGTCGCTGATAAGTCGGTCACGCGCAATCTCCAGGTGAAGCTCCCCCATGCCGGAGAGGTGCGTCTGTCCGCTCTCTTCGTCGAGCGTGACGTGTAGAGACGGATCTTCGCGGAGCAAGAGGTCGAGCGACTCCTTGATGTGCTTCTCCTCGGCCAAGCTGTTGGGTTCAACACTGACGAAGAATACCGGAGGGGGAATAGCGATGGGGCGAAGCTGCAGGTTGTTTATGGGCGCAGGCGGGCCGACTTTGGGGTTGGCGCTTGTGCTGCTGATGAGCGTGTCGCCAGTGCGAGCAGCTTTGAGCCCGGGTATGACGCCAATGTGGCCGGCGGGTATCGACTCGATATCGACGGCTTCGTTGGCGTACATCTTGAGCAGTCTCTGTGCACGTTCGGTCGTTTGGAGCACTGTATTCCACAGCGGTGCGTTCCGATTGATCGATCCCGAGTAGACTCGTACGTAAACCAAAACACCGCGTTTGGCGTCGGCGACCACTTTGAATGCAAGCGCACAGGCTTCAAGCTTTTGTAGAGAGACGTTGGCTTTGTCCTTGGACACTGCTTTCCCAGTTCCCTGAGATGACGCGAGTGTCTTTAGCTCTCCAGACAAAAGCTGTGAGAGACCGCCTTGTACCTCTCTGCCGAAGCTAATCTCGGTGTCCGGCCGCTCTTCAGGGGAAGGCAGGAGATCGACGACTGCATCGAGCAATGGCTGAACCCCGACATTGCGAAAGCTAGCTCCGGCAAATACTGGCGTGACTTGTTGCGGATGCCGCAATGTACAACGCCTTAAGCTCTCAGTAATATCAGCAGCCGAGATGGCGAGATGATCCTCGTCGGCCTCAAGATACTTCTCCACCATCTCATCGTCGTGCTCTGATAGAACTTCGACAAGAGCCGTCCGAGCCGCAGTGAGCTCTTTGGCGAACATTGCATCCTCGCCAGCCAGCTGCTTCATGGCCAGGAAGCTGACTTCCTTCCCATCACCGCCTTCGGCGTACTTCAACCCTCTCAGCCCAATGGCATGGCCAACCCCTCGTAGCTTGCCCTCAGCAGTCCACCAAGGGATTCCACAAACAGCTGGCCAGGCACCCAGCCGCGCGCCGATCTCTCTCACGGTACGTCCAAAGGCAGCACCATCGCGGTCCAGCTTGTTTACAAACACGATCCGCGGAATCGCGTACGCGGCCGCCTGGGTCCACACTTTCTCCGTCTGCGCTTCGACGCCAGCGACGCCGTCTAGAATAGTAACCGCTCCATCAAGCACACGGAGGGAACGCAAAACTTCAAAAGTAAAGTCTGCATGGCCGGGTGTGTCGATGAGGTTGATCGTGTGGGGGACAGAAGATCGAGCTGCGGTGGGGCTCGAAGGGCCAGTCGAGCTAGGGGGCCAGGAGAATGTGATCGCAGCGGACTGAATGGTGATTCCGCGTGCACGTTCGGCGGGGAGGAAGTCCGTTATCGTGCTACCTTCGTCGACATCTGGGTGGCGTTAGAAAGGGGCAACCCACGAAACGGATTCAGAGACAAGTTGTCCCGTAAAAGAGAGAGGAGAAAGCCCGGAAAACAGTAATAAATAGAAGATCGAAAAGCGAATTTACCTCCTATCCGGCGAGTGAAGCCGCTGTAGTACAGCATGCGCTCCGTCGTTGTCGTCTTACCCTGTTGAGTTGTAAGTACCTCGGAGTGGGAAGGAGCAACGGCGCTGCTACACCTACAGCATCTATGTGGGCTATAATCCCAATGTTTCTGGTCTTCGCCAGCGCGGCGTTGGCGTCATCTGGAGCGGGCTGTGCATAGCTTGAAGGCGAGGTCGTGAAGCCTCGTCTGATGCCTGACTTTGCGTGTACACGGAGCGGTAGTAATCTCCACGTCGCTCGCTGCTGGACGGAATGCCATGAAACGCCCATTCCCCGGACCCCCCAACGTAAGAATTATTGCAATGACAAACTCTTTCTGAAATCCGTGACTTTAAAGAACAGAGACGGGGTTAACGAGCTTCAACATTGAATACCTTGAACGGTACTTTACACAGTAATTCCAGGCGGCTGCGCGCCGCGGCCGCTCCCGCCTTCCCCCCCAGCCAAGGTCCCGCACCGTCTCCATCCCGCCCATAGCGCGCCGCAACCACGCCTCACGACCGCTGAAGCGATGTTCACCCAGACATGAACTCGGCACACGCAGGCCCCAGCACCAACAGCAAAGCCCCCGTCCCCGCTTCTCCTGCCAACCTGCGATTCCAGCGCCGCACTTCGGAGCGCGCGTTCTATGAGGGTGCCTTGAGAGACGGCGGCATGGACTATCCTGGCAGCGGCACCTCGCCCTGGGCCTCGTCGCCCGATGCGAGCAGGGCGAGCTTTGGAGGGGATGTGCCCCAAGCGGATTTGCCGGAGCCGGCCTTTGGGCAGCAGGAGGAGGGGACGGAGGGCAGTGGGAGTGCGCAGGGCGCGAATGGAGATGAGGGGGTGTTCGCGCGACAAGGGCAGCAGGGTGGATGGACGCCAGAGCAGCAGCATCAATGGCAACAACAGCAGCAGCAGCAGCAGCCGCCGCCGCCGCAGCACCACGGTGAAGAGCAGCCAGGAGCCGGAGAGGAGAACAGAAGACCGCAATCGGCACGATACCTTAGCGCGCAGACGCAACACAGGCCGCAGTACAAGCTGCAGGCGAAGATCACGGGGTTGGAGAGGACAGGCAAGAAGGACCCGATCTTGAGGTTCGATGTCTACGTGAGTTGGGGACCAGCGTGAACCGGTTCCTCGCGCGGTGAGCTGACCTGCCGCCTGCAGACCAACCTTCCCAAGTTCCGGACGACTCAGTTCCGCGATATCCGTCGAACCCATGGCGAGTTCCAGAAATTCGCTTCCCACTTGACGGCCTCCAACCCGGAGGCTCTGGTCCCAGCTGTTCCAGAGGCGTCCACAAGCGCAGGAATGGGAACTGAAGAGGACGAGACGAGAACAAAGTCAAACCTACAGCGATGGCTCAACGTGGTCTGCAGCAATGAGGTCCTTATGAGGGACGAAGAGATGGTATTTTTTGTGGAATCAGACTTTGGATACAGCCCAGTCGTACGGAAGCGACAGCCTGCTACGGGCGTGAGACGGAAGGTGCTCAAGCAGTTTGCGCCTCCGCCTGACGAGACCCCCGAGCTATTCGAGAGCAGGCCTTTGGTCAAAGGCTTCTACCTGGGGGCCATGGATGGGCAGCAGAAGCTCGACAGGGTGGTAAAGAACAGGCGGTCACTGGGCGTGGCAGAGGCGGATCTTGGTGTCAAGCTGTCCGCGTTGACGGTGCAAGAGACGCATCCTGGCCTGGCGAACGCTTATCGGAAACTTGGAAAGGTCGTTCAAAACACCGGCGATTTCCACGCAGCACAGGGAACTGCGGAGGCATCGACTCTCTCGGACCCCCTGGCGTATCACAGCAGCGATGCCTTCATCGTGAAAGAGACGCTCACGAATCGCCACATCCTCCTTCGCGAGCTCGTCCAAGCCCAACAGACGACTCGCTCGAAGCTCTCCGCCGCCGACCGCCTCAAAGCGTCCTCCAGCGTTAAGCGCGACAAAGTTGACGAAGCTATCTCCGCCCTCGACGAAGCTCGCTCCAACGAAACTTACCTGCAGAACAAGACCCAACGCGTGACGACCAACCTCCTGACTGAAAAGCGCAAGTGGTTTGCCCGCACATCGGCCGATCTGCGCACCAACATCCGCGAGTATGTGCTGCGCCAGATCGAATCGGAGCGCCGTACCCTTGCCACCCTCGAGCAGGTTCGCCCGGAGGTCCGCAACATCGACGCCTCGGGCGGTCTGTCTCGCCTCGGTCGCGAAGCGCATCCCGTGGCTCGTCGCTCTAGCATGGCGTCGAGCCAGGGGCCGAAAGGCGACGCTTGGTCCGGCGTTCAGCGACGCCCCGACGGGCTTAACCGCAGCATTTCCGGTGGCATGGGGTCGCCGGGCACCGGATTCGGCACTGTGCCTGAAGAAGGTGCAGATGCGGAGGCTGAGGAGGTTGAGGGGCAGGGGAGGAACAGGGCGACGAGCCAGGCGGGGAGTTTAGCCGGGCTGGCGGAGGAAGACGACTCGGATCGCGTGGATGCTAGGAACGCCGCTTCTAGGTTGGCGCAGACGACTTTCTAAGCCTCCCACTATGAGAGATGAAGAGCGTGTCTTCTGCTGACCGGGTTTTGGTTGCGGAGGTAGCGTTTCACGGAGGTAGCATTTCATTAGGCCTGTGTTTGTATGTATTTTCTCTAGCGTCCACAGTGGGAAATCATTAGATGACAGTTGCAGCGACCGACTCTCCCTATTGAAGAAGATCTCGCTCCTCGGCCTCAGGATGCCGCAATTGAAGCCAGCACAATTGCCCCGGTAAGTAGGCACTTTCAGGAGCGGAGCGGAGTAGAACCGCATGTTTGCCATTTATACCAAGAATCGCTGCTCCGATGCACTTCCACGGTCGTGCAAGTGGCTTCCGGGGCTTTATCCCCACAAGCCATGTGTGATGATCTTTGAGCTCCGGCTGAATTGCTTCTGCAGATTCCTTCCACGCTCTTGCCCTTCTCATCGCGCCGTTTCGGTTGTTGAATGGATCATTTTATGACTGCGAACTTGAAATGTCCAGACGAGCAGGTGGACGGAATATAGAGCAATCCCCGGGTTAATTTGAATCAGGTCCAACGCCCATCGCATTGAATAAAGCTCTAGGCCAGGGTATTCTGTTTCGCCGGCTTCTCGCAGTTTTTGGATACCGACATCAACCCCTTGTTACGCTATGCCCCGCTTGCCGAGCGATGATAGCTCCCAGTTCACCATTGCCTCCGGCACCGTCGCCCGCTTTCAATGCGACCAAGTCTATCCCGCCGGCGGAGAGCTACGCATGAGCACGTGAGGTATTTTCAGTGCCAACACATGAGTCAGCCGTGAGAGGTGAACCGGCTCTGCTATAGTTGCTAGCGTCTTTGAAACCTCAGCGCCCACTGACCTGCGCAAAATCTACCACAGCCGATCGAAGACTAGTGGCTTGACCACACCGGCTACGGCGTCGCAATCCTCGGCCAGGACAAGAAGTGCTTGGTAAGGAGGTTTCCAGGATCCGTCTATGCCTGTATATGGCGACGCTTCACGAGCATCCTATGCCTTCAATATGGACGCGTGAGATCGCTGAATCAACAAGTGGGGCAACATGGACTATTCGATCGACCGCGGCTGTGGTGGAGCGTCGACCTTCTCTGCCGATGAGACCGTCGTCAAGGGCATGACCAAGGTGCGGCAGTATGCGTGGCTGACGACGAGTATCGGCGTCAATCTGATCGCCATGAGCAATGGAACGTCAACGCAACCGGACAACGCTGGAGCCCTGCAACACTCTCTGTCTTGGCCGGATGGCGGATACCTTATGACGAAGCCCTAGGGCGTCAAGCGGGGGGTCTCGCTGTACTCTGCCTCGCCGCAGGAACTGGGAGCCCTGGACACGTGCGATCCGCTGACGAGGACGTGGACCAGTGGTGTTACAACAACACGCCCGAGGTCTACGACAACACCGCATTTATGGCGATCTACCTCGTCAAAGCCGACAGAGACCGGACGTGCGGGAGTGGTACACGTAACGCAGGCCAGTATCCATTCGAGGTCTCTGAGATATACGAGAAGCTTGAGGTGACGCCGGATGACTTGCTGCTATGGTTTAGATTGGTGCGCGGAGGTTCGAGCAAACGATGTATCGGCGGACTTACCAGGCGGGAGATGCGGTCGTGCTGCTGCTGGAGGGCGATGTGATCAGAGGATAAAGGTGGCATGTTACCAGTGCTCAACTATTCTTCAACGACCTGTTGATGCAATAATAGATTTCGATGTCTCGTGAGTGTCGGTGGGTCCAATTGACGGGATTACGACGCTACTCTCAGCAAGCTTGCTCGACGGTCCATATCATTTCAGTCTTTATTCAATCGTCGCAAGTCACCACCAAGCTTGCGAAATGAGGCGGAACACTTATGGTATAGCCCCACTTTTCACGCTAGTGATCACCGCCCGGGAGCGCCCGCCGCCCTGGCTTGCGCACCTCACCATCGAGGGCACGATCACCTGCCACGGTGCTCTCGCATTACCCTGTGACTTTCAGCTTCTTCTTCCCTTCACTTCACACCTACACGGATCTACCGCGCGATCACCCGCTGCGATCTTCTACTACGAGAAACCCATCCGACAGCAACTGCGACCGCGCGACCGAGCGCCAACTCCGGAACGAACGACACAATGCCGCCTCCCCCAGGTAAGCCCACCGTTTGCTACGCCATGTAGAAAGTGAGAAAGGAGGAGTGATGCTGCCACACTAGTGGAGGGGTTCGACGCTTCTCTCAGATTCTCCTATCATGTGCTTCGAAGGCATGACAGAAGCTAGTCGCACAAGCAGCAAATCACGATCAATGGTCTGGGAAGAGCAAGATCATGGCAGACAACGGACGACAACGTCTTTGGGTATCGGGAATACATTACGACTTTGTATTTGATGGGTTCAACGGTGAGGGCTGCGACAGGTCTCGACGGAGCTGTATGGCTGCGCCCTTGGACCGCCTGGACGAGGTCCTCGATCAAGCGATTTGCGCCTACTACGGCAGCTACTCGCGCTCTGAACCTGGTGTTTGAAGCTTTCGCAGAGACACGGCCAAGCTGACCAATTGCGAACTGGCAGAGAACTCCACGACCAACACTCCGCTTGCCCCCAGCGTTGAGAAAGCCTACTACCGCAAATGCATCGAGCTCAAACGCAGACTGAATGAAGTCGAGGCAGCGAACGATGAAGCCAAGGTGCGGAGGGTGCGGCTGGACAGAGGGGTCATGAAGATGCGACTGGAGAGGGCGTTCCTGCTGGACGAGCTGCGGAAAAGGATGGAGCACAACGTGGACGGAAGCGAGGGCAGTGGTGACGAGGGCATGGCCACTGTGAGCTCGATCTGAGAACACCCACCATTTGAACAACGTGCTAATGGAGCCAGCCACCACCTGACCGACCTCACAGGGATAGACGCAAGCGTCACCATCTCCCAATTCAACGCGCCGGTCGATCCAACTCGCAGAGCTCCCACGCCCCACAGCAACACCCGCCAGGCTCTCAGCAACGACCGCCCTACTCCCGCGTCGCCTCCCATACAGACCCTAGCAGCCTTCCCCTCGTGCCTGGCCCAGGCGGCGCCAGCGTGCGCGCCAATGCCAGGAATGCCGAGGGCAACTTCATCTACGTTCCTCCTCATGAGCTTTCCGCCATGCAAGGTCAACCGGGACTGCCCAGCTACCATCCATACCAACAGCCACCAAACGCAAGCTCACATGGCGCGCCTGTCGGCCTCCCGGACTCAGCAGATCGCCACATGAACGGAATGTCGTATGACGGTGTGGATGACGGCGAGCACCCAGCTGCTTCCACCAATCGCGAATCTGCGCCTGAAGAAGACGGCATGCCCGCTGGCTCAGGTGGACGAGAAGAGTCAAACGGTGATCAAAGGGCGTTGTCAGGCTCAGCAGGAGGCAACGCGGGCGGCGGTGGCGCTGGTTTTACCGCCGTCAACAGGTAGATCGTGGTGTGGAGGCGAAGAGAGCGTTGCATTTCTGTCCTCGACCGAGAAGGGAGCTCAGACCAGTCGTTCAGATATGAGTCCAAGTATACGTATTTCACGTGTCTTAATATTATCGCGGTGACACGTGACCACGGACGTACCCGCCCAAAAAGTTGCCAAAGTGAGCTTCTGATCCCACTCCACCTCCCGTCTCGAGCTTCCGGCGTCGCAGCCGCGTCGACATCATGCTACGGCGCGTCCTCGCACTCAACTCCCCTCGAAATGCCATCGGCGCAAACAGTCTACCACGCGTCACCTGCACGTGCGATTGCGAGCGGGGGTTCCACCATGGCCCATCCAGATCTCGCGGCTCGTTGGGGAACCCGGCTCCCCAGCTGCGATTCAAGCAGAACCAACGCAAACCTCAAATGCGGGATCCCATCATCAAGGAGGATAAGGAGAGGTATGAGAATGCTAACTCGGAGTGGCTTCTGCAAAACATGAAACTAGCGCAGCAAATGATGCAAACCAACCTCGAACCGGTGCAGATGCACCGGTTTCTGCTTGGTTTTTTGGCATTATACCGAGACGATGTCACGGAAGGATGGTTCGCATGGCGCTTCGTGCCCGCTGGAACTGTGTCGAAAGAGAGATACACCTCCTTGAGAGATATACATGGCCTCACTTCTGAAGACTGCGTTGAGATTGCTCGTTGGCTTGTGCGTCTCGGGAAAGACTTCGTAGACCAGCGGGTTCTGGGGAAGCATTTGTTGTACGCAGAGTCGCATGTGGGCAATCAGGCGGCATCTGTGCGTATCATGGTTCAGGCATACATCGCGTCCCAACGGAGTCCTGGCCTCCTAGGAGCCCCGGAGTTGAAGGGTCCAAAGGCCCGTGTCGAGAGAATGGCACGAGAAGGGAATAATTGGCACGCTATGGTCTTGCAGGGAAAAATAGCTCGCGCCACGGGTAGAATCAACGAGGCCATCCGTCTATGGGAAGCAGCAATTGATGACGCGGTGAAGATGTCGGAGGAGGCTGGCTGGAAGGCTCTGTCCAGACAGAAGATGACCGGGGAGGAATTTGCCGAACTCTCTACTCCGTGGAATGAGCTGGCGGAGGCATACTTGGCCAAGGGACAGAGCGGGGACGCTAGACGAGCGCTGCGCATTGGATGCGACCAGGACGATCCGAATTCACACTACAATGCATCACAAGCCGAGAAGGGAAGGGATGGCTCGCACGTGGGGACGAGCAAATGGTTATACCACATAACCAAGGCCGCTGCTTCAGGCCATGCGGAAGCTGCGCACGAATTAGGCGTGTTCTATGCCTCTAGCGGCTGGAAATACATTGAAGACTTGCCGCCCGACTACATCAAGCCTACCCCTTTTGATTCCTTTCCCCCCGAGTCTGAGGGACGGTCCTGGCAGCCGGCTTTTGTCGAGCAACTGAAAGGTTTTATCGGCTTAACGCGAGCGGAGGATGTCCGCGAGCCCAGTGACGCCATGTTTCATGCCGCGATCTTCCCGTACACAGCTGCAGGTCGCATGGAGCTGGCTATGTTCTGGCTCAGAAGCGCCAGCAGGGCTGGATATGCCCCATCCGCCCTTACCATGATTCTTCTCACGCTCGAGGAGCACCTGTCGCCCGGAGCCAATGCGCCAAAAGACGCTGTGGATCTCAGCCCGACACGCTACTCATGGGACACTTACGAGAGTTACATGAATAAGACCCCTCCACGAGAGCAGAAACATCCAGAGACGCTTGAGGCCAACCCCTACTACAGTCCTGGCAACGCACATGTTGCAATGGCCGATCTCTTCACTGCTTTCGCGGCCGCAGATTACCAGCGCCAGGTGCTCGCGCGCGCGCGCCGCAGGAGCGTGGGCAAGAAGAAAGGCGACGACGACGACGCATACGACCTGGACGAGAACGACATCCGCGATACTGTGCCACCGGAAGTGAGCAGGTGGTTTCGCTTCTCGAGTGTGAGGGAGGCGTGGATGCTGGATCAGCGGAATGGCACTGTAATTTGCTGGGATCACATGAACAATGTGGACCTCGAGGCGTTTTCGAAGAAGATTTGCGAAGAGAACAAGTGGGATATCTACGATGCGAGGGGTGTGCTGATGTACAAGTGTGGGCTGGGAATGTAATTCTATGGGCCGGAGCTACACTGGAGCACCGCTTGCTATCGGCAGGAACGTCGGAATCTCGTTTCGAAGCGATGCGTCGCTTCTCTGCATTATTTGGGCTCTTCAGTTGTCGTGTTCGTCATTCCTTTCGTCATTCCTTCCTTCAGGCGGAAGCTTCTGGTGTGCAACAGTTTCCTCCATGGAACAAATCGGCCACGTACTTGGAACCCCGGTCGAGAATGGTTCCCGATATGTGCTGCTGCGAGCATCGCTGCAGCCGGTGCTTTTGCAAGGTGCCGCGATTGAGCACTCTGGCTCGTCTGGCTTGTCCACGGCGCCGGTATCTTGTACTCGACTACCGTGTTCTCGAATCTCTTGTATAGGTTTTCGAATAGGCGAATCACGAAGGCCATGCTCAGTCTCGTCAGTGCTCTCCCCTGAGAAAAATGACGACAACAACGATCTTGAAAAAGCTTGCAGGGGCTTCCAGTGTTTTTTTAAAAGGCTGCCAGCGAACCTGCCACCGAAACTGGACAGCAGCGCCGTCAACACAGCTCACCGTCGACAGAGTGACGGCACGAGACGCCAGGCGAGAACTCGAAAGACAGGTCTGGAGCAATTTGGTCGGTGATACAAACGGGCAGCATTCCGCCCAAAGCAAGAAAACGCATCTGCGCCGCCTTCTGAATCTTCAGACATCATCATGCTCACACGCATCACCAGCCTTCCATCCCCGCCTTGATAGTGGTGAGCTCACACATCGCAGCCACCTTATCGCAGCCACTTCTTTCCCCTCACCACCACGCCATCGTTCAAGCCTGACGTGCCCAATCACCGCCCATCCCTCAAACCTACGTTCAGCCTTTGGCGATCATTCTCTCTGTCTCCGAAATGATCATCGATATATGCTTTCGGTCCCCCACCGGCGGAAAACACGTGGACGCCCTCCAGCCTTTTCGAACGGCTTTTGCGCAAATGACGGAAGAAGCGGCCGGTGAGCGGCTGTATGGAAGGTCTGTAGAACAGATTCGCCGCCCCGGCGTTCCTCCACCGTACCTTCGGCTGTAGGAACGACCCGCGCAGCAGATACTGGCTTCAAGGGATGTATTCCGGGCTCACGTCTAGTCCAGTTGCTTAACATGACGAGCGTGGTTGCGTGGGCTTCGTGCTGCGCGGTTGCATGGTGCTGCAGCTTGCGAACACATGTGACGCCAGACGCTTCGCCCCGTCACGAGCCTCGCGAGCATCTCGGGGACGGGGCAAGTCCAGAAGAGAGAGCGTTCCGAAGAGAGATTAAGGTTATGATTCCGGTCGTGGTCGGAAGGGTGGAGTCGGGCGAAGCTGCCGCGCTGCTGCTGCTCTTTAGCCAAATGGAGAACTGATAGAAGCTAGAAGGTGGTACTGGAGTGCAGTAGGTGTCTGTAATAGCAATGCGGTACATGTACTCTGATATGCTTCCACATGTCGGGCACATTTACATTCTCGTGCCGTTCTTCATCGTCGTGTGGTCCTGTCCTTTTCCGCCCACCATTATCACTACTTTCGAAGGCCTGGAAGTCAAATTTCGAGCCGTGCTCGTATGCAGAGCGCTCGAGCGGTGCAAAACGTCCGCCACGAGCAGCGAGTCATCTTGTTCTCGACCAGTGTAACGCCACACATAGGCAAGCGTCCGAGGTGGCTAAAGAGTCAAGGTCGACTTTTGAGTTTATTGAATTCTTCCGGTCGAAATGTTCCGTGTCTCCAACCCTGCAACACGGTTACCCGGTTGTTCTTTTGGATCTTTCTGCCACGCTAATCTCGAAAGCGGTAAACACTGGATCGGAGCCCTCTTTGCCGCAGGTAGGAAAACACAGGACCGCTGGACCAAAAAGTAACACTCTAGCTTCCTATTCGGGAAGGAGCTCTCGCTTTTCTTCTTCAATCAACAAACAGTTGATAGTTGGTCTGTCGCAGAATGCACTAAGGATAGGATTCAGCCGAAGAGCTCGTTGAGGGTAATAGAGGTTATGGGGAGTATTGATGGAGCATACAGAAGGCTGTCGGCTGAATATTTGCTCCCGGGGCTGATCACCTACATTCAAGATCTCTGTACGCTGACAGTCACAATAATACCTTGGACTCTCCCAGAACGTGCACAAGCCCAATTCCTTCACATTCCAACATCCCACCGTTGTCAGATGATAAGAAAATTCAAGCATATCGGGGTTCCGCGAAAGTGACGCGGCTCCAGATGCATGGTAGCCCTCGAAACGTTATATGCAGGCAATGTTGGTTCGGTTGTTGGATTTCTCCGCTCCGCAAGTAATTAGGACGACGCACAACCCCCAAACGCTGTGAAGACTGATGAAGACACCACCACACCATCACAACGAATAGCAAGATGTCGTAGGAACACGATGGCCGGGATAAGAATCCCAACAAGCTGTCCGCTGCTGTCTCACTTGCCGGAGGGCCCGAGAGACAAGCGAGGTCTGGACCGACTCGCCTCTCGCCTATCCGCATCGCCTAAGAAATCTGTGACGGCGTAGAGGGCGGACCCCAAACATCGCGCCGCCATCAGCAGAATACGACCTCCGTCTCTTGCCCACGACAAACCCCACAAAGATCGACCACGAGCTCAACCAGACTGAGCGACAGCCCTCCAGGGCGCAGAACGAGCCGTGTGCACATCTCACACTCCTACCACGATCCTGGGCTCGGCATGCTGCAACCCGACGTGTTGGAACCTGGGGATTATTGCCCCTGAGGCACCATCCTTGCCACCATCCTCGATGCTGGGACGGAGATGGGGCTTAATATCGAGCATTGCGAGCGCGGGCTGAGGATGCATGCCATGACGCCAACGGCTGTTTTGGCATGGCGGCAAAAGTCCACCGATCCTGTCGTCTTAGCGAAAAGTCGGGGGCCCAAATGCAACACGGCTGATGTTGGTCACCATCGGGCCCAGCTCGTTCCAGATTTCATGGCCCCGAGCTGATTTTCGGGGGTTGGAAACGCGGCTGGGGTTTCATCATCAGACTCGGGTTGCCTCAGAAATAAGTCAATCGCTGCGACGAGGTTTCCACCGTGACAATTAATCATCATATTCGCAACCCATCTGTGGGAATCAATCTCGGCTCTGAATACTGGGTGTAGGCCAGACAGCAAACCAGTTCTTGGAACATCTCCATGCAACATGATATCGTAATCACTCCCCGGCGTCCCGCCGCTGCCCACGATGCATGCTAGGACAGGCGAAAAGATCGCGTGTTGGAAACCCGGACCGGTCGAACGAGGTACCTCCCGCGAGCTGAAGCTGGTGTGGTGGGAGCCTGGGGGCTTCTGGGTGGTGGTGGTGACGATAATCGACCAGCACCAGCGCTGCGCTTGATCTTTCCGAGTCCAACCTCGGTTGTTGGGCTATCTGCTCTCCACACCTAACTCCCAGGATTGTTGGTGGTGTGTGAGTGTGTCTTGGAGGGCGAGGACCGAGTCGACTCCGAGAGCACAACCTTCTCTACACCGCCTACCAAGTCGGTAAGCAGTAGGGGGCTGTTCATGGTGAATAATTCCAAAGTTCCTTGGCTGGCAGGAGGAACATCGGGAGCGCGTGAATCCACGGCGTGGCTGGCAGTACTGCCCCACTCCAACCTTCGCTGCACATCCCGGCGAGGGGCGCTGCGCAGAGGCCACCGTGTTGTCTTTCATCATCAGACTAGAAAGGGATCATCGTCGCTAGCTCGTCGGGCGGCCGACGGCGCGAACGGCTACGCTCGTGCTCCACCGCGCCTCTGCATGGCATGGTCGGGCAACCTTGTCATGCGCGTTTCACGCCCAAGACCACCATTTCGGCAGGGCCCCGTCTCTGGCGGCCCTGCGAACATCGCCGCGACCTCACCCCCCACCCACTCGGCACCAACCCGCATTGCCTGTCCACACACACACACACGCTTGTTGCAACGCCCACCCGCTCGGCCGCCCGATGTCGTAGGGATCCCCTCCTGATACTGCCTTTTCCCCGTTCGCACGCTGCCCCCCTACCTCCTAGTTGAGAAACCAGACGCCCGTGGACCACCCGGAAGATTTTCAGACGGGGCCCCCTCGATCTCCTTTCACATGTCCACTGACCACTCGCGCGCGCATTTGCATTCGTCGTCTTCTCGGAACCCGCGCTCAGACCGCCGAGAACGAGACGAGCACCAAATCGCCAAACTTGAAGAGCTCGGCCTCATCGGTTCCAGCAACAGACGATCGAATGCGAAGAAAAAGAAGGGAGTGGTAAATACTCGAGACGAAGGTGCGACACACTGCGCTTCTCTGTTCCGTTTTTGGCGATTTATTCAATGGCTCACCCGATCCCGCGCTTGTCTCAGGCTCCCGTGACATTGACCACTTGAAGGGAGACCCCGCCGGGAGGAGCGCCCATCCCCATTCTCCCTCTGACCCCGACCGACGCGACCCCCCTCAAAGGAGCAAACACTCGAGGCAAACCTCTCTGGGTCACCTTCAGCAGCAACGGAACAGCATGTTCGCCGCCAAGGGTCGCGAGACACGACGCGAGAGGACGTTCATTGGCAGCGAATGCGCATGCTGCGAAGAGCCCCTCGAACACACCCTCTCTGGAGAAAGAATACTGCAGTTGTCCTGTGGGCATGTCTCCCACGAAGCCTGCTTCTACGAGTTCATCAAGGAGTTCCAGGCGCAAGAGTGTCCGACGTGCGATGCGCCATTGGGCCTCGACACCAGCAGGGGGGGCGGGATCGACTTCGAGAACTTCAACAAGCTTGTGCGCTCGGCTCAAACCCCAGACTTGACAGAGCGTAACCGGGAACGCGAACGCGAGCCGCAGAACACACCGACGCCATGGGACAACGAATCCTACCGCCAGGGTTCGCAGACCAGTCCTCGCCGACAACAACAACGCATGACACGAGAGCATCTCCTGCCCGAGCAGAGCAGATCCAGTCACCACCACGACAGATATCAAGGCGCTGTCGGCAGAAATCATGGATCCGTGCATCACCGCAACGCGAGTGAGGATACCGGAATGGTTTCCACGACCGATTACGCCGATACACACCATGACAGCGGGCGTCGTCACGATTACGACGTCCAATCGATGGAAACATCCTTGAGCAGCCCTCGCCATCCGGTCAAGAGTCCTATTGCCGCACCCACGGTTACGGTGCGGAGCGAGTTCCCGACTCTCAGCAAATCGCGACAGCAACAAAGCTTGACCGCATTGGTGACCGTGGAGGTGGTCGATGGGAAGTGGCAGCCCAACGCCGAGGACTTCCGTGGACACCCACCGGTTCCTGCGACGATTCCCGAGGAGTCGTTCTCTCAGCCCAATCCCCGCCCAAAGGGGCGGTCTGCGACCAATTCGTCACAGCGAAAAACCGATAGCATGCACGAGAACTCATCCGCACTTGAAGAAGTGAAGGACGATCTTTACAGACGATGCGAGAATTGGCATGGGTTGGATTTCTCGAGGTTCGGCAAGCTGTTGCTCCATGGCATGGTGCGCGTCGGGAAAGACCGTCAAGCGTGGCAAGAGCTCGAATGCTATCTCTTCACAGAGATGCTCATTTGCGTCAAGGCAAAGAAAGTAACGCCCAACGGGAGCCAGCAGTGGGAGGGTTCGGAGGGTCCCAAAGGCAAGAGCAAGGTGACGCTGAAAGGCTCCATCTTGATCAAGAAGCACCTGAAGCAGATTGAGGTTGTTGAAGGTGAGTTGATCCAGTCTCCACACGAACTACCAATACTGACCCTTCACAGATTACGAGATCCTAACTCTCGGCTTGTCGGTCGCAGAGCTCCCCCAATTTCACTTGCAATTCCACGAGCATTCTCAGCTTGAGGTGTGGCGAAAATCGCTAGCCAACATCAACCGACCTCAGCCGCCCGAGACGCCAACCGCCGATTCCGACCAGGACTACTCTGGCACTGACGAAGAGGAGTACACGAATAACTCGAAGACCGGCCGACGGGTTTCATCCATGCACTCGTCCTCGTACGGCGGCAACCGGTCGCAAGCGACTGCCCCTACGGAATACTCGAGCTCGCGCGTTGGGGCGCAAGACATTCGCCTGGGCACTTCATCGATGCATGTCCCACTGGACGTCGTCGTCGTCATTCCAGTCTCGTCGTCCATGCAAGGTCTCAAGATCAACCTCCTTCGCGACGCACTACGCTTCCTAGTGTCCGGTCTCGGGGAGAGAGATCGCATGGGGTTGGTCACCTTTGGATCGGGCGGAGGTGGGGTCCCTCTGGTGGGAATGACGTCCAAGAGTTGGAGCGGATGGTCCAAGGTCGTCGACTCGATCCGTCCAGTCGGCCAGAAGAGCATGCGCGCAGACGTTGTCGAAGGCGCCAACGTTGCCATGGACTTGCTGATGCAGCGCAAATCCTCGAATCCTTTGTCCAGCATTCTTCTCATCAGCGACTCGGCCACTTCCGACAACGAGAGCGTCGACTTTGTTGTCTCCCGTGCAGAGGCCGCTAAGATTCCCATCCACTCTTTCGGTCTCGGCCTTACACACAAGCCGGATACCATGGTGGACGTCTCGACGAGGACCAGAGCCAGCTACACCTATGTCAAAGACTGGATGATGCTGAGAGAATGTCTTGCTGGCTGTCTGGGTGCTCTTCAAAGCACTTCCCACCAGAACGTCAAACTCAAGTTGAGGCTGCCGGAAGGCTCACCCGCCAAGTTCGTCAAGATCAGCGGTGGACTTCAGATCACGAAGCGAGCGACCGGACGGGATGCGGAAGCCTCTTTGGGTGATCTCCGCTTCGGCGACAAGCGGGATATCCTTGTACAGCTTGCCATTGCTCCAGACACCTCGTCGCCGGAATCAGTGCCGACGGATCCGTGGGAGAACATCATCTCTGGCCTGGAAGCACTTGGCGGCCCGCTGGACCAAGACGACGCCCGCACATTGTCAGTAGAGGAACTACCGCTCATTCAAGCCGACCTCACCTGGGGAGACATTCTTCGCGACGGCAACACCGCCCATCTTCCTCGACCATCTCTCCTTGCTATCACTATGCTGCCTTCATCGACGAAAAAGAAGATCAGCACACCTCCTATCCCTCCTCATCCGTCCATCGTGCAGCGCCGCATGGAGCTCTTGACGTCTGATATGATGTCGCGGGCTCTCACTCTCGTCACCAGAGGCCAATCCGACAGAGCACATCACCTCCTTGCCGAGACCCGGTCGATTCTTAAAGGCCTTGGGAAAGGCGGCCTGCCTCCCCTTCCCCCTCCACCGAGCAGCGCCCTGCCGCCAACACCTGGGGCCCAAAGCACCCACAGCGATGGCAAGGAGTCGCCCAGAGAGGCAAACATCCCTTTGCCAGAACCTAAACGAACTCCCTCACCCCGAAACGACAGCGTCTCATTTTCGCCCGCCGCGGGCATTGACGCCTCCACTATGAGCGCTCTGGACGCCGAACTCGAATCCGCTTTGGAATGGATCCCCCATCCGGCGGTATTCGCCCGCGACGCGCGCAAGTCAATTCTGCAGGATATTGGCGTCATCAGCTCTCAGCGCGGCTTCACTTTCCGTTCTCCCGCGGAGTCTTTGTGGGCTACGCGGATCTCAGGCGTGCGGCGCCTGTCCGAGCGCAGCCGCGATTGGCGCGACATGGAAGACGAGAGCCTCACCGAATAGGCCTCGCTCCCGCCACCCATAGTTCTGACGGCAGTCTCGCGGAACCGGCCCCTGAGACTCCCTTTTCACGACTTACGACGGAAACAGCCGACGTGCTTTCCTTTTTGCCTGTAGATATGTAAATTACAGCAGCATCCGTCGGCGAGGAATTCGCTGGTGCGGCCCTCGTTGTTGCCACACAAGGCCTGGCCAGGGACTCTCCTTTGTAGATAGCATAATTTTCCGGACGATCTCTGGGAATGGAGGTTTGGGTGGTGTTTTGGATCTCGGTGGAGCGATTACCCCAGTGGAAACAGGACGGTTGGCGTGGACATGTTGATTGATTTGACGACGGCCGGGAGAGTAGTTATCGAAATGGACTGTCATTTGAACATGCTTGACTGCCTTTTCCATGATTCCCAGGGCTGGAGTCCGTCCATCGTGATGCCGAACTTGCTGTCCCCTTGAATCTGAGATGCTTGTGATTGAGTGCAAACTGAGACGGCGAATGGGTCAATGAAGAGGTGAGGTCGATATAAGGTGCAGGCTGTCAGGAGCTCCCTACAGGCAAGAGCGGGCAGTCGCTCCTTCCTTCTTGACCGCCTTAACACCACCTCGCGCAGATGCAAGTCTTGCGACAGGCTTCCAGACATCAAAGGCAACTTGTCCCACATTTCTCCAAAGGCGTCTCATCCTCAACACGGAGTGCATGTCACTCCTTGAGTCCAGATGCTCTCAGAGTTTCATGGCGCACTGAAGTCACGAAGAATGCGTGACTGGGATCAGTGAAGCGATTTGAAGGCCTCTCAGATCCTCGCATCAGTGTTGAACACAATTTGTATCCTGGTCAGCCTCGGGTATATCTAGCAGAGTCTCGTTTCGCGACGACCCCTCAAATTACGCCGAGTCGGGAGGCATCGAGATGAAAAGAAACCAGTTACACCTTGTTAAACAATCTAGCCACTGTGCAGCGCCATCACTTGACAAAGGGTATCCCGGTGCCCGTCCGCTTCTGGAAGGCCTCGTAGTCTTTCCCGAAGAAGTCCACCAGTGTTCTCTCCTCAGCTGTTGTGATTGTCAGACGAGTCTGTCGATTGAGCAAAGGAATGAGCAGCTTACCGATGATTCTCTTGCGGAAGAAATCCCACAGCACCATGATATAGCCCACGAGACAGACCTTGTTGCCCACCATCACCTGTGTTCCAATAGCCCACCAGAAAAATCCGAAGTAGCTGGGATGTCTGAACCAAGAGTACACACCTCGGGTGACCAGCGTGTGTCCCTCTTTCCTCGTCTTTGCTGGCGTGTGGTTGAAGTTTGTGCCCGCCTGCGCCATGGCCACGCTTCTCACCGTTTGTCCCACGACTACGAGCGCGATACCAGCGCCGGTGGAGAGAGAGCTCACTAGGCGGGTCTGATACCATGGAAAGAAGCTCGAAACCATCACCTCGATCGCAGCGAGTGTATGAGCAATGTTGTACGCCGCGCCGTTGTTGAAGAGGAGAAAACTCGACGAGCGGGCAGCGGGCAGGTTGAAGCGGGCAGTGGTCCAGAATTCGAGGAAGTGGAAAAGGCTCAAGCAGCTGAAGAACGCTGAGAGCCTCCACATTGCATAGCCCTCAACCGTCAGATAGACAGTGCCGAAAGTGCAGGTAGCGAGAGAAAGGCCAAGGGCAAACGCCTGGAATGCGATGGAGGACAGGGAGCGACATCCATTCGGGAGGAGGGTGGGATCGTAAGCCAGAGGCTTGATACGATCTTCGTATGTTGGGTCGCTACTGAAGTCGAAGTCCTCATCGGTGTATACGCGCGTCTTGTCTGCGGCTCTTTCGGTGCTGCCCTGAAGGGCGGGAAGGTGTCCGTTGCCCTCCACGGCGGATGAGGTTGCGGATTCGGTCGTCATGTTCGTCGGCTCGGTCTGTGAGGAAGGGAAGAGGATGCGGTCTGAGTCGCTTTGCTCGACCTTTTGTACAGTTCAGCCACCGTCGCTCCCCTGGCGAGGCCTTCCGTTTGCGACTACATCTTTATGCGATCGCATCAACACTCCAAGCGGATGAAACAATAGCAAGCGTGCAGCTTCAAGGTTCGGCCCGCTAGTCAGCCGCTCGGTCTTGGCTTTCACGTGCTGAACATGTCTGCTCCCTCCTTTGAGCGCGACATCACCATCACTGAGAAGACGCGAATTCATCGGCGTTATAGGCGCAAGCATCTTCATGCTTACTCCCGCTTGACTGGTCATGAGGTGGCTGTGCGAGATGAGCACCTGAAGCAGCCATGCAGAACAAGACTGAGCTGTTCCAAAAGCTCAAGCCGACCTGCGTTGCTCTCAGTCAGGCGGCGGCTTCACTCGACAAACAGACGGGTGCGTTGCAAAGCGTGACGGACCACTTAGAGAATTTGAAGCAGATTTTGGCAATTGCGACATTGAAACCATGTGCGCTGGATGCAAAATTGGCCGAATACGTCTTTTTCCCCATCTCCCACGTCCTCAGAGCCAGCCAGAGAGCCTCTGTTAGATGTCTCGAGCTAAGCCTACAATGCGTGGCAATCCTCATCGAGCAAGGATGGCGAAATGATCTATCCGCGCAGTTGGCTGCGCAAATCGTCATCCTTTGTACACTACTAGGGGAGAAGAATCCAAAGGGACTGTCGTTCTCCGAGAACACCGACGAGCTCCAATCCAGCGCTTTTAAATGCTTGCGGAATCTGTTTGCATCCGCCCGATATGGTTCGGATAGTCAAAAGGCGCTCACGAGCGATTCCAACTTTCCACAGCTTGGACAGACGATTTCTGTGCTTCTCGATGGCATCCATGACGGAGCCGCACCGGAAGTCCAGTTAGCTGCCACAGATGCCTTGGAGCGGCTCATGACAAATGTGGCAGGCAAGAATATACATGCGAGTTTTCTACCCGGCACGGTCTCCAAGTTGACGAAAGTCTTGACACCACGGACCCAGATGCGGCGAAACCATCTCGTTCTCGTCGGCTGTTTGAGGATCCTCACAGTCCTTCTCTCAAGCACTATGAGCGGAGATGCAATATCCTCGCCTAACAGCCAAAGCGAAAAGGCCTCGAAAGAGAAGAGCGACCACTCTGCGAAAGGCACAGTGGATGCGCAATGGCAAGAGACGGCCGCCACCCAGTTGAAACCCGCTCTGATTTCCGTAATGAAGCTGAGATCTCACAGTAGAGAAGACGTCAAGCAAGCGCTGGCCAAACTTTGTTTACTACTGTTACGGACATGCGGAAAGTCGCTCAGCAACTGCTCGCAACCGGCGTTGGAGGCTTTGCTCGACATGTCGAGCGAACACGGCGGCCAGGCCCTTGCTATTGAGCTTGAAATGCTCCTCTACGCAGACGCTTCGGTACTAGCGCTCCTTCAGACAATGCTCTACGATTCATTGCAGTCCCTCTCGGTCACTCTGCAGGGCGCAGACGAGCAGGCAAAGTCAGCGAACCTTCAACAGATCAGGACCGCATATGACATACTCGTGAAATGCGAGGCTACCACTAGCACGCTGGAGAGGAAGATGGCTGGCACGCTGAGCGAAAGCGTTGTAGTCACGATCGGAGATCCGAAACCAAAAGCGCAGAAATCGAATACTTCGCAAATCAAGTCGCTTGATTTACAGGTGCTTAGCGACAAGCAACTCACTACAAGCTTCTCGTCACCACTGATCCAGTACAAAGGTCAAGAAGAAGTTTTGCACAGCATCGAGCGGTTGACACAGGCCATCGGGATCTCCAAGCCGGCAGGTTTTGTCACCGATCTCATGCGAGCTCTCAGACAGTCCCATGGTGATTCGCAGATTGCAAATTTCTGGCTTTTAGTCACAGCATCACAGAGCGCACTGCAGCAGAAAAGCAGTCTAAGCGATCTTTTGAATGTTGAGGACCAGAGCGCTCAGGCGTGTGAGCACTGCCTGGAAGAGCTCCATGCAACGTCGATTTTGATACTGATGGACCCGTCTGGAGAGCCTCAGGATCCGCGCTTGCAGGCGCTCGCTCTCCGAAGTCTTGCCTTGCGAGCCCAGTTCACTGGTAAGGAGTTTCGTTACGAGCTAGTCGACGCTCTATACCCGGTCCTCCACACGATGGCAACACCAGATGAAAAGCTGCAACAAGACAGTATCGTTACACTGAACGCTTTCAAATCAGCCTGTGAATACGCATCGGTCAAAGACTTGATCGTTGACAATGTGGACTATCTCACAAACGCCGTGGCGCTCAAACTCAATGCCTTCGACGTTTCACCACAAGCCCCGCAAGTCCTGCTCATGATGGTACGTCTGGCTGGACCCAGCCTGCTTCCGTACCTCGACGATACAATTGATAGCATCTTTGCCGCTCTCGAAGATTACCACGGCTATCCTTTGTTGGTCGAATTGCTCTTTAAGGTGCTCAGCGTTGTGGCACAGGTGGGCGCAAAGGCACCGCAGCTCGCGATTGAGCAGCAGGAGGTCGATGAGAGCATCGTCGCGATACAAAAAGATGGTTGGAGACCCATAAACACACACAAGCTACCTGCGCTTCTCCGACAGCGCCAGGAAGACGAGACAGAGTTGCAGCGAGGTCGAGACGAGGAACTCGAAGCACATCCCAAGGAGCCATGGGGACCTCCGAAGGAAGCAGCAGATGAAGACGATGAGGACGAAGGGGACGCCGAAGATGCGGTAGCTCAACAGTTGGACGAAACGGAGTCATCGCCGCCGGCCCCCAAAGCTTACAAACTGCTCTTCAAGATCACGGAGCTCACTCAACACTACCTGCCATCAGCTTCCCCTTCTCTGCGCACATCGTTGTTGGGCCTCATCCGCACCACGGTGCCCGCCATCGCGAAACATCAAAACTCCTTTCTGCCCCTCATCAACACACTTTGGCCAGAAATCGTATCCAGATTGGACGACGACGAGCGGCAAGTCATTGCGTCGGGGCTTGAGATCGTTAGTGTCTTGTGCCAACATGCCGGCGACTTCATGCGGACTCGAACTCTTCAACTCTGGCCAAAGTTGGTCGACCTGTACCGCGAATGTGCTCGAGAGATGGTGCAGTCACACTTGGCGTCTGGCACCTTGGCATCCCAACCCAAGGACAAGAGCTCATCACTTGTCCCAAGCACCGCGCAGATTGCCAAAAGCGTCTCTCGCATGCAAGTGGAGCAAGCGTACTACCATGATACCACAACTCGCGCAATGTGGTCCGCTCTCACTACGGCGCTGACCACAGCGGTGAAGACGACCAAGCTACCACCGGAGAAGTTCGATGAGGCACTGGAAATGCTGGAGCCAATGACAAGCGATTCGAAGACCCTCAAAGCGCTAGAGCAGGAAAATGCGGATGCTGTGTGGCTCTCCGGGGTGAAGAGTGGGCGCGTGACCAGGCCAGCTGTGCCTCAGAGACCCGAAGGGGCGTTATGGCACTTTGCACAATGTGCGGCGTAATGAGATTCAAGCACATCAGTCCCAGCTCAAAAGTGCACTTCATATCCAATGGGCCAGTATCTATACGTAACAATGGTCTGGTCTGGCTCTTCATCGATTTGCAGATTCACCGTGGCCACCAAAAACCATGCACAGACCTGACAACAGCCAACTGCATTTTCGTAATCGCCACTTCACATTTCGCTGGCAATACAAGAAGCTCTCAAAGCTCGCACCGCCATCGAAGCTGGTTCCTGAATCATCCCCAAAGCTCTCATTCCCTGTCCGCGCCTCCAACCGCCTGGTCGTCGTCCCGTCCACCCGCCCAGCCTCTCTCCAGCCCGCTCACTGCCTGTTCTTCTCCCCCATGTTCCCAGTGTTCCCTTACAGGCCATCTCCAAGCCCCGTCCCTGCTTCTCCAACAACCCCACTGACACGTCCCTTGAGTCGTGACAGTGGCTCCGAGAACGAACTGGCACCGGCAGTGGTGATTGAAGAACCGCATGGCTCTGGTGGCCGCAGGAATGGGGGGCGATTTGCTTGATGCACATTGCCCGTGCTCGGAAATAGATTCAATGTATCAATAGGTTTGGTGGTATAGGATGACTTAAGGTCCGCTCCCTCGCGCGAAGGTCTGATTGGGCAGACTTATATTCGGGGGCTGTATGTTTTTTTGAGGGTGTTGTTCGTAGATGGTGCTCTGGGGATCATGGTGGCTTGAGTGGGTAGGGATTCCATGAGAGCGCGATCCTTCTTTCCCGGCCCTGGAATCGCCGTTTCCCAATGATCATGCCTGTCATCTAATGCGCGAGGCGATGTTTGCCGTTCATGGCGGATGGGTACCCGTGAATGATGCAGCAAATTGGTCCTCGAGATGCCCTAAAACCAATGCTCGTTAATTTTGCAGTCGTCCTGTGGCAGCCGGCCGAGAACGCGGTCGAGGACGAAGTTGATGCGAACGCTGACTGGGGAGGAACGTTTGCGATATGGACGTGCTTGCAGATCTGTTTCAAGATACGTTATCGGCCGTACATATTCCGCCGAGATTAGCCTGTATGTCGTTGTGCAGAAAAAAAGGTCGTCAAGTCATGGCCGTCCATGGCGCTGGCTGTGTCGATTAGCCTACCCAGTTCCTGCTTCCCCTAGCAGACGTAGTGCACCCTCAAGTACATGTGCCGCTGGAACCGCAAAACTCCCAGCACCGAGAGAAACACCACCTCAAGCGTGCGCTCAAGTGCCGCCGTGGAAACGCCTCTCAAACCCCATCGTAGCTTGTCCGCCCAAACCCAAAGCTAAACCTCCTCCACCCTTTCCTCGCCTCCCTCGCCTCCCTCGCCTCCCTCGCCTCCCTCGCCTCCTTGTTCTCCTTGCTCTCCACAACTTCCCTAACCTCCATACTCTTCTTCCGCAACTTGGCCTCTTTCGCGTCCTTGCCTCGCCCCTCGAGCTTCTCACCGTCGTCCTCCGCGCCCTTGCCAGCTTCCTTATCACCAACGCTCTCGACTGTCCCCTCCTCCATGAACTTCCCCACGTGGCCGAAGTACCCTCGCTTCCGCGCCAATGCCGCCGAGGCCGTGCTGCGCATCGAAGCTGTGCCGACGTGTGCGCGGTCCGAGAGCTTCTGCTGGGCAGCGGGTGAGGGCGTCGGGGAAGACGCAGTCGTAGTTGCAGCTTTTAGCGGGGCTGAGGGCTTGGCGGAGGTGGAAATAGTGGGCGTGGCTTCTGAGAGTGTTAGCGAGGTAAAGCCTTTTGGCTTTGGGATGCGGATGCCGGGAATCTTACCATGACTGCTGAGCGGGCTGCGGCGGAGAGGCTGATGCAGGGAGTTGGTGGCGGTCAGACCGGATCTGGGGCCAATCGGGCTCGTGGGCTGTTTGGGGTGCTGATGACGCTGGTTGGAGGGGAGAGCGTTTTGGAAGCTGTTTGCTGATGGGAGGCGAGGGAAAACGGGCAGGGGCGGGAGTTTCGAGTTTGGAGGCGGCGTGTTGTTAGGAGGAGGTATTTCGCCTTTGTAGGCGAAAGGGCTGGCCTGCTCGTCGCGCGCGTGAGATTTACTGGACTTGGCAACGCCGTGCGACTTTGATCGCGAATGCGCCGACTGAGGTCTTGACGTTGGCTCCGTCGACGGCGTGCCGATGGTAGGCGGCACATCTGGGCCTAGAACGGGGCTCGGATTCTCGGAGGCATCTTCAAATTCGCGAGAGGCCCAGCTTTTGGGCGGGTCGCCATTCTGCGAGTGCTTCTGGCTTTGGTGCGGGAAGATGGAGTAGCTATGTGGCTTGGTGGCCTGCGTCGAACGATGCTCTTGAGGGCTTTCTGGTCGGTTCAGCGAGCGAGAGGGGATGAACGGTGGGCAGAAGATTTCGCTGTGGTCGATCACGGGCATCGCTTCAGCATGGCCTGACCCATCGAGCTCAATGTGCGCCACGCTACCGGAAAGATCCATCGGTGCGACGGGTGATGCAGTCGGAGGAGCTTGAGGAATAGGAGAAGCCATCTGCTCCGGTGCTTGTGACCGGGAGGAAAGGAAGGCGGGAGGCTGTTGAGCGAACCACGGCTCGCGTGCAAAGTCAGTTTGAGAAGGGATAGCCTCCGCCACTGCTGTCATTGGAGTGCAATATTGGCCCATTTGGTGCTGGATGGGAGTCTTTGGCGAGACTGGCTGCAGTACTGGAGGGGAGATACCACCAGTGGACGTTACAACTCGGCCAACAACCCGTCCGAATTCGTCGATCACTTCACCGAATGCGTTTGCTCTCTGGCGGACACAGTCAACAATGTCGCCCTCGACCAGTTGGCCTATCTGATCACCTTCTTCATCCAGAATTCTGCCCTTCTTGTTGACCTTGAAGCCCTGCAGAATTGACAAGGGCGGGCTGCCAGGCCAGTGCGATGCCACAGGATCTCCCATATTCATTGCAGCGTGGCTCTGAGACGGCGCTGAAGATTGCTGCGAAAACGGACGCGTGCAGTCGTATGCCCGCTCGTGTCGTTGAATTGGCGTTGAAAATATCACCGAAGCCGGGACTGGCTCTGTGACTGGATCGCCCGGGACCAAGGGAGAGGAAGCTCGGTGGGGCCGGGAGAAGGAGTTGAGTGGCGGTCCATATGGCCGAGAAGGCGGGCTTGGGGCGAACGTGTTCGGTGTATCCTCTGCCTTTGGCTGTGAGAATCCCGGGAATGGATACGCAGCTTCCGTCTGACCTACGACCTGCTCTGAGTGCTGTCCAACATGATTCTGAGGCTGCGTTACGGGCGACTCCTCCCTGCGAGAGCCATCCATGCATTGGTGTTGCGCCTGCTCAACTTCCGTTCGAGCTTCTTCCAGCTGCCCAGACCCCGCTGGCACGCCAGTAGCCTTTGTAGTCTCAACGGACTGCATCGACATCCTCTCGGAGCCGGGATCATGAATCGTCTCATAGGTGCTAATGCGGCTGCCTGCGCGTTCACTCGAATGCCCCGTCCTAGTGTTCACGTGTAGGCCGGCCTCGGACGGATCGCGTTCAACGCCAGCTTGCTCTTGATCCATCTCTTCATTCAATGTCAAGTCTTGCAAAGATCCCGCGGTGCTCCGTTGCGGGCGGTAGGGAGCGGTTTCGTTGACCTCGCTTGAGGTTCTGGAGTGCGACTCGGACGCCGGCCCAGCGGACCCATACCCGGAGTCCGAGGGCGTTGGGTGCGTGGTGTCAGGCTCTCGCGACTGGTGTGGTCCTTTCAAGCTCTGGTTCGGTGCGGGCGCCTCCATTGGGGAGACCGGATCTGTCGTGTGGGGGTGGTGGCTGCTATGGGAACCGTTGTTGCGCAGCGCGAAGTTCTGCTTGAGCGGGCCTTGCTGTGAACCTGCGCCCGGCAGACTTGTTGTGAAGGTGGTTGCACTAAGCGTGCGATCGATGCCCTGTCGTTGGCCTGCGTAATTCGCGGGGGAGGAAAATCGGGATGATGCGGGCGATGCAGTGTTTCGGTGCGGAGAGGGCCCAGGAGGACGGGCAGATACTCCAGATTTCATGCTGTTCAGTCTTTGTTGACTTGCAGCCATGATGCGATATTGCTCCGCCCGCTTGTCATTGCCCCCCTGTTTGTGGCTGCCACCCAAGCTAGCCGAGTCCGAGGCTGCATGCCGCGGAACGTGTTTGTACGGTTGTGGCTTGGGGGCGTCGGCGGCCTCCTGCTTCTGCTTCCCATCTTGCTCCGCAGCTTTCTTCGTCTTGCTCTTCTTGGAAAAAATGGACATAATGGGGGAATTTTGAGAGTCGGTCAAGGCACTTGCATCGATCGTCGTTCAGCCTAGCAGTATGAAACTGCACGAAGCCGTCGTTCGAGACGTATTAATAGAAAATGACTAAAGATGTGAGGTGAGAGCTAGAGGCCGAGGAAACGAGATCAGATGAGCGAAGGAGAGGTACAAACCGAGCAGTGGTGAGTGAACGAGACCGCAGATGTAAGCAACAGGAATCGTGGGCGTTACTGTACATAACAGGGTCGTGGTCGAGAGCAAGGCAAGACGTGCGAAAGCGGTGGTGCAGTTCAGGCTCAGAGGTAGATCCCGCGTCTGCATTGCCTATTATCCAAACGCTAGTAAAATCTTATCTTCCGAAGGTTGTCTGTACCTGAGCCGGACCCACCGGCTCGACGCTTTTGGAAGCGACAGTACATACCTCCTACTGCTTTCGTATCAGGCCGCGGCGAGACGCGAGAGGGTTTTGGGCGTTCAAGTGTCTGTGGTGGAGGCGTTCTCATCTTTGTCCGCGCCTCCGCTTGCCGTCTGAGAGAATGAAGGTCGGGCTGATGGCGGTCGGCGAAAGGCAGATGCTAGAGTGCCAAATGCAGGGGCATGAACGGTCCGTACGCAGACGAGAGATTTCGCGCTGTGAGGAAAGTGCCCGGCTTGGCTCGACTGAAAAAGTGATGTCCTACCTCCTATCTCCTTCGAGTCTCTTAAGAAGAAGGCGCGGGTAAGACTTGCGGACGGCCCTGTAGATCCGTAGATTATTACTTTCGCCGTTTACCGGCACAGTGGACAGACGCTGCTTGCTCGTCCTCGATGCCACCACTGTGGCCGCTCCAACAATCGCATCGTACCTCTCTACTTGTACCTCTTTCCCGCTAGCAGAAATGTCTCTCACCAGCATAAGCGACCGGAGCTGAAGAGTCGCCCGGCCGCCGACGGCCTGCAAGACGTTCGAAGACCGAGGCCCCCGCTTCGCAAAGCCGCTTCCCTGCTCGTCACCCCAAAGGAGCAGAAGGGAATACGATCTCCAGCGCCGCGACCCGCGTGCGCCCCACGAGCCGTCGGAGAGACGGGTGGCCCAATGCCACGCTTCCGGATCTCAAGTTTCACGGTGCGGCTAGGCCGGAATCGGTGAGAGGGCTGCCGGATCCGGCGGGAACGTCACCTCTGGACTCGAGAAGACCAGGAAGACCTTTGCAACTGCCGGGTCAACGTTAGACGTTAAGATGTCATGACGATCGGCGTTGTCTTGGTGAGTTTGTGAGGCCCCCGGATTCCGGGGTCTGGTCGAAATCGCCTGCGAGGTCTTGGAAAGCTGCTCGAGGGCCGCCGCTGCCTTGCGTTGATATCGTGTTCTTGCATGAAGGAGCGCGTGCGCTGTCGCACCGCACACGCAGCGAGTTCTACACGATAACGATGACACGAGGCTGCTGAAGGAAGAACAGATACGCGAGTGGCAAAGCTTGGTCTGATTGTGCAGCTCGACAGGAAACGTCAATTCCACCAAATGTGGAAGGCGCGGCGGGTTTTACAGCGGGGCGGCTGCTCCCATGCTGTCACCGCGCGCAGGAACTATGTGAAAACCGACTTCCAATGAGACGATTCAAGGCTGCATTAATTTGCTGTAGTACCTAGCAGATCGTTGCGCTGAATCCCCTCGATCTAGCCGGAGGTGCGTAAGCTCACCTATCTGAACAGGTTTGGCAATCCAGAGAGATAGATGAGAGACTGGGCGTTGTAATGAAACGATTTACGATCACAGGTAATCTACAAAGCAGGCGCCAGCCGGGTTTTCCACGCCACCGATTGAAAAATCACGTCTCCGCAAATCTCCAAACTCCTTACGGCTGCCAGTCGCGCCATGACCCATCAAAATTCCCCTCAAAGACGCCGAGTTGTGCCGCAAGAGAGTCTGCGGTACCAAGTCCATTCCTCCAACTTGTCAACATCCGAAATACTTCGAAAGTTCGGGATGCTCTTCCCTTCAGCCGATCACGACCCAAACGCATCCTCCACGTAAGCCCGAATCTGGCAATGGTCGACCGCACCGAGCTACAGGAACATCAAAGTCAGCTTCGAACACCTCAGGTAGACATCTCGCCGCTACCTGCTCCAGAGTATCCGTCTCCGCCAACCTCTTGGCGTCCCCCCAAATGTAGCGCAGCCGCGCCGCATCCTTCCCCGTGGCTTTCGCGTACTGCTGCATGATGCAGGCGCCGGTCCTGGAAGCGCGCACCCACATCTCGACCCGCATGACGTCTGGACCCACCACGTTGAGCTTGATCATCGGGAGGCTGGTGGTGAACTCGGGTGCGACGGCCAGGTCGCACGAGCGCAGTTCGTTGACACGCACCGGGTAGCCTTGGACCTTGCACGAGACGCAGCGTAGGCCGGGCAAGCGTGGACCAGGCGGTGAGGCGGACCATGAAGCCGGGAGGGAGACCGAGCTGTTGCGTCATGGTGTCAGTGGGAGACGATGTGGGAGACGATGCCGAAAGCAAGGGGCTGGACTCACCGACTGCGGCGTGTCCGTGGGGGACACCCTGTGGCCGTTCTCCAGCTTCCACCTGAGATTGTTGACGTCGCCACAGATCGAGCGGCTGACGCGCGCGAAGACAGCCATGAACATTTTGAAGGTGTCAGTGTAGGAGATGTGCATGTGCATTCCCTCAGTCGCGTCGTCGTGGCCGTCCGGTAGACGTCGTTGGAGCAGGTGTCAAGAGGCCGGCCCATGTAGTGGGTGAGATCGACTGTGGAGATCCAGGGGCTCACGGTGCAGTTCGAACTCTTGTTGTTGATGTCACTGGCGAATGGACTGTGGCGGCCCTCGTGATTGGAGTCCTGGAGCTGTAGGGGGAGTAGGGAGGGCTCGAAGTTCGATCCCTGTTCGAAAAAGCGTTGTTTTGAAAGTTGCGAGTATTGGCAAAAGAGGTGCCGCGGTTGCTGAGATTGTTGAAGAGGGATCACGCAGTGCGGCCGCGACTGGCTTTTGGCGGTGGGACATCAGTCATCGAAAACGGCGAGGAGGATGGGGTGTAAGCGATGGACTCTGTGATAGGGAGTCGAAGCTGGTGAAATGCTCGTAGTTCCCTGGGATGTAGTTGTCTGGGACCGAGGGCGTGCTGTCGGGGTTGATGGGGACCCCCCCCATAGTCCATGGTGTTTTCCATGGTGTTGGAAGTGCTCCTGATACAATGGACGCTTGGGCGAGTGGGATTGTTGGACCTCGGGGTGATGTTGTTTGGGGGACGTAAAAATGGAAGTGGCTGGAGATGTTTAGCTCAAGCACGCGTCGCTAGGCGACAATGGCGCTAGTGCTGGCAAGACGTCACGCGCACGTGAATGAGCTGTAGAAGGAAGGTGGTGCGGCCTTGAGTAACATGCTACATCTGTCGGATGGATACCTCAGGTATCAAACCCCTGAGTCACTTCTTGCACCGTCCGCAACATCTTGCCACCCAAGACTGCCAATATTGTGTCCCACGCTCTCTTTGCCTTGCTGAAACTGTCCCAAAACTGTTAGAACACTACCCTCCAAGCTTCTCGATGCAGACATCATCGACTTGAGGGTCGTCCGCCATGTCGAGCCACAGAGAAACTCGTCAACTGCCATTCTTTTCAATTGAACACATTCCTTTAACGCAATTCATCGACGTATTCACCTTGTCAATCCTCTCGCCAGTCTGCAGCCTCAATAAAGTCTCCGAGGTGTCGCATACTTGGAACAGGCAGCTTGCGTGAAGGCAAAAAGGCTGCCACGCGTGAGCATTCAGACGATGATCAAGGGGAGGATACAAAGATAAAGAGGTTCCAATGGCAATCGTGCTCCTATCAAAGCTGCTGGCAACCCGCTCAGAGCAAGTCACAGAGCAAGTCATGAGACAAACGGAGCAGACGAGGCAGAGTCTCCCCGCATGCGCGGCTTGCTAGTGGAAATGTCGGCACGTACGGTAGAATCGCGTAGGTTACTGATCTTGAAACAAAGGGCTGGGATATGGACGCAGAGTGGAAAGCACCTCCAGACAACGTTAAACTGTATTAATCGAAGCCAATGTCGACACACTGCGATGCTAGAGGCTATAGGGTGTGCTGCGTGATATAAATCCAAGTCTGCCCGATTCCTCCTTGGTGGCATTGAACGAGACGAAGACGGCTCGATGGCATCGTTCGGCGGTGCCCATTCAGGGGCAGTAGGAGCCTGAGCCTGCTATGTCCATGGGCGCAAGTAACTTGTCGCCTACCAGCGTGCCATGAAAGACAGCGAAGGTGGTGAAAGTCGCGAGAGATCAACGAGCTGTGGTGGAAGTCGAGGAAGTCGAGGAAGTGTCGTCGTCTCGGGGAAATATCGGTCGCTAGAGTCGTCATGGATTCCCGAGTCACATGACTCTGTACAGGCCGCCCGCAAAACACGACCTCACACTCAGCGTGTTCCCCCCGCCGCCACATCCGCCGTTGCATCCACTCGGACGGATGACTTCAACGTGCACCACCGCAGCCACCACCTCCGCCCGCCGTGGGGTCTGACGTCTTGGCATTTTCCCCTCCATCAGCATTGCGGATACGAGTTCGTCCAGACCGAGTCATCAGCGTGTTCAGGACGACACACGACAGCCGAATGGCGCCGCCAAGAGTCGACATCCAAAGTCCAGAACGAAGCTTTAGCTCGCGCGCCGACCTCGTAGCGGCCGCTAGGACCGCAGCGCAGGGTGCAGACGCCGCCGGACATCGCCTCCGCAGCAGCAGCCTTATCTTATAACCCACCAACCAACACTGCAGCGCCCGCCCGCCTGCCTCTTGCCGCCGGAGCCAACACCCCTCCCCCCGTCAGCCATGTCCGGTCCTGCCCCCGACTGTCCCCGCGTCGAGTCCGCCGCCGCCGCCGCCGCCGCCGCCGCCGACGACGACGACGAGCGCACGCCGGGGAAGGAGTCGAGCAGCATCGAGCGCAACGACAGCAAGATCGGGAGTCAGCGTACCCCGCCATTTGTACACCGGGGAAGCCCGAGGGGTACCGCCAACGGACGTGAAGACTCGACGAACCACAACCAGCAGGCCTTTGGCCAGAATGCCGCCCTCCTTCACGCCCTCGACACTGCTGTAGCGCAGCCACCCCCTTCGGTGCATCGACACATCCGCCATAACAGCCCCGCCTCCGCTGGCTTGCCGCAGCTGAAGACCAACATCGTCGACACTCAATCTGGTGCTTCGAGACCTCGCGAGGCTCCTGTCATCTTTGAAACGCCCGTTGCCTCTGACCAGACGCTGCAGCCCGGTTCCTACGCGTCGCCGTCGAGCCTGCCTCCTATCGGATCGTCCCTGACCTCCACTCTCTCCGCCTCCAGCATGGCTTCCTCCCCCGGCTCGATGCTCGCCTCGCCCTACCTCGCCGCCATGACCGACATCACCCCACTTCCGTCGCCGCTGACATCGACTGGGTCGCCCTGGCGCAAGGCGTCTCTCAGCCGCCCCAAGAGTCCATCGAGGTCAAGAGCTGGATCGTTGGAAACTCCCGCTCCTCTCATTCTTGGGAGGAAAGCGTCGCAGAAGGCTTCACCTCCCTCGGCGCAGAAGAAGAAGAAGAGTTTTGGCAGTCTGTTACAAGGGGCGGTCGAGACGTCCATGGCGAATGCGAGTGTCGTGGAGGAAAGCAGCAGCAAGCCGAGTAAAAAGCACAGCAGGAATAGGAGCGTGTCCGTCTTCCACCCGGAGCAGCTGCACAACACTCGCCCACGCAATGCTACTCTCAGCTCGAGCGACAAACCCAACGGGGACAGCAAAGATCATCCGATGCAGCGGGAAGCCAACTTGTCAACGCAGCGAGGCCATGGAGCTCCACTGCTGCTGGATTCGAGCCAACAAGTTCCAACGCCTCCACCCAGTACGTCGAGCGCTGCCGAGAGCGAGGGCTTCGAAGATGAGCAGCCGTACCTCGCAGATGGTTCGCCTGCGAACTATCTGGAGATTTTCGACAACGTCAAGAACAAGCGCCGCAAGTACCGGGAAATCCGTCAGCTCGGCGAGGGCACCTTTAGTAAAGTGATGCTAGCAACCAGCGCGCGCATTCCATCCAAGCCGCCTGCGGATGTCGAGCACACCGTTCCCCCACACAAACTCGTCGCCGTCAAGATTGTCCAGCACGGTCCCGCAGGCGGCGCCGACGAGGCGCGGATCGGTACCGGCCTCAAGCGCGAAGTCGAAATGCTGAAAACTGTCACACACCCGTCACTCATCCGTCTGAAAGCCTGCGAGTACCAACCGACCCGCACACTGCTCTGCCTCACCTACTGCCCGGGCGGCGATCTATTCGAACTCGCCAGCCAACGCCGCGAACTCATTACCCCACCCCTCGTACGACGTATCTTCGCGGAGCTTGTCTCCGCCGTACGCTACCTCCACAGCCTCTGGATCGTACACCGCGACCTCAAGCTCGAAAACGTCCTCGTCAACCTCAACCCTACCGCGCTCGCAGCCATCACCTCACCCACCACCCACCCATACCCGCTCATCACACTCACGGACCTCGGCCTCTCCCGCCGCCTCCCCGCCCCGCCCGCGCCCCCGCTCCTCGAAACCCGCTGCGGCAGCGAAGACTACGCAGCACCCGAGATCCTGCTCGCGCAGCCCTACGACGGGCGCCAGACGGACGCCTGGGCGCTGGGCGTGCTGCTGTACGCGCTGCTCGAGGGGCGGCTGCCGTTCGATGCGCCGCCGGGGAAGCCCGAGCGTAGTCGCAATACGTATCGGATTGCGCGGTGTGATTGGATTTGGTGTCGGTTTGGGGATGAGGAGGGGGATTGGAAGGGGCCTGCGGAGTGGGAGGGGGCGAGGGGGGTGGTGGAGGGGTTGCTGAAGAAGGTGAGGATGGGGAGGTTGGGGTTGGAGGAGGTTGAGGGGAGGGAGTGGGTGAGGGAGGGAATGAGGGTGGAGGGGGGTTTGGTGGCTAGGGAAGAGGAGGCGTAGGAGGGCGGTGCGATTCGATTCTGACGTGGTGGCGGCTTTCTTTTCTTGTTCTATCAGAGATACCATGGGTTCCATTTTTTGGAGTGTTTGCTTGTAGAGGCGGGGCACGGAGAAGATTGGGAAGGGTCGGCGGTTTTGGATAAGATACTTACAAGGGGTCTATACGCGCTAGATTGAGATGGCTGGGGAAGAGACATGCAGGCGCCTTCAACAATGGATCCTACGCTGTCGAACGTTTCTCCTCCTTCTTCCTTCTGCTTTTTGACCTATCCAGCTCTGCTCTCTGGCTCTGAAAGCTGCCATTCGGCTCTCGCCACTGTGCGCGCCAGGCCACACCCAGCCGCATCCCTTCCATCGACACTCCTCATCACAAAACGAGACCGGGGGGTTGGATTTGAAGCGCGCGTTGGATGCTGTAAAGATCGCTCCATAAACATGCCATCACTTCGACAACGACCTCTTGCCATTTTTTCTTTTCCACAAAGACTCAGCGTGCAGCCGTACAGCATCCCTCCCGCGTGACTCTCAACCCACTCACTCCATGAACCCCTCACTCCGAGAAAAGCCTCGCCATCAATGCGCCCCGTCACCGACTAGCATTACCTCCCTCAGTCGATCAGACCTCCACACACACACACACACACACACACACACACACACACAAGAGTCGGCGCTATCGATCCTTCCCCGTCCGCACTCTCCGCATCCCACTTCCGTCGGCCCCTCTCCCTTTCCCTCAGTCCGTTTTTCGTTCTTCATTTAACCCCCCCCAAGTTTTTCCCCCCATTGCAGTCTTCCCAACTCGACAACCTCCCCTTCCCAGCTCTCGCCCCCCGAGCTTCCCCCAAAAGACCCACAACATCCCGGCTTTTTTGGGGCAGACAGAATTTTTTTAAATTCTTTCAAGACGCCCCTCGATTCGGAGCCGGAGAATGTGACTCTCTCAACTCCGCGTCCGGGCAGCTTTTTCCTACGGATCACACACCCCCCGGCTCTCTCGTGTTCGGCGTTTGATCGTTTCGACTCTGATCGTTCTGGTTCATTCTCTGCGTTGACGGAACAGCACGCGATTGACGCCGTGGGGTGGTGGTGGTGGGGGTTGGCGTGGTTGTTGTGGGAGAGAGGGGATGATGAGGTGTGGTGTGTTTGCTGATACCGATGCGCGAGAGGGGGGGGGCATGGATTCAGATCGAATGCTCTAGTCAAACGGGCGGGGCGGGTTGCTTGTGTTTGTCCGGGAGGGGCAGGCAGGGGACATCGGGGCAAGATTCAATGGACTGACTGTTTCAGCTTCGATTCCCGCATCGTTCCTCCTTACCCCCTCTCCCCCGCATACTCCGGCAGCCCCACCAACTCCCGAACCATCTCCCCCTGCTCATCAGTCTCGACGACCCAAACCCTCCTTCCCCTCCCTCCCTGTCCCGCTTCCCCCTCCCCCTCCCCCATCCCCCCACCC